>PVKB01001457.1:0-414901 GCA_004027205.1 Ctenodactylus gundi | reverse complement strand
GATGGAGAGGGAGGGGGAGAGAAGGTAGGAGGATGGGGGAGAGGGAGGCAGGGGAAGGGAAGGAGGAGGGAGAGAGATGGGGGAGGGGAAGGAGAGGGAGGGAGTGGAGGAGGGAGGTGGAGGGAAGGGGGAGAGGGGAGGAAGGGAAGGGGAGGGAGAGAGTAGGGAGAGGGAGGGTGACAGGGAGAGAAGGTGAGGGAGGGACAGGGAAATCAGTAGACGGATAGGAGAGAGGCATAGCCTGCGGAGAGAAGCTGGCGGGTGTGATTCCAGCCGCCCCTTATTTCATCTGCTGAGCTCTGCTTTTGGGCTTTTTATACGGGAGTTTCCCATAATGCATCTGTAACAATTACCCTCCGTCTTAATAAAACGCTGGTGTGTTCTAGCCCACCCCTTTATTCTAGGGTGAAGTCCAGCAAGGGGAAGGGACTTACTCATTTGCTCACTCGGTCAGCACACATTAACCAAACCTCTCCGGTGGGCTGGGCACTCTATCGTAGGGGACCCGTGCGGCCCAGAGCCAGTCGGGGCCCCGAATGTGTGGCCCTTTGGGGCCAAGGAAGAGCAGGGCTCCGTGAGGCTCTATGTCCTGAGACAAACCCCAGGGCGCCTCAGCTTCCTCCTCTCCAAACAGAAGCAAAGCTAGAAACCCCCTTAGTAAGCTTCTGAGGACAGTAAATGAGACGACATCCGGTAGCGTTTTGCCAGGACTCAGAGAAGGTCAGTCACTGCTACTGCTCAGTGTCACGTACCCGGCGCTTGGCAAGACCCAGGTCGTGCCCGCACGTGGCTCTGACCCGCGCACACGCCTCCCTTCCCTGGCGCTCCTGCACCCAGCTCGTACCTCTGGTCCAGCAGGGCCTCTGAGTAGGAAGGTGGGGAGCCCACGTCCGAGGCGTTCTGCTCGGCCTGGCTGGCCACGTACTGAATTCCGTTGTTGACGTTGTAGGTGACGTTGCACTGGTGCGGACGGTCCAGGACCACCAGGCGGGACAGCAGAACGGGGTGCTGCAGCCGGTGCACGGGCAGTGTCATGAGGTTGTTCCGCTTCCGCTGATGGTGCAAGACCAGGGCCAGCAGGGCCACCACCAGCACAAAGATGACCGAGCTGCCGATAATGGCGTACGTGATGCTGGGGTAGTACACGAGCTGGTTCTCCGAGGTCACGAACACCTGCCCGCTGCCTGGTTCTGAGGAGGCACAAGGAGAGGGGAGGTGAGGAGAGGGGGTAATGAGCTGGCTCCCTTTCGTCTTCCAACAGCAGCTCCAAGGCTTTCAAGTGTCTGGTGGTGACACTCTGCACACGGACCCAAAGTGAAACCACACAAATGTCCATCGGTGGGTGACCGGATGCACAAACTGTAGAGTGTCCACTCAGTGAGACAACATCTGACCAAAAACATAATAGCAACGCAACACTGCAATGACAGCGAACTTCAGAGCAACACAACACTGCAATGACTGTGAACTTCAAAGCCATTATGCAATAAATGAGTCCACAGACAAGAAGTATCTGGAAGAGGCGGGAACAGAAGGTATAGTGGCGGCCTGGGGCAGGGAGGAAAAGAGGTAAACCGTAAGTGGGCATAAGGCATCCTGCTGGGGCGACAGGAAGACTTTACAACTGGACGGTGTTGATAGTTGCGCAAAGTGGAAAATTCGCTAAACATTATCAAATTGCACTTTAGATGGGTGAACTTTATGTTGTATGAATGAGACCTCAGTAAAATTGTTTAAAAACTTAGCCTGAAGTACTGCAGTATCTGGGGAACAGGAGGGAGAATTCTGGTAGCAGAAATCAGTTCTGCACTGGGGTTTACAATGCAGCACAGGTGTGTCTGGGGCTCCTTCTGTCTGCAGGAGGCTTATTTTGGGCCAGGCCCCAGGCCTTCCTTTCCAGACAGAGCTAGGTACAGGTTAGCGGCAGGGACTCTGGAGCCAGAGTGAGTTCCAACCCCAGTTTCTCAACTGACTCACTGTGAGGCCGCGGGGAAGTGTTACCCTCTCTGGGGTGAGAACTGGGGATCGAAGTTCTCCAGGCTTGTGGAGTGTGATGTAAGCCAGCAGTTATCACGCACTGTGGCCCTGCTCAACACTCATAAATACGAGCTCGTCACATCTTCTTGCTGCTGAATGACTACGAGGTCTTCCCTTGTGTTACTGAAGATGACACCCACGGCCTCTACACTAAGTTACTTTCCTACAATTCAGCCCGTTTTTATTTTGAGATAGGGCCTCACTAAGTCACTAAGTTACTCAGGCTGGACTCCAACCTGTGACCCCCCTACCTCAGCTTCCCGCAGCTGTACACCCCGATTCTCAGCCACACAGGCTGTTTTTAAGATAAAGAGACAAAGCCAGAGTAGGCTTGGTCCCCTGGAGGCGCGGTTTGTGACTTGAACCTTGCCCTGTTTGCTGCCACCCAACCGGGGCTGGCGAGGCATCTATTGGCACTTCCACTGCGGGCCGAGCGGGAAGTCGAGGACACATCCCATGCCTACATTTACCACCAGCCTCCTCTCCACGTGTGCTAACGAGCCACGCTTCAGAAGCTCCGGTAGGAGGCTGCCCAGCCGGGCACGGGAAACCTCCGCAGCCCTCTTCAGCTGGGGACCCCTCACCTGTGTACAAGAATTACAAACAGCCACTGCTGGCATCCAGCTGGAGGAACAATCATCGATCGGAAGGCGAGCACGGTGACCAGAGCCCTGTGTCTGCTCCACGCTGGAGCAGCAGGGCTTCCGGGGGGTCCCGGGGGTCAACATGAGGACCGGAAGCAGCAGCACTGGACTCTGTCATCACGAGCTGTCAGGCTGTCTTGAGCATCACTGTACTCCCAGAGTGCAGGATGATGCCTGGCACACAACAGGCGCTCACTCGATAAATGCGTAACTCCGAGGCAGAAAACCTGTACACACACTGGTAGAGCTGGTACTACTAGTATTCCTATCCTTCAGATAAGCAAATGGGCTCAGAGAGGTCAGTTACCTTTCTTGAGGTCACATGGAAGCAGCAGAGGAACCAGGGGTGGAACCCAGATGTTTCTCCTTCAAAAACTGCATTCTTTCCGGCCACGCTGACCAGGGACAGCAAGCTCTGGGGAGCCTCCAAGGCCCTGGCTGTCATCATTTCAATGAACACCACATGTAATTGCACAGGAAGAAGGAAACAGGATCCCAGCTGCAAGGCGAAGCGTTGTGCTGTGCGGTTCAGGAAGGGGTGGGTGGATTTTTCTGGAGACAAGTAGCTGTCACTAGATTCTCCGATCATTAAAGATCGGAGCCAGACGCGGTCGTGCTCATCTATAATCGCAGCATGCTGGGAGGCTGAGGCGGGAGGCCCACAAGTTCCAGACCAGCCTGGGCAAGTCAGTGAGACTGCCTCAAAATTTAAAAAAATCAAAAAAGGGGCTATGAATACGTCTCAGATTAAAAGATCTGACTTGGAAAAAAAAAGTTGGGGCTTCTGAGTGTGTGCATGTTTCCAAAGTAAGGCTTAAAATACAATATTCGTCTTAATGTTATCTTCTGCAGAGTCATACAGGCAAAGAACTTGGGGTGGGGGTGAATCTTACAGCCGTCGTGTTTAGAATGCTTGAGCTGAAGCAGGTGATTGGAATTACATAAGCACCCATGTCCCATCCTCATCCCTGCGGTGATGGCCACTCTGGGTAAGTCTGGACGAAGGACAGGGTGCAGTAAAGCACAAGTACTAAACACAGTGTCTGACAAGGGCTTTGCACTCAGCCGTGTTCTTCTTAAATATTACTTTAAAAATGATGATGCTGATGAAATACACATAACATGCAACCACTTTTAAGCACACGATTTAGTGGCATTAAATGGAGTCCACACTGCGCCAACGTCACCGCCATCCCTCAGCAGAACTTTATCATTTCTCATCTGCAACTGGCCAAGGCTGGTTCCGAAGGTCACAGCCTTCACGTCACCCTCACCAGCTCCTTGGGACTGGTGGGAGGAACGAGGAGAGCCCCCTGCGCCTGTGGAGTGGGGGAGAATTTCACATGGAAGACAAACAGGGCCAGACTTCAGTGCAACTGTCTGCAGTATTAAAAATTCAAATGAGTTTTTTTAAATGAATGGGATGTAAAATGCATTTGGATTTTACAGATCCCACCCACATCTCTGGAAGCAGGCTCTCTCCGGAGCAGACCGCTTCGGCAGGTGAGAAGCCGCGAACGCGGTCGCCTGAGAAATTATGACGCTGCCGCCACGGTGCCTGCTCTCATTTTCGCTCTGCGTGTGAAATGTCATCTTGTATTAATTCATTAACCAGGCCCACTTTTCTTAAGAGCTTAATGAGCCTGCTGGCCAACTTGCTAAGATCTGAGTGGCCTGGGACCTGCATTCCAAGTGTGTAATCCACAGATAATGAAGTTTCCATTTATCCGGGCCGTCCGTCAAGCCAAGGCCTTCATGCTGCGATGCCAACCTCCTTGTACGCCTATCCGGGACCTGCACTTCTGCTGCGTCCTTTCTGGCCCTCTGTCCTCCCCAGAGATCACAGTCCCTTCCAACCGCTCCTGCCCTCCCTGACTGGGGTAACCTGTGCTGTGTTTTGCAGGCTATTAGGGGACGCTTCTTCTCAAACCTGTCATACAGCTGTGCCATTATCAGCATGGCTTTCTAACAGATGCAGCCAAGTGTCTTGAGGAAGAATACCTTTTACTAATTCGCTCGGAGGTGCCGTGTGCACGGTGGAGGGACCAAAGCCGGGGACACTGGAATGTAGTGCTCCTTGCCTCTACAGAAATCCTTCCTCCAGATGTAAATTCAATTTCCTACAGGATACTTTTTTTAGATAATAAAGGGAAAGTCTGACCTCATATGCTGGTGGCCAAGTCTTGGGAGTGGTGCATTCACACAGTGTCAGTGGTGTAACCAAAACATACAGTGAATGCTTAAATTAAACGATTACAGTAAAACACATGTTGCCATCAGTTCCACTCAAAACATTCCCGCTCGCTTCAAGCACAGTTATCCACTGTTCCTGCCAGGTTCTGAAATGTTTCTGAAAGTTTCCTTTCATGAACTGCGTCTTCAGTTGCACTGTCGTGGCTGTCTCCATGTCCTGAAGTGCTTCAAAGCATTCACCTGCTGGCGTCTTCTTGACTTTGGGGAAGAGACACAAGTGGCCCCATGTGAGAGCCAGGGAATGAGGGTGATTAAATAGTAATGTACAATATGCGTATTCTTTGACACAGACATTTCCTCAAGACCCGAGAAGAGAAGAGTCACGGAACGAGAAATAACTTTTCTTCCAGTTTCTGGAGACTGAATCCAGGGCACTGAACATGCTAAGCAAGTGTTCGACTGCTAGCTACATCCCCATCCCGGAAATCACTTTTAAATGCAAGTATTCATGAAAGCACCATTTATAATAATAAATCATACCAGAATCCACGTAAATATTTCCCGCATTACAGTGTAACTATATGATTTTGCCCTTATTTAAAAGTTTAATGCAGTACCATGTACACTGACATGAAATGATTTGAAAGACATATTGATAATTAAAAATAGAAAAGTTCACTGAGAAGCTATGGTTTGAATTTCTCTTAAAAGTGCGTCTCCCAAGTTTTCATGTGTTGAAATTTAATCCTCATTGTGAGGAACTGAGAATACAGATGAATGTGGGTGGGACCTTTGGGAGTGTTAGGGCTAGGCACGGTCATCAGAGTGGAGTCCCCACCATTGAATACTGGTGGCTTTATCAGAAAAGGGAAGGACACCATAAGGGACACAACCATGTTCCCCAGTCTATCACCCTTTATAATCCTGCGCCCCCTCGAGACTGTTAAGATAGTCCTCACTAAAGGTGTACCCTCAAGTTTCCAGAACCGTGAGCTAAATAAACCTCTTTTCTTTGTAAGGTCTCCCAGCTTCAGGAATTCCATTATTGTAATGCAAAACAGACTCAGGTATAACTTATTTCTGGAGGAATACACAGGGGTGGCAACTCATGGTGCTTGGCGTGGTGATGGTAGAGGCTAGTGGACAGCAGTGAGAGGAAAGCCAACTTCACAACTGTTTATTCTTTTACTCTGTACCACTGTACTGTGTAATTTATTTTTTTAAAAGACCACTTCTCTTCCCTTTGGTTTTGCCTAGGGAATGATGGGCCAGTGTCACCATCGTGTCCTCTGCCTCTCTTTCCATAGAGGTGGGGGCTCCTCAGGCCGCACTGTTCCTGGGGAGACCCGATGCAGAAGAGGGATTCCCCGAGGACGGCTCCTAAGTCTGCCACCTCCAGAGCCCAGGATTCCTGTGCCAGAACATCTGGCACACCTCACCCTGCTTCCTCAGGGTTCCTTTGAAGAACCAACTCCTGCGAGCCGTAACAAGTTTATCTCCAGATTAGATAGTTTTAAAAGTGAGGATTATCGAGGTATCACTTGTGGACAATGAAATTTATCCTATAAAAACAGAGTTAGATGTATTCGGCAAAGTGAACAGTTGCAAAACCGCCTCTACAATCAAAATCTGGAAACTTCCATGCCTTCGCCTCCCTGTCCTTTCCCCTCAGATTCTTTGCTGCTCCATGCAGTCAATCTTGTTCCCTCGTTCTGTTCCTAGCTGTGGGAATCACTGCTGTGTTTTCTGTACAACCAGATGCACCTCTTTCTGGAAGTCACAAAAGTAGGATCATATACATGGCCCTTCGTGCCTGGCTTCTTTCGCGTGGCGTACAGCCTTTGAGAATCATCTGTGCTTCTATGAGTATGAATGTTTCCATCCCTTTTTCATAGCCAAGTAATATTCAGTTGCATGTCGGATTCACCAGCTGAGGGAGTGTACCGGCTTGTTTCCAGTTTGGGGATTGCAGGTCTCTGTGCTGATACGTGTTTTCAGATTTCTTGGGCACATGAAGGAGAGACTGCTGAGTCTGACTGTATAAAAGCTGCCTCACTGTTCTCCAGTTGTTGCAGCTCCCATCAGCAGCACTTAGTGTTGCCAGACTATTCCATGTTAGCCAATCTGGTAGGTCGGTAGTGACACATCACAGGTTTCTGTTTGCTCATTGTGCGGACACCTGTTCAGGTTTTGTTTGCCACTGTTTTATCTCCTTTGATGAAAATTCCAACCTTCCACCCATTTTAATTTTAAAATTGGATTATGTGATTCATCACTATTGAGTTGTAAGGGTAAGGACAAAAGTCACTGATCACACCTGGGTTTTGCAAACAATCTCCCAGCCTGTGGCTTGTCTAATCATTTTCTTTATAGGATCTTTCTGAAGTGAAGTGTTTCTCTTTTTCCCCCCTAACTTTATGAAGTCCACTGCATCAGTTCTTTCAAAATGGTTCGTGCTTTTTATAGTCTTTTCAAGGAATCTTCTCTTAAATCTTTGCCTAGGAGGCGTTTTATAGCTTTGGCACCTCCATCTACATCTCTGATCTACTGCAAGTTAGTTTTTGTTTACGATACACAGAACAAGTCAGGGTCTTTTTTAATCTCTCTTTTTAGACATCCAGTTGTCCCACCACCCCGTGTGGAAAAGCTTGTCCTTCTTTACTGAATTACCCTGGCACGTCTGCCACCAATCAGTTGACCAAACAAGTCTGGGTCCATTTATAGATTCTATTTTCTAAGACAGAGCCATATACCTATCTTTATCCTGGTTATGTGCTGGTAACTATAGCTTATTGTGAAGTCTCAAAACCAGGCAGTATCAGTCTAACAGAGACAAATGCTCCTTCCTCCCTTCCCCCCACCCCCCAACCTGCTGGAATTCCATTAGACAAAAACGTAATTCACGGTTTTGTACACACCGGGGTCAGCAAACACCAGGGTTAGCAAACTTCTGTTGAGGGCCAGATAGTAAATATTTTATGCTTTGTGGGCTATACAGTTTCAGTCACTACCACTCATCATAACAGCAGTCATGAACAAAATGTCAATAAACACATGTGGTTGTTCCCAATAAAATGTCACTTATAAAACCAGACAGCAGGTCAGGTGTGGTGCCCTGGCTACGCTGTGCCAACTCACAACACTGCTCCTCTAAAGTTCTTCCTACGCATGCACACATGTGTGTACTGTTCTTCATGCATGTGGACAGACTTCCCCCCTCGCCACACTTCTATTACATAGCAGCTGCATGCATCTCACTGTGGAGAAGCGTCATCACTTCCTTATCCGGTCTTTACTGTGTATGTTTATGCTACTTCGTCATCTTTTTGTTATTACGGACAGTGTTACATCACTCAGGTAGCCTCGCTGGACTGAGACAGTTGTGGGGGTGGGGCAGCATGCCTGTCCGCCACGCCACACTGCCTTGTACAATTTAAGTGTGTCCTCCAAAGTTCATTGCTGGGAATTGAATATCCCCAGTGCCACTGAGGAATGGGACCCTTGTGGGGTAGAGTCTTATATCATAATGCAAGTGGGCTGTCTGTCTCTCTCCTCTGCCCCGCAATGTTCTATCATGTCAAGGGGTGGGGCAAGAAAATGAAGTCTCCGGACTTTGCACGTTCCAGTCTTCACAACTGGAAGAAATACAAAGCCGTGATCAAAAAAGTGAGTGCTTCAATTAAAAAAAATTATTGCAATAAAAGGCACATTGCCATTCATTCCCCTCAAAATACTCCCTTTCACTTCAGACACACTGATCCGTCATTCTTGACACTTCCTGAGGCAGGCCTGGAAGTCCTCTGTTACACACATCTTCAGTTGCGCTGTTGCAGCTGCCTCAGCGTCCTGAACTGGTTCAAAATGTTTACCTATGGTCACTTTGACTTTAGTGAAGAGCCAGAAGTTGCCCTGTGCCAGATCTGGTGAATAAAGTGGACGAGGACACACGCAAGGTTCCAAGCCTGCCTTCCCGCCGCATGGAACTTGACACTTTTTGTCATTTTGGTCACACTTTGTGAAGACACAAGAGGACTTCTAGAACTGCTTCTGAAAGTGGTAAGAACGGTGGGATGAGTGTGCTTGGTGGGGGGGCGCATTCTGAGGAGGATTAGTGGCAATGTGTCTTTTCCTGTAAACTTTTTTTAAAAATTAAATATACATTGCATTTCTTGGTCAGCCCCTGTAAATCTTTGGGCTTTATATATTTCTCAGTCTGTGGTGCTTGGTTATAGACGTTCTGATACAGATGTTGAATAAATTAGTAAGCTCTGTTCACCAGATTCCTATCCTTTCCCTGGTCACCAGGTCTCCAGATTTGAGCACTCGAGGTTGCTCTGAACACTGCCATTTGCTCTGTCCGCGCTGAGCCACCAAGGGTCGTTATTTCTGCTGGGCCGGGCTTTCCAAGCCTCTGCTTTTCTTCCTCACTCTCATGGCCACATCGCAGCTGGGAGGGGACAACTCCCTGGGTGGGTTAGAGTCTCACATCTTTAGCTCTTGTGCACCCAGGCTTTCGGCACCCTTCCAGTTATATGCACATGACCCAACGTTATGCCCATCGGAAACTCCTGTGGAACCCTTCACAGGAGGGACTCTCGATGACTTGCCTCATCGCCGTGGCCAGCCATCTACAGACTGCTCTTTGTCCCCAGAGGTGTCGGAGAAATGCCCACAGCTGGAACAAGGGCCACAAGCTGCCTTGTGCCATGTTTCTCATCCCTGACTTGAACTAAAATAACACAACACATAGGACTGGTAACTATCACGACCATTCATATCTGCCTTGAACTAGAAAACAAAGAACAACAACGTAATAGGTATACCAGCCACTCTTAACCAATCTTGGCCGCTTCCTCTATATTTTCTGCTCTTTTAATCTTTACATAATCTACAGGGAGTTGAGTGGTATCCCCCAGAAGGTATGTCTACCCGAAGCCAAGAATGTGGCCTTATTTGGAAAGAGCGTCTGTGCAGCCAGAATCAAGGCCTGGATCTCCGGATGAACCATGGTCTCTGGGGAATCACCGTGAGCTCTGAATCTCCGATGAGTATCTTTAGAAGAAACAGAAAAGGAGAAAACACAGAAACACACAGGAGAGCGGTGACGTGACGTCAGAGCCACAGAAGCACAGAGGCACAGAGTCTGGAGTCCTGCAGCCCCAGCCAAGGACACAAGAGTCCAAGAGGGAAGCTGGGAACAGAGTTCCCATCAGAACTTCCAGAGACAAAAACCAGTGTCTCCAAAAAGTCTGCCTCCCTATCATTTACCTCTCCTTTATTTTACTCTTTATTTATATTCGAGTTTCTCATGTAAGAGATATCATGTGGGATTTAATTGGACTTATTTCTTTAACTTTATGGTCTCTGTAGCCATCCATTTCCCCCCCAAATGACATGAATTCATTCTTTATGGTGGAACTGAACTCCACTGTTGTGCGTATATCACATTTTCTTTATTTACTTGTCTGTAGATGGGCATCTAGACTATTTCTGTTTCGCAGAGCTTAGCTATTTTGAATTGCAGCTAAGGGGGTGTCAGGGGGAAAGGGGAAGTGGATGGGGAGAAAGGAGGGAGGGAGGGGAAAGGGGGTCAAAATGACCCTAAGACGTAAATACTGTGTGTTACCAACTTTTACCTACCACCACTGCTGCCATCATGTGTCTTGATTTCAGACTTCTGGCCTCCAAAACTGCCAGGGAGTAAGTTTCTGTTCCTGTCATTTAAAGCCCCAAGTTGTGATTCGCTGTTTATCTCCAGCCTCCCCACGTTGTGGTGAGTTCACAGGTGAAGACCTAGTTCCCTGGGTGTTGAGGAATGTGCCCGTGTACTGCACATGCCCGTGGAATGCCCGGCAGCTGTTGTTACAGCCAGCTTGTAGGGCACCAGGGGAACCTAGGCGGTATGACCTCAGAATCCATGCTCTAAGCTAACGCTTTTACCCTATCTCCCCACGTCTCTCTGACCACCAGCAGAAGCTCTTGGTGGGCAAAGGCTCCTTCTTGGGGCTCCACCCCAGGGTCAGCTGCCGCCTGGGGAATACAGGAGGTACTTCTCCAGTATATTCTGGTATCTCTGAACTATCACGGAAATAGCAATGAAGCCACTGACGGTCTCCTCCCCGACACAGAAACAGAACCAGAGGAAGTAAAAGCGACAAGGAGAGGAGAGACCCTCAAGGCTGAGCACTGGCCGGCTGCTTTTCTGATAAACACGATTTCACCTCATCCTGACCACAGCCCCACAGACTGTGCCATTTCACAGCTCGGTTCTGGAGATGGGAAACTGAAGCTCAGAGAGGTTAAGCCACTTACTGACGTTCACAGAGCAAGCTCATGCGGTGGGGGCAGAGCGAGTGTGGACTGAGGAGCCATTACCCCATGCTGGGGAGCGCTCTCTTCCCCCTGCCTTCCCTTATTTTTCCGGTTTCTCCATTGTCCCATCTTCTTGCTGTCATAATGGGGGGTCCCTCTTATAGAAAAAACCACAAAACAACCCCCCCCCCAATTCAACAGAGACTTACTACTAAATTCTGAATAATGTGCTCAAAATATCTTCTGTGGAAGGCAAGAGGAATTTTACAAGGGCATCTTGGTCAAACAGATATGAAAAAGTTGGATTAGACCAACTTAACCACTGTTTTCCCCCCAGCTGCAAGCCGAGGAACTACACTGTCTCTGTTGAAACCTCAGCCACGTCATATACTAGCCAGGCTACCTGAACAAATTACTTTTCCTCTGTGCCTCGAAACTCTCATTGATCAAACAGGGTTGGTAACAGCAGAACTCACATCCTAGGGTTGTCTTGTGGATAAAAAGAGAAAATCCACATAAAAACAAGTCGTCAGCAAACCTTCATTATCACTCATAGCGATGATTACAGGACTTTTCATAGCCTTTACTGGGCAAACGATCATGTATCTCACAGTAATTCCACGAACTTCAGAGCTATGCTGAGATGGAACAGAACACACACTTGTATTCCAAATGAGCACACTGCCAACATTCTGGAAGTTGCATTTCTCCAAATCTGACAGGCGCCTCCCTGGCCTTTGGCATAGGCTGCGGGAAGATCTGTGGCTGCGCTTGCCAACTTGAGAGGCCAAAGCTCAGAAGTCACTGCCTCTGTCCTCTCCCTCTCCTCTTAGGTAGCAGCAAGACCCACCTCTCTGGCGCCCCAGTTCAAGTTCAACGTCCCCATCGTGGTCAGAAGGTGTCCGTATACTGGAAGCCGCCGGATGCCACCCTGTACCTCTGACATCTGACTAGAACTGAGCAGCAGGAGCTGCGCCTAATGAAATTCATGAGGAGCCCAAGGCTGCCCTGGCTGTGTTCGCCAGATCTGCGAGCTCCTCACGGCCCCCACACAAGCAGTCCATTGCGCTACTTCTGCCCACGAAACCTTATTACCCGGGAAATGCTGCGTGTGCACACTTGGAGCCTTGGAATGCAGAAAATTTGCTGAATAATTTAGCAATGGCTGATAACAGAAGCACTACACGCGGCGCGCTCTGGAGTGTCATTGACCACAATCAAATTTGTGCCTTCTTGAGACTTTAGATGTGAACACAACACCAAGGTCCCAGTGTCCTGCTCACTGTTCATTTAGCTGTGGACCCTGGCAGCAGAACAGGAAGTCTAGGGACCCAAGGTATGCTGCATGCTCACCAGGGCCCTACATACCAGGACCTGGCCCGTCTCGGTGCCAGTGCCCAGGCCTCCCGTCCTCCCTTCCCAGCCACTGCCACCTCTGCCTGTCCCGCCCTGGCTTTCTACTGGCTCTTATCCATATGGCAGGGGTCACTGTATTCGCCCAAGAACCTTCTAATGGCTTCTTATACACTCAGCATAAAGGTGCAAAGTCCCCACCAGGCCCCAGGCCTGTCCACAAGGACTCTGTTGCTACACTGCCTCCCTGGTTCTGGGATGGGACACCCAGCTCATGCCTGCCTCCCCACATTACCCTCACGGCACCCTCTGCTTACACCCCATTCCTCAGCCTCTACTTCAGGCCAGTGCTGGCAGGCTGGTTTCCTGGTCACTCTCTGTCCTCTTATCTTGCCCGTCCACCTTCACAGCTCTTGTCAGTACGTGCCATTATGCACTGTCTTTCTGTTCCATCACTGCTTTCTGCTACTGGGATGTAACTCCATTAGGACACAGTCAGATTCTGTTTGCTCGCTGCTGCAGTCCCCAATGCCCAAAACACTAACAAGTGACCTGGACAAGTGGGTAGAGGCTCTGTAGCTCTGGGCCTGACAGCTTCTTGGCACTTGCGCCTTTCACAGAAGACAAGGCCCCTTCCACATGAGTTACTCCATGGCCACGGTAGCCTCACAGGTGAGAAGAAAGGTCCCTCACGCCAAGCCACACAGCCAAGAAGCAACAGGGCTACAACTTGAGGCCAGGCCGATCAACATCCAGAAATAGCGCATGGGGTGTGGACAGGTCCCACTGGACGGGTCTGCCGTGGAGCAGTTTCAGGGGATGGCAAGCCAGTTCACAAGCAGCAGGCCAGCCCAGAATTACAAAGAAGACAGAAGTTTATAGGCCCAAACTGAGTCCCAGCACTGTACGATAGTCCATCCTGGAAGTTAGATGTGGGCAACACAACCCTGCCTGGAGTCATCTAGGTACCCACCACATGGCTGGAGTGTGGAGCCAGTGCTGCCAAAGAGACCAATATGGTGCTCGGCATGGTTACTCCCAGCCAACCCTGTGAGGACCAACAGGCTGGACGTGGCTCCGTCCCTAATCACAAACCTTTCTGCCCATGCAGGGTAAAACCCCGGATCCTCATGGTGCTCAAGCCCTTCAACCTACAGCGGTCCCCTCCCCTTCCCTCCTCTTGACTGCTTCCTTCTCCAGTGCCTCCTTGGTGCTGGCCACACCAGCCCGGAATATGGTACCCAGATTTCCCCAGGCGTACTCCACTTAGTGCCTGGGGCCTGTATTAGGGGCCTCGGGCTTGAAAAAGAAGAGTGTAATGACCACATAGAAGGAAGCTGTTACCACCCTAGGCCTCAAGGGCTGAGGACGCAGCTTCCAGATTCCTAGAAACATGAGCCCTGACAGGACCTGGGTATCTGGTGGAGGAAAGTAGCCACTGTCAAGTGCCAGTCTAACCTCCCCCTTCCCATACCCCAGTCTTCTGCCTGTGCCCCCACTGGTCCAACCCCTGGGAAGCCCGTTGCTGAGGGCCAGGGAGGTCAGCACCCAGGCTGCAGGGGGACTATGGAGCCTGGGAGGAGGGGGCCTACCGGGGCATCCAGCCCATCACTCCCGCCTCGCTGCCTGGGTACCTGCTGTTCCCAGCTCAGCCCGGCACATCCTACCACCTTCCCGGCCTTCGTGAGCTGTTGGCTAATAATCAGGTCCTTGCTGTCAAGTGCTGTCACTTTCATGAATCCTTCAAGCGATGCTCTGTTGGCATACATGGCTCCTTTCTGCGCTCTCCTCACACACATCTCTCTCCTCCGATGGTATTTTTTTTTTCCCGATTCAATACTGGGGCTAAAGCCAGCAGCTGACTCAAACTGAGCTATGTCCCCAGACCTTTTCTTTTCTTTTTTTCTTTTGAGATAGAGTCTTGCTAAGTTACTTCTTTTTTTTTCTTTTTCTTTTTCTTTTCTTTTTCTTTTCTTTTCTTTTTTTTTTTTGAGACAGGGTCTCACTCTGTGGTCCAGGCTGGTCCTGAATTCACTTCGGAGCCCAGGCTAGCCTTGGACTCACAGTAATCCTCCTGTCTCAGCCTCCCGAGGGCTGGGATTATAGGCGTGCACCACCCCACCCAGCTTATGTGGTGCTGGGGATTCGAACTCAGGTACTTAGCACTTGGCTTAGTGCTTGCTCAAGCCCTTTAACCGCTGAGCCATTTCTCCAGCCCCCTCAGTTACTTATCTCTGATCTGGGCTGGGGCTTGCTATCTCCTGCTTCGGCCTCCCAGGATGCTGAGATCACAGGTGTGTGCCACTACGCCCTACTTTCTGAAGCCAACATGTAGGAAGCAGAGGCCTTGGGCAGGATGGCACAACCCCCAACTGTCTGCTCACTAGCAGCACATTAGCGGAGTGTGCCTCTTTCAGAGCTGGCACCTGTACCCTCTTCATGGGCAGCCGAAGTAAACAAGAACCAGTCAAAGCAGAAAAACGAAGCCTATGCAGCCCGAGCTCACCACGCCCGGAGGCAGCCCTTGTGTTCTGGCAGACACTCAAAGGCAGGCGGAGAGCGGGGAAGGGCTGGATGGCATGTGGTGGGCCTGAGCAGTGGCCGCTGGCACAGGGAGGCTGGGGCAGGGCTCACTCAGAGCCAGGTGGAGGGGATCCCACGCAGTTTACTAGGAGCGTATTTGGCTTGGTCCTAATTTGGAAGCAGGAACACAACATAGGGAAGCTGTCAGTTATTAATCAAGCCCTTGCGGCTCCAGGCTGCTGTTCCAGGGAGTGTTGCTGGATGGTTAGGGGAGCAGCAATCTTCCTCCAAGCCCGTCCTGCAGCAGGCTGCTGGCTTTCTGGGCTGGCTGCTGTGGTAGGTGTGAGGACCGGAGGCTGCGTGGCCTAAAAAGCAAAGATGTAATTTCTTTCCCTTTACTTTCTTAATCATTAGCCACAGAGAAGATCCACACAAGCTTGTGGTTTCAAGCTTTAGTTCAGGAGGAGGTAACGTCCTCCGAATATTCTGTTAAGACTCAGGGTCCTTGTGAAGTTCAGGACACAGGTGAGGGTTTGGAAGTCCCCAAAGTCCCAAACATGCTGAACAGAAGACACCCATCTAGAGGGTAAAAAGGGAACTACTTCTCTCCGAAATGGCCAACAGAGCCCATTTTATTTGTCAAAGGATAATGACGTTGGAGGAAAGAGAGGATATTCCTTGAAATACCCAGTAAATCATACAAATGTAACCTGAGATCTCATTCTGTGCAGCTGCCATATTGGTGCTCGTCTCTCTTCCCTCTTGTTATAGTTCGGGTCTGGAATGTCCCCTAAAGCCTTATATTTGGAAGGTGACTTAACCATGGGTAACCCACTGATTGATTTCCTGTGCTGTTGAGAGGTGGGGCCTGGTGGAGAGGGGTGGATCACTGGGACGTGGCCTAGAAGCCTACACACTACTTCTACCTTCGTCACTCCACTTGTTGTCCTGACGCGCCGTGAACAGCTTCTAGCCCTGTCACCCTGGCAGATCACTCAGGAATAATGACCCCCCGCCCCCCACCCTGACACATACACACGGCAGAGTCCCTGTGAGGGTGTGGGTTCATAAGTGTGAAATCTCTGTCACAGAGTGAAGTCTGTATGAACTGTCACATTCACAGACGCCTATTTACATGTGACAGTGAGGCCTGAAGGAGGACAGACCTGTCTCGTTCTCAGGGGCAGGGGCACAGTGCTTAGAGAGGTCTGGGGGTCTGACTGTGCTAGAGCCCTCATTGACCAAGGATTTCAGGAATTATTCCGGGCAACTGACTGCACCTTTCTAAGCCTCATCTGTAAATCAGGATTAAAAGCCTGTAGGACCACAGAGATGGTATGGACATTAAAGTTCTCTGTCTTAACCCGGTGACCAATGTTGAGCTTGATTTTTTTTTTTTTTTATCTATAAAGACTCTGATCCCCTCACACTTGTTTACAAAAGGTCAATGTATGTGAAATGGCAGTGAAGAGGACATACTTCTAAAAAGGGAACAGGGAGAACAGCTGGGAGCCTTCAGAGCACAGGCCTCTGGCCTCCAAGGACTCTGAGATAGCGGAGGCAGCAGGGCCAGCTGGTCCTCGTGCATTGATTAAATGAGGCCACCCAGTTTCTGGGTTGGGCCGTGACTCAGTGTGGGAATTCAAAAACAAAAAAAGGACCTGGGCCTGAGCTGAAGGTGCTCACAGGATGGGAATGGCCGTAGGGGCCCCATCCCTCCTGCACTGCACCTGAGGCCACCACACCTCCTGTGGTCACCTTCTCATAGGGCTGAAGCTTCAAGGCACTGTTTTGGCTGCTGCTAACCAAGGGCATCCCCACATCCACCCTGACTTTCCCGCATAAAAACAACATCCTGCGGGGCTGGAGTACTTCTGCCCATCCCTATTCCAAGCACGCCTCCTGGCCCAATTTGGATGTGGATTGAAAAAGCTTAATTTAAAGGGCAGACCGAAAAATGACTGAATCAAAAAAGAACCGCAAAAACCCTACTGAACCATTACCATGGCAACTCAAGTTGCTAAAATTAACTGAAGTGTGTGTGGGGGAGGGGGAAGGACGGGAAAACCCAAGCTGCCCAGCCTCAGGCAGATCACAGTGGGAGGCATCCAGGCCTGGAGCCAGACGGAAATCAGGGACGGGACTTATCTGCCAAGAAGGCACCAGGGTGGCAGGAGGAAGAGGGCTGGGAGGCCGAGCTCTAAGACTTAAGTTCAAAATGAGACTATGTGAGAGGAAGGAGGGAAGAGAAAAAGCAGGGGAAGAAGACGAGATGAATGAGAAGAAAGAGACAGCGAGCTTCTAAAACTGAAGACAGAATTAGGGAAACACCTTCTGGGGAATTTTCAGAATTCTAAGAGAAGTCTTCCAGGTCCCCTTCATGTGGCTACAGTTGGGCAGAACATTGCCCGAAACCCACGAACTCCACCCTTTCAACAAGTGCCATGGAAGCTGCCACCTGGTGTCTGTGGACTGTAAGCTCTCAACAGCTTCCCACAAAAAGAGCCTCTCAGAGCCAAGGGAAATCCCAAGATCCCAGAGCTCTCTGAAGCCTGCTCCGGGCCACCGCCACCACCCTTAGAGTCTGATCCCAGCTCTGATGAGAAAAGGCTCAGTGACAACCCAGGGAGTTAGCTGGTTAATGGCCTCTTTGCTAAAATACAGGCCTGGGGCGGTTACAGAACTGGCTGTAGGGTAGGACACTTAATTGGCTATTTAAGATAGGAAAGGGCATTATTTTTACATAGAAATTCAGATTGCTACCAGATCTCAGCGATGAGGGTAATTGGGAGCTAGGGCCTGGGTGGCCTTTAGAGGACTTGGCTCAATTGTGTAATTGCTTTAGAAATGTCAACAGAGAGAGCAGTGAACAGGAGCGCAGGAGATCTTCTCTACCTTTTCTCACCGCAGGCCACGAAAAAGTAAAAGCCAAGGAAATGAGCTCATGTATCGGAACCAGCCTTCTGTTCATTCTAACTCCCATCCAATGGGAGCCTTCTGACAGCTCGCTTGTGCTCGCTCACGCTCTCTCTCTCTCTCTCTCTCTCTCCCTCCCTCCCCCACTTTCATACACAGAGTGGCTTCAGCGAACCCAGGCCCCTGCATGTGACATCCTGCTCCTGTGAACAGCACACTGAAAATGAATATCCGTGCCTTCTGGCATTTGCTGAGTGAGCAGGGCCGTAAGAGAATTACTATTTCTATTGCTTACTGTATCTATTTACCTGGAGTGTTCGTGAAAGCTGCAAAATGAAATGCTTAGGACACATTCTTTAAGCTCAATGGTCAGTAGGTTTTGGGCCCAGTAATAAGACTTGGTGAGTTACAATGGTTTATTGAGCCTGCGGAGTCAGCGGCCAGAGCAGGGTACTGCTAACTCAAGTGGGATGTGGGGAGCTGAATACTTTGATCAGTTTGCCAATGTGGTGTCTTAACCCACAGCAAGCACTGCAGGAAAAAGCTAACCCAAAAATCTGGAGAGAGAAAAACCTGCCATTGTCAGTGCAAAGAAAATCTCACGGTGGGAGCTGAGAAAACAGACATCATCATCCCATATGAATTACGATCTTACAGCGGTACCCCTAGCCGCTCACTGGAGCTGGGGATCTCAGCATCAGCCCTGGTTCCTTCCATTCCCTTCCAATTCACGACCAACTCAGGGGCAGTCCCAAGCGCTTTGGTTCCAGAACAGGAGATAAGCTACTACCACCCAATGCACGCTGTAGTCTGGATCTTAAGTGTCCCTCAAAGGCTCCTGTGTTGAAAGCCTGGTCACCTGCCTGTTGTTATGGTGTGGATCTGGAATGTTCCTTAAAGCCTAATGTTTGAAAAGTGACTCAATCACGGAGGTTGATCCACTAATTTCTCATGGTGCTAAGAGCTGGAGCCATGTTGGGAGGGGCAGATCCAAGGGGCATGACCTAGAAGGCTGTAACTCCCTTGTAGCACCCCCTTTGTTCTCTCTGCTTCCTATCTATCACGAGGTGAATGGGTTTTCTCTAGCTAGGTTCTTTGCCATGCGCTCCCACGATTGCCAGCTGCCCATGAATGAACTAAGACCTCCTAAAACTATAAGATAAAACAAACCTTTCCTTCCTTGAAGGTAGGTGTCAGGTACTGTGCCCCAGGGAGCAGAAAGTGACTAGGATACCTGTGGTGCCTTAGAAAAGAGGTAGAACCCGGGGAGACAGGGCGGGTGGAAAGAAGCCAGGTAACTGGGGACATGCCCTTGAAGGGTGCATTATACCCACGGTCCCATTCTCTCTCTCGCTCACTGTTTCTCGGTTACCATGGAATAAGCAGCTCTGTGCCACACGGGCACCTTGCTATGATGTTCTGCCTTATTACAGGCCCAAAGCCATGACTTTTCCTTCCCTTTTTCATTTGTGTCCAACTATGGGCAGGTCCTGCTCATTTTGACCAAAGATTGAAATCTCTGAAACCATGAAGCAAAATAAACTTCTCTCTCTCCTTCAAGTTGTTTAATTCAGAAATTCTGTCACAGTGTTAGGAACTTAACATACGGCAAGAACTACCCTGTGAAGTTCTCAGCTGGTCTCCCAATATCTGATCTCACTCCTTTAAATATTTTCACTCTATTTTCTACACAGGACTCAGAAAGCCTTTTTTTAGGGTGTGAATAAGACTGTGGCATATTTCCTGCTTTATATTCTTTGAGAACTGCTTACTGTACTCAAAATCCAAATGTCTAAGGAGAGGTTCTATGGTGTGGCCCTTGAGTCTTCTACAACATGAATTTTGACCTATCTGCCTTCTAGCACTCCATGCCTCTGCTCCCAGGAATGGCTAACATCTAGCCCATGAACTGTTTTGTTTTTTTTTTTTTTTTGGTTTTTTTTTTATAAATAAGCTTTTATTGGTACACTGCCATGCCTATTCACTTACATACCACCTGTGGTGGCTTTCGTAACACAACAGCAAAGGTGCATGGTTGCCACAGTGACTCTGAATGTCTAAAGTATTGCCCGATTGCCCCACAACCTAATTCTGAAAAATGAACTGAATACAATAACAACAAGACTTACTTAGTCTGCTACTCAAAATACACGGAGACCTTGAAGAAGAACCAAGCCTTCCTCTCCCCTGCTGTTCCTTGGTCACTTCCTGCCTCCTGTTGTCTACAGAAGCAAGCTGCTGAAATGTTCCACTGGCAAACTTGGTCTCAAACTGAGTTCTGAAGCACTTGAATGATTAACAAATCTGTCTGCTCCCTGACATCATGAATGACCTCCCTGGGTGGTTAAGCAATCTGCCTGCCTGCACAATTCTGTCTGAGAGGTGCTGAGAAATCTCAGATTTATGCTTCTTGAGATGAAGGCTTGGTGAGCATTTTAATGTTTTTTAAGACAAAGGTGCTGGAGGCTCTATTCCAAAATGAGGGGCCTCCAAGGCAGTGGGTCACAGAACCTGACTGCTTAATAACAGATGAATAACTACTGGGTCTGGGGCTATGGAAGTGAATACAGACTTACCTGCTCCATTCTTTAAGGAGGAAATAGCTATCAAGTTTCTCCGGGGCCACTTTAGAATCCATGTATCCCTACTGAATGCTCTCTAGACACCTCAGACAGGCTGGAGAGTTCAGGTAACCATTTTAAACATTAATGGGCCTGCATTAAAACAAGCTATTGAAGAATCAAACCCTTGTGTTGGAGCCTCAGAGGGCCTGGGCCGGCCTCCTTAGGGAGCGAAATGAACAGATGCACGGGGATCAGTACAGCACGAAGATGAAGACCATGCTAGTGGCCAGCAGAGCGCCCCCTTGCTCATACATTATTTAGTGAGCACAGTCAAGGCATCCAAGATGCTCAGCCACTGTCAAGGACAGGGAACTCTGGGAACCTCCAGGCTACCCTGGCTGCCTAGACTATTTAAATTTTTTTTGAATAGATAATATATGCATGGTTCAAAAACCTGAAAGGTAGGAAGGATTTGCAGAGAAAAACAAGCTCCTGTCATGCCAGTCCTCTGGCCACCAGTCTCTCTTCCCCAGAGGCAACCACCAGTGTTCCTTTCCTCTTGCTCAGTTGCTATTCTGTACAGGCCTCGAAAAATAGTCCACACGTGTATCAGCAAATATCTGTAAATTTTAATACACAAGATAATACTTATTTTTCTCCCTTAATGTGAAGTACATAAGTACATTAAAAAAAAAAATCTAATCATTCGTCTATTTAATAAATACCTATAGAACATTGTCTATATGCCAGGTTCTCCAGTTTTTAAGATATAACATTTTATTTTGAGACGTTTATTTTTTTGAGACGAATCACAAAATAGCGCAGAGCATCCCGTAAGCCTTTATTCATTCATCTTCAGCTTGAGTTAATCTCTTACCCAATCTTAGTCAGAATGCCAAGACTCATGAACTGTGGAACAAGAGTATTAACCGAGCTACAGAAGTTACTCAAGTTTCCCCACTCTGTTTACTGATGTCCTTCCTCTGTCCTAGCATCCACTCCAGGACCCCACTCTGCACTGGCCTGCTCCAGTCTGTGACGGGTTTTTAGTCCTTCTTTGTGCTTTATGGCTTATGACTTTGAAGAGGACGGGGAAGTTATGCTATACAATGTCCCTCAAGTTGGTCTTTTCTGATGCCCACTGAGAACCTCTAGGCTATTCAAAAAAATAAAATTTAAATAATCCAAGCAGACAGAGTAACCTAGCGGTTCCCACTGAGAGGAGATAGATCTATTATGATACTCATTTTATCCCATTGAACTTGATGTATTTATTGATGTTAACACTGATGACTTGGCTAAGGTGGTGTCTGACAGCATTATTCACAGGAAAGTTACTAATTTACTCTAATACTTAATAAATATCTCGGGGAGATCCTTTAAAATCATACAAAAACCTGTTTGCTTCAACTTGTACCTACTAATTTTAGTCTTCATCATGGAACTTGCTTACCGCACTTCTTGCTGTGCTCTTCTCAGGGGGATATTTTCCCTCTATTTTCTTCACTTACATATTCCATATTTCATTCATTGGAAATTTTCTTTTTCTTTTCTTCTTTTTTTCTTAAGGTCCTGGGATCAAACACAGGGACTTGCGTGTGTGAGGCAAGTGCTCTACCACTGAGCTACATTCCCAGCCCCATGGGTATTTTTCTGAAAGATTTGTCCTGTATCTTGTACATTTATTTAGAGCAAATGGACTCGTTAATATTTATTTTATTCTCTGAGCTATAATCTAATATTATCTGTAGTTTGAATGTGTCACCTCCAAATTCAGGTGTTGCCAATGTGACAGACTTGAGAGGTGACTGGTGGGGGTAGGGGAGCTTCTTTCTCATGAATGAGATTGAAGTCCTTATAGAAGAGTCCTTATAGTCCTTATGAAGGCCAGTGTTTGCTGGCCTTGCTGCCTTCTACCATGTGAAGACACAGGTGTGTCCCTGACAATAAGGCATCATTTTGGAAGCAGACAGATGACCTCACCTGACATGTAACCTGCCAGTGCCCTGAACTTGAACTTCTACTTTCAGAACAGAAAGGAAAATACATTTCTTTATAAACGATTTATCCTTGGGTATTTTATTATAGCGTGAGCAGGACTGAAAAATTATTAGTTATTATTGTGTTGCTCAAGTTGTTCCAACTTTGGCCACCAGGAGATCATTCAGGCTGGTCCTGTAACCTTCCAACAACCTTACGTGTTTGTTTGTTTTGATTTGGTTTGTCTTATGGACTTCTTTTTTACTTTCTGGCAGAAGAGGCTTCAGTCTCCTCTCCAATTTCCCAGCCCCAGCTTGGAGTCAACCAAACTTCCGTAATAGCAGCATAGTAAGCGTTCCATTTGTAGAGATGTGCCATGGTTTACCTAATCAGAACCTATTTGGATGGCACACAGATCTATTCTCAGCCTTTTCTGCTATGATCTTCTATGATAAAAAAAAATCACTGTAGATGATCCACTTCACATTTTAGCAGCTGTTAAGCACTGAAATCTTTGCAAAGACCTCCGAGGTCCTACCTGGGTAGCCTTCCACGCTCTGTCCAACATCACCTCGGATGTCCTTACCCCAAAGTGACGGGCCACTTCTAAGGCAGGCTGCTCTGATTCTTGCACCCTGGAATTCACAGACTTGAGGGATCCCTCTCCTAAGAGCTGGGGTTGAAGATTCCCGTTTTTGTGGGGCGGGGGACAGTGCTGGAGATGGTAGCAGCACCTTTGCACTCTACTACTTCCCCATCCCATTATTTGTTTTATTTATTTATTTTGAGTCAGGGTATTTATAAATCACTAACTTGCCTAGGATGGGTCCCAACTTGCAATCCTCCTGCCTCCCAGAGTGGTAGAATTAGAGGCTGCTAGTCCACGAGGCCCAGTTATTTCTCATTTCTGACAGATTGCAGAAGTGATAATGACACATCATTTCCCATATCAAGTTATACAAGTTTTGTTCTGCTTTCGGTGCTTGCCCTTGCTCACTCTCCTACTTGGCTGCTTTGTGGGCCTCGAGGGGACCTGCCCTCAGGAGAAGTTCACGTGGTAGGGAGCCCAAGAGGCCTCCAGCCAACAGCAGCCAGACTGGAGCTGAGGCTGCCATCCTGGTAACCCTCCAGAAACTGAGTTCTACCTATGAGTGAGCGTGGCAGAAGATCCTTCTCCCAGGCAAACCTTGGATGAGACTTATGTCCGGTCAACAGCAAGACGACAACCTCCGAGCCAGAGGTTCTGTGCACACAGGGTAAACCAAACCATGCTTTAGAAGAACTGGAAGTTAAGGTGGAAGGGGTGAGGGGCGGGTGACGCGGCCCTACAGGTAACTCTAATAGTCCCAACTCCTCTCTGGCCTGGATGACCTTCCTAGCATGACTTCTTGCCCCCATGCCAGCCAGCCTCTGGGACCCAAATAATCACAGAGCCACTTTCTTTCTGACTTCAACTCCACAGTGTCTAAAATTACCATTCTCTGCCACAGCCTCCCACTGTCTGTCACTTGATTCCAATCAGGGCATGTCTTACCCTCTGCCTCACTGTGGATTACTGATATAGCTTCCCATAAAGCAAACTCTGAACTTCCTGAGGGCTAAATTCTTACTTGTTCTGTTTATTACTCATCCCCCCACGTCTTTGCACTAAGCCCAGTTTTACATGTATATATTAGGTGCACTATATTATCTGGAGAGCCAATCTGTCCATAAGCCTTAAGTTAGGGGTTTAGGATCTACTGGCAGCCCCAACACTTACAGCACACAGATGTAGCTATTATAAGCATTAATTGCACTGCTCAGTATTTTACAAATGTATGTTTGCTTCTCTAATAAGGCTTGAATCTTCTGACCTCCCCACAAGTTCCTTCCAAATTTTGGAATCTCCATGTTTAGTGGACATTATGGTTTGAATCTAGAACGTCCCCCACAAGTCTCATGCACTTTGGTGTTGTGGCTTCTCTCTGGATCTCATGTGCTGTTAGGAGATGGCGTCTGGTCAGGAGGAGCAGATTACTGAGGGTGTGATGGATTTCTGAGGGTGTGCCCCGGGTTCTCCCCTGCCCCTGCTCCTACTGTTTACAAGACCTTGAGCAGCTATTCTCTGCCAGCTGCCCATGAATGGACTGAGACCTCTTGAAACTGAGAGCTAAAATAAACCTTTCCTCCCACAGGTTGTGGGTATCAGGTTTTGTGTCTCAGTTACAAAAACGTAAGACACAGAGAACAAGAAATCACTCCAAAGTTGAGGGTCTCCAGGTTAAGTTCACTGTTTCTATATATCAAACATTCCTGCTGGAGGTGGTTCTGCCTGAAGCAAAAAGATGGTGCTATTCCCACCAACCCAGCATCTGCACTGAAGGAGCAATGAGCAGGGACTCCCAGGGAGGCGTATAAACAGGATTCACGCCAACTGATATTCCACTCATGTTTCTGAGAGTTTGCAGGCCAGCCTGTTCTTCCCAGCAAAGCTTCTCTCGCAATGGTGTCTGTGTCCAACTGCACTAATTGAACACGTAAATGAAGGAAGTAAAGGGAGACTTGGCTAATTATGCTTTTTGTTGGCTTCAGAGGAGAAAAACTGAAAAACATCAGTCATGATTACAAACTTCCTTTGTGGTCCCAACAGGACAAGGCTAAACCGGAGCTGTTCTTAAGCATCTTGTTTGATGGCAGATGAACAAGCTCTTAATGCTTTTTTTGATCTGTTAGGGATTTGGGGAGAATAAGGGATCTTGCAAACCTTCCTCCAAAGAACCTTCAGCCCCAAGTCTTAAGCAAAAGATACCATCTCTTATGGCTCTTCCAATATTGCCATTCTCCTTAAGGATAAAGGATGCTGTGCAAATAGCCCTGTATGGGCACCACCACAGGCCCAAGCAGTTCTGGAGTGTATTACTCATTTTCTTGTTGATGGGACAAAACTCCCACAGCTTAACAGAGGAAAGGTTTATTCTGGTTCACACTCAGTTGGTCCCAAGGCAGACAGCACATGGTGGAAGGGCCTGGAGGCGGAAGGCTACTCATCCCGTGGCAGCCAGGGAAGCAGAGAGAGGAAGGAGGAGCTGGGGACCAACATCCTCCAGGCCACACTCTCAGAGGCCCTCCGCTCCTGAACAGCCCAGTCACGCTATAAACTCATCAATGGATCCACTGATCAGTACACGCCCTCGTGGTCCAGTCACCTTCCAAACACGTGAGACTGTTTTTTCTTTCTTTTTTTTTTTGAGACAGGATCTCACTCTAGAGCTCAGGCTGGTCCTAAACTCACTCTGTAGCCCAGACTGGCCTTGGACTCACAGCAATTATCCTGCCTCAGACTAGGAAGGGCTGAGATTACAAGCGTGAGTCACCTACCTGGCTTACATGGTGCTGGGGCATTGAACCCAGGGCCTTGTGTTTGCTAGGCAAGTGCTCTAACCTCTGAGCCATGCTTCCAGCCCCCAAACACATGAGACTTCTGAGAAACAATTTAGATCTAAGCCATAACACAGGGATATCCTTGTGAAACTTGTATCTGCCCTCAAAAGTCACTTTTGATGAAAACAGAGGAGCCCTGGAGTTTCATGCTTTGAACAGACCAGCCGCGAGCTGCCTCGGAGCAATCACACTGGTGACAGGGATTTGTGGGTGGGTGCCGCCGAAGGCAGCGACCCCTGCACCCGTGGAGACCACTGAAAGGACCAGGACTTTGTTGCCTTAACTTATCCTTCTCAATCCACAAATTTTGTTAGGATGAAGAAAAGGAAAGCCGAAAATGAACAGAATATTGATCCAGAGTCCCAGGTGAGCTCAGAGATCCGAAATCATAGATCCAGAAAATTCAGAACACTTACAAAGAAAGAGGAAGAAGACCTGGGGGAGCCCGGAGGGAAGATGGGGCTGAGCAGGGGCTGGGGAGATGCGTGAGGAGGGTGGCTGGAGCCCGGAGTCGGCAGCCTTCACGGGACATCTGCACAGACACAAGGACCTATGTGGCTGTCTGGTGGGAGCACCGATGTCCAAATGGTTAAATGACAAAGTGACTCCTTAGAAAATTCCTTTTGTATGAGAAAAGCCAGAGAAAAACTGAAACACACACACACACACACACACATGCACACGTGACAATAAATCTTCAATAACAAAGTGCAAATACGACAAGAGAAGGGCAGGTGTCCCACACACTCAGGATGGAGCGGGGAGCGGAGGAGAAAGGACAAGCCTACACCTGCACCGACATGGCTCCTGGCTGGCTTGCTCTCTGTCCTGGGACAGGCTTGCGTTTCCTGTGCCTCTGTTTCCCCACCTCTTTGTGCTGCCTCTGACACAGCCGAGAAGGCTCAGCCCGGACTCACTGTCACCGCCAGGTTTATGACGAAGAAGAGATCTGGGGTGTCCTGCCCGGGGCGCCAGATTTCCCTGACATGCCCGTTGTAAAATGCTTCTGTCCCACTTCAGCAAGTCTGCCCATAAATACGTTCCGCCCTCAAATTGCTTTAATTACAGAACGAGGAAATTGCTTCACTTGGCGAATGGCTCTTCCTGGCTTTGCTAATGACAGTCTGGTATGTGCGGCTGGGATGGGATTTTTTTTTTAATACTAAAAACCCAGCAAGCGTAATGAGAATTGGAAGTGTGTGGACCTAGCACCCTGGCCCCTTCCAGCCCCTGTGCTGAGCTGTGACTGCCCTCAGAGGGCTTCACAAATGGAAAGAAGTCACTGGCTAGGGGAACACGGCCTGTCAGAGAGGACGCGGGTGAGACAGAGCGCTGCTGGGGGCGCTGCATGTGGAAATGGGAATCTTAGGTACACTGTGTTAAATAAAAACAAGACCTCAGACCCATTCCAGCGAAACATGTTCTACACCTCTCATTCTTTGCTATAGCGATTCTAGAAAGTTCTTTGCAAACATCCAAATATCGCATCCTTTGCAGCCATGGGACATCTTCTAAGATTTCCAGAACTCAGCCTCTCGCTCTCACCTCTAGAGAGCAGCGCTGAAGGGGCCTTGTGGGGCCACATTTCCTACCTGGTGGGTGATAGCCTGTAGACACTGATTAGGGCTCACACGGTCACTAACGTCCGACAGACCACAGGCTGTGGGGGCTGAGGGAACGAATGACAACTGGAACAACCATGTACTAGCTCTGCCACTTGGGCAAGTTCCTTAAACTCCTGGGTCTCAGCTCTCCCCATCTGTAAAATGGAGGACAGGAGCATTTAGCTTAGGAAGTATCTGTGAAGATCGGCCATCACTGTCACCGAGTCTGCAGCACAGTGGCAAATACCACAAGGATTCAGTGACAGTACGGCTGCTGCCACTACAGGACCACCCACCACAATCGGTGCTGTTGGGTTCCTCCTCTCTGCGGCTCCCTGTCGGGCCCTGCTTTACTGCCTGAGGTACCCCAGGAACACCTAGGAGGGTAATTTTGGAAATATAATGGAACGGTACAAATCCCATCTCCCACCAAAATGGAGGCTAAAATAATTTCTGTCTTTTTCCCAACATGGAGGAATAGAGAATAAGCAGCAAGGAGCGCAAGACTGACTCTGGATCTCAACAACCTGGGCCCAGCGCTCCAGCGGCCACTTCCCAGGTAAGCGAAGCCTCAGTGGCTGGAGGTGACCAATCGTAACGCAAGGTGAGCGTGGAGGTTAGCCCGCAGGGACAGCTCGGGAAGGGGAGGGGCTGTGACTGTCACACGGTGGTCACAGCGCCACTCCTGCACCTTCTGTCTAGGGCAGAAGGTTAAACTGAGCAAGGTGGCACGTGCACAAAGGTTGAGTGGTTCTTTAATGTAAAATCTACTCCACCGTATTACCGCTCAGGCTGCGACCCGGACAGGGCTGTGTGCCGTAACCACAGGTCCAAGAAGACTACAAATCTGAAAAACGTAGAGTTCCTTTATACTTTGGGGAGGAATTTGTTTGGGGAGACTTTGCTAAGAGTTTCAGGTGACTACAACACAACGCAGCTGGCTAAAAGTTTAATTACGAACCATTGCTTGCTGTGATTTCCTTTCCCAACTGGCCTCATGCATATTCATCAGTTTAATTACGGCAGTGAAAAAAAATCCACAACTAATTATTCCATGCTTCCCATCTTTCACATGCTTAGAATTTCTGCATAATTACTGTTGAAATTAATTGCAAGTTAGTTAATTTTATACTTTGTCCTTTCAATACTTAATTGAAAATTAATTGAAAAGATTAAAAAACCCTCAAAAAATCTACGACAAAAAAACCACTCCCACTGGCCATTATGGCAAATCTGCTTCCTCGACTTAAAGATGTGATGTGATAATTTCTAATCCAAACACAAGGTTGTGCACGTCAAGCTACAGAAAAGGCATGTCCCTCAAAGGCCTTAAAAGTAATATCTATACTTCTTTATCATGTAGCTATAGAAACTTGTGATGGAGCAGGTGTGATACCACTGGCCTGTGCTCTGGGAGGTTGAGGCATGAGAATTCCAAGCTGGGAGGAAAAATTTAAATTTTGGGAGGGGCATGGGGGATAGGAGGCCGGATGCTGGTACAGACATCTTCTGGGCTTATCATGTGATGATTTCAGGCTTCGAAGAAGACCAAGATGTGATTAACATCATTACTCTAATAGACCTTGGTCCTTAAGTCTCTCTACTATCCATTTTTCAAGACGAACTTCAATCTATTATGTAAAAATTTCCACTTTCACACTGAGCAAACCAACAGAAATTATTTTTTTTTCTCTCCATTCTGTCACTGCATTCTGCTCCTATGGAGTTTTCTGAGCCTTTCTACTTATCTTCACGGGGCCAGGAAGGAGACACCTACGGAGTGCTTCTTCTTGCACGAATACAGACTCTACAGTAAGAGTCTCACTCCCAATTCTTCATCTAACCTAATCACCTCCCAAAGGCCCCATGTCAAATACCAGCACATTGGGCATTGGAGTTTCAACATATCAGTTGGGTCCGGGATTCTCAACCCCTGGCTGCAGGGACAGATGAGCAGGGAGCACAAGGTGAGCTTTGAGTGAAGCTACACCTTCTGCCAATAGCTCCTATTAGGTTCTAATGCCATTGCTGATCTGAAAAGAGGCAGAGCTTTGCTCCCTGCTCCCCTCCTGTTCCTGCTCGCCATTTCAAAGCTGTCCTTCAATAACCTACTGAATAACAAGTACCCCCTGCCCCACCCCCACACCAGTCCTTGGGAGAATCATCTTCAACTAAACTGGTCCCTAGTGTCATAAAGATTGGTGACCACTGAATTAGGATGCAAGCATTCAGACCATCACAAGTGCAGAGTCCTCCTCCAGGTTAAAGTGGTCAGCCACCTCTGCCATTTTCCCCAACTCTTCTTTTAACTTTGCGGGTGTTTAATGCTTCCTGAGACCTTT
This sequence comes from Ctenodactylus gundi, assembly GCA_004027205.1. Classification (NCBI taxonomy): domain Eukaryota; kingdom Metazoa; phylum Chordata; class Mammalia; order Rodentia; family Ctenodactylidae; genus Ctenodactylus; species Ctenodactylus gundi. The sequence continues at coordinate 385,013 of PVKB01001457.1, read as the reverse complement.
GGAATGGCACACGTTACAGGTTATGAGCAGGTGGCAGCATTACTGGGTGTGCGACCTGGAAGAGAAAGGTCACTGAAGTTTAACCCAGAGGGATATGACATTGAAGCTTTACCCAGAAGGGGCAGGTCACTGGGACGTGACTCCATTTTATTTACTTATTCATTGCTGGATCAGAACATCTGACACCCACGACTTAAGGGAAGGAAGATTCATTTTAGCTTACAGTTTAAGAAGGTCTCATATAGTCCATTCATGGGTGGCCAGCAATGGGGGAAGCACATGGAGGTCTCGCGAGAAAAAAGCTCAAGTCATGGCAGACAGAAAGACAAGCCAGGAGTGAGTCCATGCCTGTAGACTAAGGCAATGGTCAGAGCCTTCCCAGGAAAAGCTGCAACAATGTTTTTTCTTTCTGCCATTACTTAGTTCAAGCTGCAGTTGAGCCCCCCACACCCTAATGCATGCTGCCCCGCTCTTAATTCCTGGCTCACAGGTCAGTAACACACGTGTGAAAGCTACGCCTTAGGCACACAATCTTGCCAGGTCAAACTCAAGCATCTGCCCCTTCCAGCCAATACCGCCCAACAGCACGAGACCCCACAGGTGTCTAATGACATCTAAGTACACGAGGCTCTGGGGGGACATTCAGGTCCAAAGCATAACAGACCTGGAAGGGTACAAGCGAGCTCTGCTCTTCCTCTGATTTCGATTCCTGTCTGCTATGCCATAGACAGCGCCCTACCTAGGCCTCTGCCACATGCTTCTGCCATTACCAGCTATCTACGAATGGCCTGGAATCTCTGGAACGGTGAGCGGAAATAAATCTTTCTTCTCTTCAACTGTGGATGTCGGGTATTCTGTCCCAGCAATGAAAAAGTAACAAAGATAGAATTTGTGTAAGCAGAGATACCAAAGAGCTTGCACTCTCTCTACCATGTGAGAACGCAGTGAGAACGGCTTTCTACTAGCCAGGAAGTTCCGCCCTGGGACCAAACTGGCCAGAACCCTGATTCTGGACTTCCAGTCTGTGAGGAAGAAATGCCTGCCGCTGAAGCCTCCCAGATTGTGGTGTGCTGTTGAGGGAGTCCTCCGAGCAATTCACCTGAATGAGTGTGGTGACCCACCTCACCCACTTTGGAATGACTCAGGATTAAGGTGAGAGAGGATACAGGGAAATCCAGGTGGAAACAAAGTCATGAGGGACAAGATGAACCTGTGACACGAAGGAAGCTGGACGGGCTGTGGTCACAGGGAAAAGATGTGCCCGGCCCAGTGGCACAGGCTGGTATCTCAGTACTCTGGGAGGCTGAGGAAAGAGGACTGAAAATTGGACCCAGGTTGGGCAACTTAACAAGACCCTGTTTTAAAATTTACTATATATGTATATGAAAAATAAACTGGAATATAGCTCAGTGTCAAGGTCCTAGTTCAATTGCCAGTACCCCAGGGTAGGGAAAAGCAGGCTAAGACTTAGAAACACACCAAGCAGCTGCTGTCAACCCAGTGGGATGAGCCAGAATCGGTGGAAAGTGGGATCCAAGGCTCCCTGCTTCTCCTAACAGTGTGCTGACAGAGCCCGTCGACTGTACTCAGAGCACGGAATGAATCAACCTGCTATAGACTAGCTGGAGAGGAGAGAAAGGTTGAAACCAATTCACCCAGCACAAAGCCATTGATTTTTTTTTAATCCATAAAAGTATCTCATAAAAGTATCAGCAAAGGTGACTTTGCTGATCTGAGCCTTCAGCAATCTCAGGACAAGCAATGCATCCTCTGAGAGCCTAAGATTTGGGGGTCTTTATGACCTGAAGAGCAAATCCCTTATAAGAGTTCAGGCTCCAGGATCATGAGGGACATTTTGCAAAGTAAGGTGAAGTACCTGTGCATAAATTTTTCCTGCAAAGTGTAAATACAGGCTCCCATTCCAGGTAAGCTCATCAGTGTAGGTCACAAACCCATATTAGGGGTCCAGACACAGCCATAAAATTTCTGAGCGCCATTTGTACATAAGGAGAACACACCATAGGGGCCTGAGTACTGAGAAATATCCTGGTTGGCGGGCGGAAGCCCAGTCATGGAGTGTGTGGTAAAGCTGTCAGGTGGCGTCCGGAAGGGCTGGCTCTGCATCAGAAACATCTGCTTCATGGGCAGCAGAGCACTGAGGGCCAGAGAGGCAAGGAGATACCACGCGGAGGTGGAGGCTCCCAGTGGTCCTGGCTCCTAGAAAGTCGGCCCTGACTGCTCACACAATGTGTGTGAGGTATGTCACCGGGGAAAGAGGGCCCGCATTAGTGGGGAATGTTTTATGACAGCAGGACGTCATTTTGTTGATGAGAAAACATGTGTGCACTGTGTGTGTGTGTTTCTAGTCATTCATAAAAATGATGTGGAAGGCTAAGTATAGGAAAATGCTAATGGCAGTTATTGCTGATGGCTAAGAGGGGCAATTTTCTGTATTTCATGAATCACTTTATAATTCCATCTCAAGTCAGTCACCTGCTCCACAAGGAAGCCTTCAAGGACGCCCCTGCTAGGATATTTCCGGACTTGTACTCACCTGGACCTAGTTATTTCTCTCTCACTGAAGCACACTGTGGTCTTGCTACCCTCCTTCAGGAAGCTCTGTGCTCTCAAGACCAGAACCATAATGTGTTTGGTTTTGGAAACAACTTTGTTCCATTATAGCAATGCTGGTAATAACAATAACAATAATAATGCCAACGACGTTAACAATAAAGTAGTAAAATAACAGCACGAACAGCAAAGCAGCAAAGATGGAGGAGGGGTAGCTACCACTTACACAGTACATGCTAAGTGCTGGGTCCAGAGGACTGCCGAATGAATTAGGTACAGCTTATGTCCCCATGTTACTGAAGGGGAAAGCAGCACACATGAAGCTGGGCCCTGCCGCAACCTCCTACAGCCATGATGGGTGGAGGGCAGGAAGCCTGGTCAGGAAGCCAGGTGCTGACTCTGCATTCAAACCCACCACACTACCCTGCCATTCTATTCAGTACTTAGCACACACAGATGCCCTCTCTGCAGCTGTTTAAATAAAGGATCATTCATGTATTCCTTCTCATAATCACGAAGAAGTTCCTACCACTTAAGGATGATGGGGAAAAAAAATCACCTGCCTAGGAACGAAAGAGAATGAAAGATACAGTTTTCTGGAAAAAAACAAAAAACAAAAACCCAAAAAATCCCCACAAAAAGTCCTAGAATTTTCTGGAAGGGCTCTAAAGAAAAGTGTTTGACTCCAAACTTCTGCCCTGTATGAGAAGCTCTGCGCAAGTCAGTCTCAGTGTTTCCATTTTCCTGAATGCAGAGGAGCAAGTGGACTGGCCGTGTTCAGTACCGTTTTTTTTTTTAGATGCTCTGCAGCCAGGACTCTGGGCCTGAGCTCCTGTAACTTGATCAAGCCAAGGACTCTTAAGTAGCTAATCAGAGAGAAAGATAATCCTTCATTTGCAACCTTTCTGTGGTCACTGTAAGAGAGCGGGTCCTGGGGAGCGCAGGGGCCACCATCGCACCATCGCTAAGGTCAAGAGATGCCAAGCGTCTTGCATGTTGCATGAGGGATTTGGGTAACACCATGTAGGCAAGGGGCATTATCAGTTCCTGTCTAGGAAAGCAAGCAGAAGCAGTTATATTTGCATGGTCTTAGCAGAACATGACTGTCCGTGCAGCTAAAGGGCCCCGGGTGCATTGTTAGCTAGAAATATTTAACGGATTAGGAACACGCATATTGGCAGACGGACCTGATTTCAGTTTTTCACATGATATGAATTCCCCAGGGTGAAACCCAACGCACTGGCGTCATTCCAGGTTAAAGCAGGAGATAAAACTGGAATAATTCAGGCCGCTCTACTGGCTTCCAACTGAGAAAGCCGGCCTCTCCTTCCAGCGCATTGTTTCAGGATTAGCGCGTGTTATGTCAGCGCCAGGCTGCATACCGATGAGATGGGGCCTCACCTCATTAAACATTTGATATGGAGAGAGTGCCACCCCATTTCAAAGCCGACAGCCATCACCACACACCAGCAACTTGTCCTACAAATGGAATGCAGACGTACACTCCTCTGACTATTGATGAACTCCAATCTCTCTCTCCCCCCATCATCTTAAAATGAGGAGAAAAAAATGTGCTTCCTCCCACCCCCAATTCTCTAGTATCTTTAAGTAGGAAAACCCCCACATTTTCTAGCATTTCTACCATTCTTGGCTCATGCCGTAGATATTAAATAACTCCATAAAGCCAGATGTGTCCATCCAATTCCTTCCAGATCTTAGAAAGAGGTCCAGCTACCAGGCAGCTGTGAAACAGAGCAGGAATCTTTCAGGATTGAATGAGGCCAGCTATCTGGATGGAGAATTAATTTTTCTTTTTTCTTTTTGGGCAGCCCTTTCAGCAGCAGGTGGGGACGGGCTATGACTGGTGTGTCTCTGAATCAGGTGTTGTCTGACTGGTGGCAGCAGCGGGGAGTGACTTTCCTGTCCTTGCACGTCCATCTTAAACACCAATAGATACAGATCCACAGGTGTCTGGACTGTATGTACCTACAGGGAATTAACAGTGGTATGTCCATCCCTGGCCCTGCCGTTCTTCCCGCCCCTGTGCTAAGCACACCATGTCACTGCCTGGTCAAGCATCCTGTAGGACTGAAGTGGAGAATCACAGAGACACATAGGATACAAATATATTTTTTAAGACTACTAACCCACAGACTGGCCCCATACAAATGTAGCCAGGCATTGGTTTGCTGCTTTGTGGCCCTTTAGCCTGGCTTTTGGAATTATTAGCCATTTCCTCCCTGTTTTGGTGCTCAAGTCCTATTCAGTTGTTCTTCCCATACTCTGAGCTTTAATAATGAAAAGCTACTTGAATTTTCAAAAGGGATTAGAGGGTGGGACTTCAGGAGATAACAACAGAGAATCAACTGGGACAACATAAATGGCCACTGTCAGGGGGTTGGTGGGACCTTGCATGTAGCAGGCAGTGGTGTGGTGTGACTGTAATTGGCGGCGCTCACAGTGCGCATCAGGTCCGTAAGAAATAGGTTTCGTGAACTAACACACAATGCAACTGACCCTTTTAAATATGGTTTTTGAAAAACCTTCCCGTTGTCTTGCCACTCCACCTCCTACTGACGAGGGCTAGTGAGGGTGACGAAGATGGTGACAGCAGCGGTGAGGGACATTTACCGAAGACTTTCCCTATGCCAACATCTTTACAAAATGTTCATACGGATGATTCAGCTTACTTCCTCTTTGTGTAGCTCTACAACAATGTGCCCACCTCAGAGAAGGTAAGACTGGGGCACTGAGGGCTTTAGGAGGTTGCCCAAGGTGGCTAGCAAGTGAGGTGAACCCAAGGTGGGTGCTCTACTCCAGGGCCTACTCACTTCCGTCTGCTGCTTTCTCTGCACGAATGTCCAAGTGGAGCAGGCGGGTACCGTGTCTGGACATCATTTATCACAAACTACACCTTCCACAGGGCACATCTCAATAAAGTTATCTGCTGATAAAGAAATGAATCAGAGATGACAAACCACCACAGAAATCCAGGCATTCCTAGTATGGGTCCTAATTTCAGACAGGACAGCGCTCCCTTCTTGTGTGTCCTTGCTGCTAATGGTACGGTTGAGCCCCGAGATAACTGGATTCATGCTGACCTGCTGGCAGAGGCTGTGAGTTGGCCAGAACTAGTGGCACAGACCTACAATCCTAGGTGTCAGAGGAGGCTTTGCGAACGAAGCGAGTTTTCATTTCAACTCAATTCTTAACACAAATGATGATGCCTTTAAGAGGGAACTTGGAAAAGGACTGGGAGTCGTGCCCAGCACACATGGCAGTAGCCATGGAGATGGATGAGGCCTGAAGAGACCACTTGGACACAAAAAGAAGAAAGCAGGTGGGGGGATGTCACCTCTGAAAGGAGCCACTGACATTCACCCAGGAGGAATGACAGCAATGGCTCGGGGAGCTTGTGCTGGCACGTCCTACCTGAGAGGCTGCAGTCTCTTCCACCTCATTCTCTCCTTCATGTTACAATAAGGATTTTAAAATAAAGTTTTACCACACACACACACACACACACACACACACACACACACACGCACACGCACACTATATATTTCATATGGGGCCCAAAACAATTCCCCTTCAAATCAAAGAAATGAGGGCCAAGTTGGGCCTGACATGCAGGCCTATAATCCCAACTCTCAAGGAGACTGAGGCAGGAGGATCTCAAGTTTGAGCCCCACATGGGCAACGTAGCAAGATCTTGTCTCAAAATAAAAAAAAATTAGGGTGGGGGTGTAGTTCAGCATGAAGGCCTTGGATTCAATGTCTAGTAACCCACACCTGAAAAAAGTGAGGGCCAAAAGACTGGAAGGACACTGGTTTTTCTACCGTTCCTACCATCCTTGGCTCACGCCACAGATACTACACAACTCAGTAAAACAGGTGGGCTACGACGCAGAGGGTAGAGGACAAGCTGCAGCTCATCCCTGGGGCCCGGTCCAGGCCACCCGGTGGTGCAGAAGAGACTCAGTCCAGTCCCCCAAATATGGGCCACACGACTGTTTGGAAGGCTAGAGCGGGCCTGTACTTACCCACAAAGGGGCCTCATAATGCTCTGTGGGTGACACAAGCAAGTTTGGATGGCACCTCCACCATCACCTTCAGTTTGCGGTACAGCAAAGCCCTCGGGATTGGGTTTCTCAGTCATTCGCCCTGCAGTCATCTTGCAGAGCAAAAAGTCAAGCTGTGGGCTTCTCAATGTCACCCATGTGTCTGTGCCTCTACCACTAGGTTGGGTCCGAGGCCAAGATGGACGACAGAGGGATTCCGTGAGGCTGCAGATCCTCAGAAGAGTTTTTCTCTAACGGCCCACTTTTAAAGCACAAGTGCACCCTAATCCCTCTTACCAGAGCAGTTTTGAAATTTTGCTTTTCTTTTCATCAGCCCACACGGGCACACCAACTTAAAGAGTCTAATAGTTGTATGAAGCCCGATAAAAGAAATTGCGTTCTCCGACCCTCATCTCCCAGAAGTGGGCATTTTCTTCTATTTTAGATAGGTCTTTTGATAGTTTGCCTTCCTATCTTTAAATAGCACACTCAGTGGCCTACCCTGGGATGCCTTAGTTTTTGGAATTATCTGTGGATGATGAAGACTTAGCTCTGGTTCACCACTACCTCTGCCATGAGGTAGCCCTTTCGGAGTCCCTTCATGAGATTGTAATTTTACATAATCAACACTGTTGTTATCTGGATCAAGAAACTGTTATTCACAGATGGATCATGTAGTATACTGTGGTCTGAACATTTTATTTCCCAGGAAAATCTTTTGTTTTCCCTGGAGTCTGGTTCCCCCAATACCCAGATTTGTTTAGTACTCTGTGTATTTTTTAACTAAATGCAAAGTCCTCTGCAGCTTTGTGAATGTCCTCCCAATGTGTTTAAATCTAGTAACTTGACTATTCATTTTTTTTTTCTATCCATAGGAATCTCGGGGGCTCCTACTCACTCTAGTCTGGACAGGCCTGCCACACAGCGGTCGTCCTATGGTGGCCTGCCACCACTGTACATCTGGGCTTAGGTTGGGTCCCCCGTTTCCGGCATCCCGTGCCTTCCTTTGCCTCTGTTACTCCTTTGCTTTTAGAATAGCATATTTATTAGTAGCTCCCCCAAAGAGGGCCATAAGGAAGTCATTCCTTTTTAATTATTTCTAAAAATGTCTTTATAGGGCAGAGTTGGAGCTGAAACTCTTTGCTGCAGGCCTGTGTTCTTATGCTCTTAAGGAGTCTATGTCACCAGGAGAGAGGTGCAGGCCTATAACCCCAGCACTACAGAAAGCTGAGGTAGGAGGATCTCGAGTTTAAGCCCAGCTTAGGCAATTCAGCAACTTAGTGAGATACGGTCTCAAAATAAAACGTAAAAAAAAAAAAAATGCAGATATAGCTCTCAGTGGTATGTCCCTGGGTTCAACTCCCAATACCAGGGGGAAAAAAAAATTGAGAAAAAGAAGTCATGTTATTTTGATCCTTGAGCCTCTATGTAAGGTCTGTTTGTTTTATGCATTTTTTAATGCTCTCTGTACAGAAACCTGCAGGATTCTTTTTCCACACAATGCCCTGGAATTCAAGATGTGCTTGGTGTGGTTTACACTTTTTCATTGACAGAGGAATATTCGATGAGCCCTTTTCTATTTGAAAACCTCTGTTCTTTTGGTTTGGGGAAACTGCCTCCCATTTCCCTATGTTCTCTCTTCTCTGGAAGTAACTATATCAGCCGGTCCTCATTTTCCTGAGCTTTTCTGTTTTATTCTTTTCCTTTGCATTCTTCTGCTTTCTGGGATAGATCTTCAAATTTTTATCTCAACTTCCTTAGGTGTTAAACTTCTTTAAGTTCTTTCCTATGTATCCCTTTAAAAGGAGAGAGGAGCATCCTGTTTTTCTTTCAAAAATGCAATATCTTCAGTTATCTTTCAAAAATTTAAAAAAATTCCCTTCTTTTTATACAAATTGTTTCCAAGGGCTTTCCTTTTTGTGTATGTAGTTCATGTGTCCGCTTGCATATGTGTGTTCTGTTCCTCATATTAAAGGTTTTCTTAGTGTCCAATGATCTCTGACCAATCACTTCTTTTCAAAGGGCTCTTAAAACTCCTGCCTACGAGTTTGCTGACTGTTGGCTTCTCCATAAGGTAGTTCAACTGGGCCACTTCCCTGGGGTCATTCAATCCTTTAAACTCGTGGGCCTCTCCACTGTTATGGGTTGGATTGGGACTGTCCCCAAAAAGTATTGTGTTTGGGAGGTGATTCCATTTGGCTGGAGGTTGGGGGGGGGGTGCGGTTGTTAATCCACTGATTTCCTGTACTGTTAAAAGACAGGGCCTGGTCAGAAGGGGCAGATCACTGGGGCATGACCTGGAAGCAATGGATCACTGGGGCATGACCTGTAAGAGTATACCTTAGCTCAGCCCGTCCTAGCTCTCTTGGTCTTCTGCCCTATCATGCTGTGAGCCGCTTCTCTCTGGGTGGGACCTATCATTGCAGGCCATCCACAAACGGACTGCGGGCTTCTGAAACAGTACGCTAAATCTTTCCTCCCTTAAGTTGTGGGTATCAGGGAATATGTCCCAGCAATGAAAAAGTAACTAAGACACCCAAAAAGGACTCTTCTGAACCTCTGAGTGGGAGGTTCCAGAGGCTGGGCTGGCTAAGCATGTTCTGGGAAGTGTCTTAAGGAACGAGCTCCTAGTTTCCACTCATTATGTTGCTTTGCACTAAATTCTTCTTATCCGTCAGAAATGTTTTCCTTCAGCCGAGCTTGATGTCTGTATTCCAGGAAACTACTTTCACCCAATCAGAGCATAAACTCTACAGCCTTCTCCCTGGGTGTGTGCAGGGCCATCATCCGGCTCTGTAAGCTAAGAAGACCTGAAAACGTATTTTTAGATAAAATTCCAATCAACTTCCTGTTTTTAGCCCCCTCTCACTTCTACTTCCAGTTAGCTCATACTGCAATCCCTGGACTGTCTCAGAGTCACTCTGGTTGCTTGCTGTTTTCCTGAGTGGCAATAACACATTCTATCTTCTGAGTCCCCTAGGTCTGTTACTGTTCACCTATTCATTCTTCGGCTTTCCCATTTTTTTATTGCTATTTTTCCATCTGCTGTTCCTTGTTCTTATGGGTTTATGCTTTAAGAAGTCACTCTAGGGGACTTTTAGGAGAAAAAAAGAAGGAAACAGATATGTCCAAGCTGTCTCTTCACCTAAGAAGTCTTAAGCTAGGAAGTCACATCACTTACTGCCCCCAAGTAAGATCATTTCCTTTCTAAAATTATCTAGGGCACATGGACGCTCAAGTAAATAGCACTACGGGGTTCTGAGTAACCTGTGCTGTGGCTACGGATCTCTTCAGGATATGGTGAAGTTTAGTGTAAAAAGATTTCAAGGCCAATAGCCAGAAGAGAGAGGTTAACTCCAGCTCTGATTCCTACTCATTGATATCCTAAGTCTCAGATGTAGCCTCAGGATAGCCATCACCAGCCCTTTGCACTTTCAGGGTTCTTAACGGAATCAAAGAGTATAATGACTGTGAAAGTATTTAAAAAGCACACTGTACTACAAAGACACAAGGCTTTGCTATTATTTAAAAATCTCACTTTTATCTCCTGAAATCTAATTTATCTTGGTCTGTCTTTGGGAGAAAAGCTTGTCTCTAGTAATCATATAAATCACTCTTGTGGCATTTAAAAGAATGTCCTCTGTTTACATATAGATATGACACAAGATAGCCTTTTTACCCCACCAACATTGTCTTATCAGTTGCCAAAGCCAGTGTGTTCCATGTCACCCAACACAAACATGCCAGGAATCCAAAATGGCGGTGAGAGAAGGGACGTGGAAGACCAGAGCCTTCTTTTGGGAGCCCATTTCACCAAAGGTTTGTTTCTCAGCTGAACTCTATGTACCCATCTTGAATGAGGTTAGAAACACAGGAAAAAGAGTGGTTAAACATATCCAAATGAGGAATATAATACAAAGAGTGAAAAAGAATGGGGTGGTATCACTAAGGAGAATGTCATGAAAAGATTCCCATTTATATTAAGAGAAAAAATGATGCAGAACCGTGAGTATGACTCCACTCCTATTATCATACAATAAACACATATATCTATGTAGATACTACATATATATGTATTAATAAATAGAGATATATCAACACAGAAAAAGGCTGCATTCTCTCCATAGCATGGTGGTGATGGGAACTGAGCTGTCCAGGGTGGCCTTGTACTTGCAATTCCACTGCCCTCCAAGAGTATTGGGAATATGGACATGTGCCATTACACCTGGCTACGTATGGTATTCCTGATCATAAAAATTAACGTTCTGATGAAAGAGTAAAAGGGAAATGGAACATGAATAAGGCCTACTTACTCTTCAAGTAAAAGTAGCAGGAAGCCAGGGAAGGATGGATGGTAGAAAAGAGAAAGGACGGGGACCAATCCACGGAAGCTGGGGGCAGGTCACGCACTCGCTCTAGAAACATACAAACAAGGGTCCTTCATCCAAACTGCTATCTGCAAATAGATGCCTTCTGGGCCATGACAGCCACCTGTATGTTACACAAGCGCCACATTCAACAACAGATGGGGGTGAACTTATTTTTAACTTCCATGTACCAAGAGACACACATGTTACATATAGAGTTCAAGACACCCAAAAATTTCACATGGCTTGGGGAATCTAAAAGGGTTACTCATTTTTGGCAAAATCCCCTAGTTATGTGCAGATGCATAGATCTGTAAACAAATTCACTCAGCTGTGGCCAAAGTCATGGGCTGGTGCTTGCTATGGGCTTCAGACTCCATCCTTCGTACTAATCCTGAATCTGGACCTGCCTGGTGGTTTCGACTCTCCTCCCCACATTTCCCAAGGGCTCTCCTGCTCTGTGTAGGTCTAATTTGGGTGTCTCCTGGCTTTGTGGACTGCATGTTTCTTGACAACAAGCATGACAATCCTAGGCCACACATGCAATCGGTCTGGCAGGAGGACATGGGATGATAGGATCCTCACAGGAGAACAAACTCTCTAAAGTAAGCCTCCCGCCACCGCCAGGTTCCCCCGTCTGGACGGGAGCCGGTAGCTTCTGTGACTCACTGGAACAGAGATTTGTTTGGCAGGTGTCACCGGTGCCTGTGTCCAGTCTCTCTGGGCTAGTGTCATAATCATGAGAGCTCATGTGCACTGAGTGTGCTATCACAGGTCAAGCATTACATTGTAAGCACTTGACGTGATTTATCTTCGTAAGATGACACAGGTACTAGCATTCTCTCCACTTCACTGACAGGGAACTCAGGCACAGAGACCCGAGGAATCTGTCCAAGGTCACAACATTAACAAGGGACAGGGTAAGAACTGGACTCTGGAGCCTGCTTCTGTCCGTGAGCTTTTCCTTGCTCCCAGGGAGAGAAGGACAGAACGCAGTAGGCATCAAAAGAGAGGCTAGCCAGGGCGCAAGTATCACCTCCCGGCTTTCTGGCCGTGACTTTCCTCTGCTTGACTCTGAAGCCTCTGTTTAATACATAAAAAATGTCTGGTCCATCTTTCTTCTAAAGGGGTAAATATACAGCCATCCCTAGAACTGCTAGGGCCACAAAGGGGTCTCTTAGCTGTGTCTAGACACAAAACCAACAGAGCATAACGCAATGTTTTATAGCCCGAGGTTTTTTATCTTGTTCCTTCTCTGAGCAGTTAGCTGGTAAATCAGGCTTCCTAGGAGGAGAGGAATGTGCGTTTTCCAGAGTGACTTTCAGGAGCAGAGTGAAGGGCGAGCAGTAACGCGCCGAGGAGAGGCATCCTTCACAACCCGGGGCAATGCCCCCTCCAGAGGCCAATTAATCCATCTGAAGAAACAATGAAACGAGAGCGACGGAGCCGGGGACGCGCTACCTACCCACTTTCAGTGTCCAACCGGCACTCATCTGTCTCAGTGGTGAACACAGTCACCCTGTGCCACTGTATGAATCAACTGGCACTGACTGTCTAGACAAGCAGCACACGAAGATCATGAGGTGGAAGATTAGCCAAGTGCACCGGGGCGGCCCTGGGTCCTGCTCCCTGCAACCCCAGCAGCGAATTATTCTCCACCTTTACGGTAGTCTTTCTGCCTCCTTCTAAAGGCTCCGATTCCTCTTTTTTATTGCATGAAGCTAACTGTTGCTCTGAGTCTTGGACCATCTTATTTGAGATGCCCGGAGATACCCTAGAAGAATAATGCAGGATTTGGCTGAAGGCCAGTGAAGTGTTCCTCCAATGGCAGGCCAGAGCAGAGCATTTGCTCCGTCCCTCTAACCCTGCAGGGGAGAGAAGATGGACCTCAAACTCTAGGGAAAAAACGGAGAGGATGAGAAGTCAAGGTACAGTGCTTTCTTGTTATGGCTTAGATCTAAAATGTCCTCTCAACATCTCATGTTTGTAAGGTGACGGAACCATGTGGGTGCTGTGCTCTTCAGTGGAGCGCACGATTTCATGTGCGGTTGGGAGGTGGGCCTGGGAGGGACAGATCCCAGAGGGTGGGGCCTAGAAGGGTTCATCTCCCTCTCTCCCTGCTCTCTCTTCCTTCTCTGCCATTGACACTTTTGCCTCTGACTGGCCTGTTGTTCATGGATCTCCGGAGACCTCTCAAACTGGGACCTAAAATTGATGTATCCTTCTTTAAGTTGTAGCTGTTAGGTATAGTGTCCCAGAGACGGGAAAGTGACCAAGCTTTTGTCCTAAGTTGGGAGTCTAAAGGAGGTCTTCCCTCATCCTTGGAACCCAGAGAGCAACACTTAAGGTAGAAAGGAAACAGAAAGCAACCACCATTTTCTCCTCTCCTCCTGTTTCTTTCGCTCCCCCAGAGATCTGCAGGGAAGGTTGCCTCTGCAACCGGTGCAGTGGGAATTTAGAAGAAATTGTCACAGGTCTTGCTGATTGTGTGGCTTGGGCTTGCATTCCTGAGAGGTCAAGGAAATCTCATAAATTTGGTTTTATTGGTACCGAACTGGTAGTACTTTTAGGCACCTAGCAGAGGTATTGTTCTCATAACTCTCAACATATCCGCAGAAATGATTTCTTCAAGACAATGCACAGTCAAACTACCCAGTACTTGGGGAATCAGGGGCCCATAGACTGGCAGAAGCCAGAGACCTCAGAAAAAGACAGACTTCAGGTATCAAAATAATCCAACCAAGCCCAGTGTGGTGGAGCACGTCTGTAACCCCAGCACTCTGGGAAGCGGAGGTAGGAGGATCTGCTTCAAGTTTGAGTCCCACCTCAGCAATTTAGCAACTTAGTAAGACCCTAGCTAAAAGAAAACATAAAATATGGCTCAGGAAGGTAGCTCACAGCAAAGGCCCCAGGATCAATTCTTAGCTCTGCCAAAAATAAAATTAAAAAAATAAAAATCACATCAATTCATAAACAGTTTACCCTATTACCAAGCAAAAAAGGAACAGTCTGAATACATCCCTCTGCAGAGAAGAGGAAGCTATTTAAAGAACGATGAGCTACATCTGAAAAAAGAACATGTAGACATGAAAAATACTTTATCTAAATTGAAAAACTCAATGGACCAGTTTAATAGTAGATTCAACACAGATGAAAAGGGAATAAATGATCTGAAAGATTGCTCAGGAGGAATTATTTGGAAAGTAGCAGGGAATGATGCGATAGATAGAAAACAAAGACGCGAGCTTAACAGGCACCAAGCGAGGCGGTACAAAGGAAACCAAACCACAGTGGCGTTTCCTTTGTTTAGACAAGGTCTCGCCTGTAGTCAGAACGGCCTCTGGTGCTTATTAAACCCTAAGTTCCAGGACCTTTACCCCTACCTGTTTTGACTCTTCGAGATTAGGTCGAGGCCTAAGAATCTGCAGCATTCGATATGGAGGCCGTCCCACTATTGGAGATATACTGGAACAGGGAAACAAGAGAGACAAACTTGAGAAGTTCACTTTTTGCTTTTGTCCAAACTAGAGTAAGTCTGTCTTTCATCTCTCCCTGACTGACGGCACCGTCCTCCGCCAGTAGCTGAGCACAGTATACAATATTTCTCTTTGTATCACGGTCAACATGTTTGACTTTGATCCGATAGAGATTAGACAGGAAAATCAAAATATGTTTGGAAGCTGTTACCAAAGCAAATAATCTTTGCAAAGCAAATACTCGTCCCCCAGTTTTGCATTGAGCGACTAACAATGTACCGTCTTTGTTTAAATTGGGTTTTGGTAAAAGTACACAGGGCATGTTTTGCATTCACGCCAGCTTGTGAAGAGCACATTGAAAGCCTGCTGTCACGGGTGTCTGTCTAGAGTCACCTGGTCTGTGATGGGTCACTTAACCTCCCTGCGTCACCCTGAGTGTCGCATCATTTACCTCCCCGAGGACGCGTATCAAGGTCTCAGCACAGAGCCTGGTATACTTCCACGCTCAGAACTAAAGGCCACTGTCAACATGCGATGAAGCTGCTTCTGGAATTGTGGCCCTGACCTGATGAACCCTCCGATTCCTGTGTGTCTTCCAAGACAACAACTCTTGGCACAGCCCAGCTCAGCACGTAATGCCAGGCTCCACATGTGTCTAAAAATCCTAAAAGCTGTCATTTCTAAACTGAGACGCACGGGCTGTCGTGACTCCGGGAATGCCTTCCTGAAGATGGCCGACGGAGGGGAAGCCTCTGTGACTGGCCATCAGTGGGACTTCCACTGTCAGGTGTCTGCAAGAGCTTCTGCAGGGATCTGAAGATGCTGGCGCTGGTCCCCAGTCCCACGCTGGGGAAGGAACAAGGGGTTTGAGGAATTTCTGAAACTAAACGGAGCAGGTTTCTTAGGGCTGCAGCTGTACAAACAAGAGTCAAAATTGCCAAGTTTGAGTCCCACTCTCACGTCTTGAAGGACGGCAGAGTGGGATGAAAGTGAACGCAGGGGGAAAACCAACAACAGATATAAAACCAAAAATGCTTCTTGATATTTCACCAAGAGTTTGAGCTTGGGCGGGGGGGGCAGGGGGGGAGATCAAATCCAGAGGGCAACGCAAAGCTATCGTATGAGGTATCGTTGAAAAATAGGGTGGATGCTTAGACTTAAAAAACACAGTAAAATCCATTGCCATAAGCCCCTTGTAAAATACGCCCACTCCCTTCAAACACCCCATGCCACTGTTCCTGCCACTTTCAGAAGAAGGCGTGGAAGCCCTCCTTCACAAGTGACTTCAGTGGTGCTGTCATGACTTCCTTGATGTCCTGAATCAAGTCAAACATTTACTTTCATGGTCACCTTGACTTTGAGAAAAGAGCCGGAAGTCGCACACTGCTAGATCTACTGAAAAAGGTGGATGAGGACACACACACACAATTTTTTTTTTTTTTTTTTAACACAGGGTCTTGCTCTGCAGTCTAGGCCGGGCCTGAATTCGCTGTGTAGCCCAGGCTGGCCTCGAACAGACAGCAAACCTCCTGCCTCAACCTCCTGAGTGCTGGGATTACAGGAGCACACCACCAAGGCCTGGATAATATTTATGTGGTACTGGGGGGAAATCGAACCCTAGGCCTTGCACATGCTAGGCAAGTGCTTTAACCACTGCGCAACGCCCTCAGCCCACACCATAATATTTTTTTTAAAGCCTGCTTCTCTAATCCTGCTGGAACAGGGAAGCAAGAACAGCCTACCACAGTAGCGTTTACTGTAGTCTGACTGTACCTTATAAAGACTCATGAAAGACTGTAGACTTTTTATTATTAAATCTTCACCAGCTATGTTGGTCACATCTCCTACTCCTACCTCTATTTCTCTGTTTCCTAAGTTGTTATGTTACCGTGTGTTCATGCACAAGTGTGTGTGTGTGCACACATGTGTGTTCCAGCTGTGAAGCCCCCAAGTATGCTCGGTGGTGGCCGACATTCTGTGGTTTCAGACCTCATGTGCAAGACACTGGATCATCATGGACCACCTCACATGCAAGATGTAACCCCACTCCAGGGAACCTTTCCAAACAAGAGAAATGTGGAGCCACTTCGCATTTAAACCTGATCAATTTCTCTTCCTTAGCTGTCCTCTCTGCGAGGATTTGTTACCTGCTATGAGAATAGCTGCTTCCCCTAGAAAATCTCCTCCCTTCTGTTATCTGCAAGCTCAGATCAGTGTCAAGGCCAAGTCAGGGAGGCAGGGAGGAGGCAAGATAAGATGTTTCCTAGCAGCTAAGATCAGTCACTCTGGCATTTTAGTTCTGCAGCTTGGGTCACCTTCTGAGCTCAGGATGTGCCTGTGTGTGCAGGAGGGAGGAAGAGCTGACAACTGCCTCCCACCCCCCCCCTTCTTATTAACAATTTAATGACACTTTATATTTTCAGGGTGTTATCTGACCATTAATAATTGAGCAACTTTCAAAACAATGTTGGGCTGTCTTCTCCAGAGAGAAAGCAAGCTGTAATTAGAAATATGGCAGTCCGTTCAAAGAGTGCACATTTAATCAGCAGCCCATTTTAATTTAATTTGGGGAGGATCTTCATGAAATAGCTCACATCCAAACCCATAGCAGGGAAGTTTCGGAAGGCTTCCTCATAAAAGCCCATGGTGCTGGCTCCCAGGACCCGTTGGTCCCTTGCTCTCAGCAGCATGTGGCCTTGGGAAGGCACTTCCCCCATGCCATCTCCTCATCCAGTGACTGGGGATGAACCTCACCTCAGGGTCATCAGAGGATTACTCGGAGTGGCACTTAGCCAACATTTATTACCTTGGGGCCTGGTACACTCTAACATACAGAAAACTGTTTGCTGCACGAAAACCAAAAAGCAATTTTAACAATAATTACTTCAGGGGAGTAAGGGAACATAGAAAACTAACTTTTTCCACCTTAGTCCTGTCATACTTGAGAGTTCTGTTGTTTGTTACTGTTTTGACAATGAATAGGTGTTATTTTTTTATAGTGAAAGGCAAATTAGTTATTTTAAATACTAAGCAGAACTTTTAAGAGGTACCAGGGGTTAACATATTTTATTGAGTGGTAGGTACTTAGGGGGGCAGGGTCCTGATTATGCTAAAAGTTTAATGTCGAGCCAGATGGGATGGCACACATCTGTAGTGCCACCTACTCAGAAGCTTGAGGTCTCACTTAAGTCCAGAAGTTCAAGACCAGCATGGGTAACACAGTGGGACTCCATTTCTTTGGGGCTGGGTTGTGCGAAGGGCAGATTTAAAAAAAAAAAAAGAAAAAAGAAACCTGAACAACAAGCAGAGATCAGTGTTTCCAATCTGTGGCAGAGATCTATTACAACGGCCACAATAAATTTCAAGAGCCGGTAAGTCCGGGGGTGAGTTCTGACCTGTTCCCTTTCCAGTGTGTCCCTCCCCCACACACTACTGGCGGCTCTATCTATTTCTCTAGCCCGTAAGCCTTGCTGCCATCCTTGACTCTTCTCTCATGCTGTATATCAAATCCACAGGCCATTTCAACTGACCCTCCTTGGAAAACGTGGCCTGCATCGACCGCCTCTCACCACCTCCTCTTTCTATCCTGGTCCTGGGGCACTCTTTCCTGCTTGGATGGCTTCAAGAGCCTCTTCCCTGCTTCCTCACCTCCACACTGCCCCTTCGCAGTCTGACCTCAGCACCACAGGGAGCAAGAGCTATGAAGACTTGGTGCAATCATATTGCTTCTCTGCTCCACACCAGCCTGTGGCCCCATCTCAGACACAGGAAGCTGATACCTCTTTTGCTTCCGAAGGGGCCTCAGGTCCTCTCACTGCTCTCTACGCTTCCTCCTACTTAATTTTAAATTTCTATTCTGTCCAGTCTGGTGGCACTGGCCTGTCATCCCAGCACTATGAGAGGCTAAGGCAGGAAGAATCGTTAAGTGTGAGCCCAGACCAGGCAATTTAGTAACTTAAGGGAGACCCTGTCTCAAAATAAAAAAATTAAAAATGGGCTGGGGATACAGCTTGGTGTAAAATCTCTAAACTTGATCCTCAGATGCAAGAATTTTATTTTTTCTCATCTGTCTAACTAAAAGCCTACTACTGTTGATGGGGATTCCTGTTCATTTTGCTCAATACTGTACATCCAGTGTCTACAACACTGTCTATCATGGAGTGAATGCATAACACGGGGGGGGGGGGGGTAGGTGTTGAGTCAACTCTTGGCCTATCAGCACTGCAGTACTGTCCTCTGCCAGTCGGTCCCCTCAGACACAAGCAGCAGAAATGAATGGCACAATGGACAGATCTAAGCTGCAGAAGAGCTGCTGGCTCAGGATGGAAGGGACCTCCAAATAATGCCACAGACCAGGAAAATGACAGCACCCAGAGGAAAGGAGACCACCTGGAACCATGGCGCAGACCTGGATACAGTGTGCTGGGAAGGAAACGGACACTTGCAGGGCCTATTCTCATCCAAGGCCTGGGCTGGCCATGTCGCTTTTTTCTCAATTCTCCCCAAAGCATGAAGACGCAAATATGGCTCCACTTTACAGATAAGGAGGCGGCCCACGTCTGCACAACTAGGAAATGGATTTGAACTCAGATCTATACAGTTATTGCATCGGTGGTTTCTAAAAGGTGTTCTAGAAGCAACAAACTTCTGAGCTGCCTGTTAAAAAAATACCAGCTTCTGAGCTCTGCTCTTTCATTCCCATCTGCAGGGTAGCAGCCCAAAAACTCGTAGTTAGTGAATTCCATCAGACTCTCAGCTCAGCCACTGTGTTTCGATTTCCCAAACTCACTACTGTTTAAGTGAAAAAAAAATTATACTAATGTTGGGGCTCAGAAAATGATTTCCCCAAATATGCTGCCTTGGACATCAAGCTAAGAGCCTCAGGGAAGAGCAAAGGCAGGGAAGGACTTTCTCTGAAGTCCCCTTATCTACCTAAAGACAGGATCCACCAAGGAGGAACACAATCGCCTCCAATCTTCTTACTGAAATGTCATTAACCAAGGAAGATTAAACTCCTCTCACAGAGGAGGAAGCTGAAAATCAAATACCACACCTAGAGCCCAGAGGAACTTTTTCCCAGGCCTGGGTTGCTCTCCCCAACAAACATCACTGACTCTAAATCTGCCTGCAATTTCCCCCACCCCTTTATTCTCCCGCCTCCCTGATGAAAAGGATATTTAAGCCTCAGGCACCTGACCCTGCCTTGAGGTCTTCCTGTTCCTCTGTGTATTGTCCGTGTGTTTCAATTACCAAACCCTTGATGTCCTTGCACTAAAAAACAAGCCAGGTCTTGCCCTACGGAGACGTTCCCCCAGTTCGCATGTAGGCTAGTGCCAGTGCTCCACAGCCTGGGACATGACACTCTCATTTCTCTTGCCCTCATGAAGCTTAAAATCAAATGGATGGAAATACAAAGAAAGCAAGAATCAGGAAGCTGCTGAGCTGGATTTGAGTTCAGATTCATGTAGCCAAGGCGCAAAGTACTCCAATATAAATGCTGGAGAGTGGTAGGCATTACATGCATTCAAAAGCAGAAGGAACAGTCCCCTGGCTTAGAAAGCAGAAGCAGCTAATGTTTTATCTGGCAAAAGGTATTTGAAATGTATCTTGGAGGACAGAGCCAACGTTTAGCAAGTGGAGATGGAGAGGAACACCCTGAGTTAGATGTATTGGCAATGCCTATCATCCCATACAGTGAGAGGCTGAGGCAGGGAGATCCAAGTCTGGGCCAGCCAGGCAAACTCAAGAGACTGAACAGGACTGTGTCTTGAAAAAAAAAAAAAAAGCTGGTAGTATATCTCATTGCAGAGTCCCTGGGGTAACCCCTGGTAATTGTCAAAAACAAAAAAAGAAAGAAAGAAAAAGAAAAGAACATTTCATCGAAGGGAAGCGGTACCGGCCAGATGAAGACGAGAAATGAGAGGATCTGCACGGAAAGTGACAAGCAAGCCACCTCTGCCGAGTCTGGGGATAGAGAGTGAAACCTGCTGGGGTCAGACGCCGAGGTGGAAGGCCCGGGAAGAGCTTCCTCTGAATCCCGGAGGGGAGAGGGGCTGTGGAAGGGCTTGAGTGGGGCGGTTAACAATGAAGGTGAGACTGATGGCGTCTGCAGGATGGACTGGCCTGAGGCCACGAGACAGGGTGTGAACCAGTGGGCAGATGAGCCGCGGAGTCCAGAGACAGACAGGCCAGCACACCCGGCACAGAATCCTCCACAGAAGAGGAAAAGGCAGTAGGAAAATGGGAAAGAAACCGAAGAAGCTTACACGGGGCAGCCCTAACTTCCTCCATAAAGCTGACGGCATAGGGTTCTCTTAGGGCTGAGCCGAGCACCCAGAACAAGGTGGTTTAAAACTGTGGTACTAGGGCTGGAGGACTGGCCTGGGCTTGATTCCCCAGCACTTCATAAGCTGAGTGTGGTGGCACACGTCTGCAATCCCAGCACTCAGGATGCTGAGGCAGGAGAGCCCAAAGTGAGTTTGGGACCAGTCTGCGCTACAGAGCATGACCCTGCTTCTAAATAAATAAATAAATAAAAAAGATAAAATAAAATACAACTGTGGTACTAAACGAGACACCAAATCAAAGGCGATCAAAGGTCCCAGTTCCAGTCAGGCGATGATGGCTGACCATGGTTCACATGAATCCAAGTCAGCACCTGCAAGCCTCTTCCGGGGAAGTCGAAGACAGAGTGAGCACTACCATGGGAACACAGTGACTCCTTACAGTCATCCCTTAGAACAGGGATCTACCTGGAGACAAGCATCGCTAGGTGACTCTGTCATCACGCAAACATCACAGAGTGTATTAAACAGACCTAGATGTTAAGTCAGTCATTCCACGTGGCTACAGAAACACCAGATGTGTGAGGCTGCTGCTGACACAACACAGCCATCTTTTACAGTAAGCTTTTTTTAATAAGCAGAAGGAATGCACTCCGGAAACCCCGCAATAAACATATACACTAGTAACATAGCTGTTTAGTATTACCATGTACACGAGCATACACGACTGTATGAGCTCCTTATGTTTTATTTATCAGCACCACCATCCACACACGTGTTATGCCATGACATTACCATGGCAATGATGTCACTGAATGACAGGAAGTTTGCAGCTCCATCATAATCTTCTGGGATTTGTACATGGCACATCCCTGACCTAAACATCATTACATGGCCCGAGACTGTATGTGTTCCTCTGGTAACTATCATTCAATGCAAAGGTCAAAACTCTTTCCAAAGCATTACTATCCAGCTCAAAGACCCCCCAGCCTGGGTTCTAAGTCTCCCTCCAAGCAGTGCTGAGAGTCACCTGAATTTGATGAATTAGACAGTCAAGAAATCACACAAGTGGGAAATCTGACTCCCCCATGCAATTGCTGTTGAGAAGAACTCAACTTTTCTAGGGTAATTTTTTTCCTTAGCACCGGTTTTGGTTGATACTTTTGGCTAAAGTTGAAGTTGCTGGTTTCAAATTTCACCTCCAAGCCATATATGTATGTACACACACACACAACTCATTGTTGCAAAGAGGAATGAGTGACATCTCTGGCCTGGCTTTCCTGGGGAGGCCACCCTATTGATCACAGATGACATTTATGTAAACATACCCCAGCAGAAAATTCCTCCTGATCCTATCTCCTTTGGAAAATGCCAACAAATATGCCTGAGGCACAGGGAAAAAAAACAGAATAAAATTGTCTATTCATTCTCCTACAACCACGCTGCTTTGTTAATATCATAACTTTAATTATTTCTTCGGTTCTTGACAGCTCACGTTGTTAGTCTAACCCTCACCCCGTATTGATTTTCCTCTTGTTAAAAACAAGCATGAGCGAGGCATCAAAAATCGCCTGCTCAGGCTTTTTGCGATGCTGGGAGATTATATCATGCATATTAAATCCGGATGGCGTTTAGGCTAAAGCAATCTTAACTTTATGATCTTGTTGGTTTTTTTAAAAAGCAAATGTTAATGAAATACGCATTACTGATGGCAAATGACAATCCCACCGGGGTACATTTTAATTAGTATAGTTTGTTCAAAGAAAAGCAAATTTAACTGCACCTCACAGGTCACTGAGCTGCTCTGCAACCTGAAAGTAGGTGAGAACAGGAAGTATAGGAAGGGGAGGCAGGTGAGCCTCTTGGCACTAACTGGAAGTCGAGGCAAGGCAAGGGGGTCCTTGACCAATTCATTTCCAGCCACAGTGACTCTGATCTGCTGGTCCGTGATGACACATTTTAATCTCGGACTCTAGGTCCACCTGTCAAGGTAACAGCTTACAGAGGCAGTCATAGTGATGTCCTTAGTCTGTCACTGGTCTATTATCACTTAGAATACCCTATCAGTGCCATAGGGCTGCTATAACAAAATCACATAAACAGAGTGCTTAATCAACAAAAATGTACTCTTTCATGGTACCGGAGGCCAGAAGCTCAAAATCAAGGTGCCAGCAAGGCCATGCTCCATACGAAGGCTCTAAGGCAGCATCCCTCCACCTTATTGCTGGCTACTGGTGGCTACTGGCAATCCTCGATATATCATAGGTATGGCATTCCAACCTCCATTACTGTCTTCGTGTGGTTTTAGATGTCTCAATTTTTATGTCCCAATTTCTTTCTTCTTATTAAAGGGATATCAAATTGGATTGAGGACCCACTTAAACACTGCATACCTTGTTGGGGTAGTGTCAGCTTGGCCAGGTGTCACACAGCATGTGTCACCTAGGTGTCAGGTGGAATGTCTCCCAAAAGCGTCATGCATTTGCAAGGGGATTAGGTTGTGGGAGTGAACTGGATGTTATAGACTGGTCTACAGATTTCACGTGCTGTTAAGAGGCAGTGCATGGTTGGGAGGAGCAGATTACAGAGGATATGGCTTAGAAGGCTATATCCTTGCCCGACCTTCCCCCAAACCCTCTCCTTCCTTTTGTGATCCTATGAGGAACCGTTCTCCGCCATCCCCTTCCTCCATGCCACCACTGCCAGCCAACCACAAACAGACTAAGACCTCTAAAATGTGAGCTAGAATAGCCAAAATTAACCTTTCCTCCCGAAAGTTGTGGGTGTTGAGAATTGTGTCCCAACAATGAGCAAGTGACGACGTGAGATTATGGTACTCGGCTTTTGAGGTATCAATCTATGTGCTGCTGTAATGGTATTTTTTTTTAGATGTGATTAACATCTAAGTCAACAGATAATGTGAGTGGGCCTCATCCAATCAGTTGAAGGCCTTAAGAAGATTGAGATTCCAGGAGAAAAACAGGAATTCTGGCCCTAGTCCACCTTCTCCTTCTGCAACATCAACTTCTTCATGGCTTTCCAGACTGCTGGCCTGCCCTGTAGATTCTGGATTTTCATAAGCCAGTTCCTTAAAATCAATTCATTAGTTAATCTTTCCTACCTTACTGGTTCCCTAGAGAAGTCGTCTGTACGTTCCCTACATCCACAAAAACCTACTTCCAAATAATTCACCTTCACAGCCCCTGGGTAGACCCAAATTTTTAGAAGACATTATGAAACTCAACTGACAGGGCTGATTAGAACCCGGCTTTTCCAAGTGTGGTATGTGCAGCACAGCCACACCTCCTCCTGGGGGTTGGAGAGAGATGTGTTGTCTCTGACCCCTTTCTTGACCAGCTGAAACAAAATCTTCTTTGAACAGATCTCAGATGATTAATTACACACTGTGTCTAGTAGACTTTGAGAAGCTCTGGGCCAGAAGATCATGTTTCCAACCCTTTACGATGTTTATAATAACAGGCTTGGAGTCTAGACCATGTCAAAGTCAGACGTCTCTCAGGTAAAGGGCCATGGAAGGGTAACTGAGAAAGAAGGTAGTAACAAGGAGTTTTGAAATGAAGTCACCTCTCTTATTAATCAGTGAATATGTACCTCATCAATAGGTGAGACCAGATGCATATTCGCTGAATCTGTGGACAAATGAGTAAAGGAGGCTTTTCAAGACAAAGAAGTTTTCTAATAGATTGGTTTCAATTTGCGAGGAAAGCCCCAGGCCAAAGAGAAAAATTCCATTTCCATCTTCCGGAGTCCAGACTGCCCATCGCCCTTCCTGTCTCATCAAGAGGCACTGCTACTCCGATGTGATTACTTGGTGACAGTGTTGCACTCCAATATCCAAGTCTTGCTCTAGGCTTCCACTGTAACTCATGTTGACATGAAGAAATGTTTCATTTTCAGATCCATATGTATGAATTTTTAATGAACTGTGTCAAAAAATCAAATATTTTTCCCCTCCACCCCCACTCTGCAGAATCAGATTTTGACCTTCTGCCAAACAACCATAAATCATGTTCAGAAGGAAGAGGGGCAGGAACCAGGGGCTGCTACACATGGATGAGCCAGTTAATTTTCCTCTGTCGGACCTCCATAGCATGGACAGAGGAAGGAGGGAAGGAGGGAGAAAGGCAGGTAGACAAATTTTGAGGAGTGTAAACAGTAGGTGCTCAATGATCTCTGACTAAAAGTTGTAAATCAGAAAACTCAAAACATAGGTCAACTTGTTTATAGTCCCAAACCAAATGGCCACCTTAAGAGCTGGAATTTGAAGAGTATTAATTTCTGCTCTAGCAGTTCGGTTACACATTTCTTTATATAAAAGGATTTTAAACTAAAGAGAGCACAAGATGAGAGCTTTGGAAGAAGTAAAGTCAAAACAAATGGCTTCGTTTTTCAAGAGAATTTTTCTAGAATCTCCCTGAACGATGCACAACACAGCAATCTCGCTAAATAAAACCTCAATTAACACTTAAAAGGGGGCTGCGGTATTAAAGACAACTGAATAGCATTTCTTACCTAGCAAAGCAGGAAGAATTTTTTAGATGATAATTCCCTACATTGGCAAGAATGTGGTGAGAGTAGGGTCTATCTAATTGCCTGTGGGGGTGGAAACAGATACAGTCCATTTGGAAAACAATTTAGTAATGTGAGTCCAATGAGCTCTAAAAACGTTCAAAAACTGGTATAAATCCTATGGAAATATGTTCTGAGGAAGTAATCCGAAGTACGAGAAACAAATCTTAAAGGCCATGCTAGCTTTGTCTATAATAACTCACTGGTCAAACCTACATACTGCCAATAGGCATGTGGCTAAGTAACATAACATGCATGCATTTGAAGGAACCTCCTGCGACCATTAAGAATGCTTATTAAGGATTTATAACAATATGGAAAAATACTTAATGTATGTAGAAACAAGGATACAAAACAGTAATAATGTATTGTAATTGCAGGAACAGAAAAGCCTCGATTACCTACACACAGAAAATTAGAAGGAAGTCCACCAACTGCTGATAATGACAATTTATAGAGGCAGGAAATATGGGCATTTTTTCCCTCTTTTAGAATTTCCAAGCATCCTGGAACTAGAGTATGTACTTTTTTTTTTTTTTAATATAGGAGAAACAAGATTTTATTGTGCTTTTGAAAAGCAAGGTGGTTGTGTAAGAAAGAAGACATCCCTTCCACACACAGTAACGGCTGGCTCGAGGTGAAGTGTGTATCTTTGTATCTGTAAATCTCAAATTTTCTAATCTAAAATCCAGGTGCAGGATGGAGAAGACTCTGGCAGGCTGCCTGCTCGCAGAGCATCAATACTGGCTCAAAACACACTACGTAAGAAGTCAAGCTAAGAGTCAGAGCCGTCGGCTTTACCACTAAACTCTGGGATGAGTCAAGGACCAGTTACAGACCTCCATTTACTGCAGTTCATTTGTTGGAAGGGAACTCAGTATGCAGGGCTGATGGACAGATGGACAGGCACGGATCGGACTGGACACCACTCACGGCCAACAATCATTTCCAATCACAGTGGTTTCCTTCCTTGGCAATCTGCGCACTTGAAAGCTACAGCCTCCAGCTTTTTGACCCCATTTGAGCAAAAATGGGTGAGGCAGGCCATCTGCTTCTGGAGACCAGGGCGATTTAAAGACCCTATGCAAGGTGTAGGGTGTGGAGGAGGAGAGGAAGCAGTCTCACTCAAGTGGTGAGCTCATTCATATCTTTTCTAAGTGGTTGACTCCTGATCAATTCTTTTTCAAAAGCAACACTTGGGTGACCTGAATAGGTGCAGCAGCAGCAGCAGGCCACTTGAGATGGGCCAGCAGTCCCCACTCCTGCTGCTTTACACAGGACATCTTTGCAGTTGGAATCCCCCTGTAAGCCTGCCTGAGAGCCCAGAGAGCGAGCCTGACCAGCCTGCACAGACTCAGGCACGACGTTGGCTCCTGTGTGACCAGGAGGATCACTGGAGGGGCGGTGGCAGGAGGCTGTGGAGATGTCTTACTCTGGTCATGTCACCAGCTGCCTCTGCTCTCGCTGGAAGCTGTAGGTCTTCATTTCTATAATCTAGTCAGGCAGGACACGGATCAAAGCAGCGACAAGCACAGCTACTCAGCACCCCTGACAAGGCACAGGATGGACGTGACACCGGGCGCCTTACTTGATGCTCGGAAGCCTTGGGACCCGCATTTATCACTAAAATTTCTGGAACAATATCCCAACAATATATACACGATGACATATAATATATACATTATCCCTTATTAACCCATGTATCCAATAGAAATTTTCTTTTTTCTTTATCGAGCCCAAGGTCTTCACACGGCACTACGTCCCCAGCCCATTTTTGATTTTTGATTTTGATACAGGTTCACTAAGCTGCTAAGTTGTCTAGTTTTGGCTAAAATTTATAATCCTCCTGCCTCAGTCTACTACGATTACAGGTCGGTACCATTGGGCATGGCTCTTTAAAATACACACTTGAACCCTAAGAAATTACCTTGCACCCATCTCTCATTAGAAAGCTTATAAATACTAACTGGAGTTGTCAAGTGAGCGTGGCCACAAAGGGATGGGACAGGAAGACATCGGAGGGAAGTGACAGTCAAAAGGACTTTCACTTCCGGTCTGCAAGTATGTTACATCATGACCTGCTGCACCATTCATCCACACTGCGTACCCTAGTATAGAAATCACCCCACATCACACGCAGGGAAGCGAAGCCAAACTTCTTTAATGTGGGCATCCTGAACTAATTCAAACCTGACTGGGCTCTGAGATGCCTCTCTGCTATGTATTAGGAGCAGAGGTCTGCTGAAAAACCAGAGTGGGGAAAGCAGGGGGAATGTTTAATTGCTGGAAGAAAATAAGATTCTTTTCAGGCTCCATTTACATCCAAGCAAATCCATCTACCAATTACAAGCAAGTTCTTATTCAGACATTAAAGCAGGCAACTGCCCATGTTGGAAACCAACCAAAACTGCTTATCTCCAACCTTCCATAATTCCAGACCTTTTCCTGATTGCCCTGGCTTCATGCCTAATGCATTTGTATTGCTTTCTCTGCCCCTGGATTTGGTCCCTAGAGATTACCCTGATATCAAACATCTCTGCAGGAGGAGGTCTTTGTTTTAACTCCCCGGGGAGGAAGAAGCTGTTGGGCCTTCTGGGTCCGTGTTCGTCCCGTTGAAAATCCAAGGGCTGAGCCCCTGTGGATAGGATCCAATTATACACCAACCCTATTTCATCCCTTGCATGTGAAATCTTCCAAAAGGGAGGACTGGCTACTGAGAAGGGGGTGGGGAAAAGCTGTCAAGTTAGCCTATGCATTTAAACACAGGAAACTCCACACCTACTTGTGAATTTCCATTGCAAATCAAGCATTCCTGGGACCCACCATTAGCTAGGCTCCGGGGACCCCCAGCTAATTATGTCAGACTTGGTGGGAAGCTAGGGACTGGAAGGCCATGGCTCTGTTCCCACCTGGGAGGCTCCCAGTTGAAACTCACTTCATTCTTCATGGGATGACTAGCAAAGCAAAGCTCATTTATTTGGGGGCAGAGCCACAGCTAACTGGGCCTCCCCTCAGTCACGTGCACTCCAGGCCCACGGTGTCCCACCTCTTGTCATTTCTCTGCATTAACATTCTGTATGGGTTCACACTCCACAAGTCTCTTGCGAGCTGTAAATAAGGCAAAGGACAGGGAGGTGTTCCAAGAAAGAGTTTCTCCGTACACATGGCTCACAGTGACAAAACCCATTTTAATAACACGATCTGGAGAGGCTCGAGGAAAATCGGACATGCTGTCATTTCTTCCCCTTGATGAAGAATCCTGCCGGGGGGAGATGATTGATACTCCAATTCTTCAAAAAAATGCATCTTTCTAAAAATGTAGATGAAACTTTCCAAAATAGCTCGGGTGCTCCTCCAACAACTCTCCTTCGCCAGCAGCACCCCCCCCCCCCCCCCCCCCCCCCCCCCCCCCCCCCCCCCCCCACTTGAGGTCTTAAAAATACTACGCAAGGATTTATATTTGGTTTGAATCTGCTTAGCACACCAAGGCTAAATACAGCTTACACACCAATCTTGCTTCCAGAACCACTTACTTGTAAATGTATGAAACTGTAATGGAATGATTTATAGTTTTCCTTTGGCTCTTCCATTGCCGATTCACACAGATCTCTCCAGGGGTGATTATTTTTGGATATTTCTAAGTCTGCAGACTATGTAACTCTTGATAGATGTTAATTCATTCTCTGAGAGCCTCATGCTAACTGACATGTTTCAGTCATTTAAACATTTAATGAGTGCCCATGAAGCATTAAGTACAGTGGGGCCACAAAGCTGGTCAACACATGGGCTTGTGTCCTCAAAGAACTTGTGCTTGACCCCATCACAAGCCAGAAGATAGATGTATTGCCACAGTGACTAGATATACTAGCAAAATAAAACTTCCCTGGCCTGAAGCCTGCTTTGTACACGTCCACAAAGGCATCGCCTTATCCCTTGGGCAAGAAGGGCTCCTGGAAGGGAAGCGGAGTTGATCTCAGATTGTTAGACTCCAGCGTTCCATCCATCCATCATCCATTTATCCATCCCAGAATCAACCAATAGAATGCAGGCTCCACAGGAACAGGGACTTTTGTGTCTTTCTTTATCTGGCATTAACAAGTATATGTACATATCAGTGACTTCTCTGTTATTTGTGAAAGCTTGGGATCCAACCTCTCAGAAGAGGTCTAGATGCCAAAGTTGGACTTTGGCTTACAATATAACCACTCTGAACTTCCATTTTATTGATGACAGAAATCAAGGGAGGATTACACCCTATGTCTGAAACCCAAGAAGCTCTTGAAAACTGCCTAATGGCTTAACCTGTCTCCTACTGTCAAGAGAAATCAGGGGAATGGAAAGTTCCCGCTGCATAGAAAGGACAGCAGGGTATTGTGGGAGCCCAGGCTGCCATCTTGGGTTTCTACTAAGATACCGCAGAAGTTTGGGCAAGTCAATAATGCATTTTCAGCCCTGGTTTCTTCACGTGGAAATACTTCTTAAGACTGATGACCAATCCAGAGAAGTAAATTTTGAGTATAAAAAGAATCAGCATTATTTTATTCAAAGATCCTCTCCTTCTGACAAGCAGAGTTTCTGGCTTGAACAATGAGCTAATAAAAAACATTTTAAGGAGAAAAAAAATTGACCTCTGAGAAACTAATTTAAAAAATATTCTTTTTTAATTTAGTGGTTCCTTTTTCTAGAAGGCTAAGTACGGGCTAAGAGGCAGAAAGAGACCTGCTAGGATGTGCACTCATGTATCTTATGATGAAATATTTCAAGGAGGATTTGGCCCAACTGGCAGGCTAAGCGGAAATCCGCTTCCTCCCATCCTTATCGGCACTGGCTGAGACATCAGAGCTTTCTGGAGCAGTTTGCCTCAGAGTTTCGGTGGGCAAAAGCCCTTGAGGTTGGCCTGCTTGAAGCTCAGAGGGGTCTGAGAACAAAGCCCGGCAGCCTGCAATACATCCCACAGAGCAGCACATTGGAATTTTATAATTTTCAGTTCCTCAAAATGTTCATTCACGGCACAGACTCAGGTTTATTCCTGTGTCTCCAGCAAGAAATGGGGCGGGGGGATGTTTTTATTTTTTGTCAGAGCGCTGCTTATCTGCCTCCCTCACAGCCAGGAAGGCAACGGATTTATAAATTCTCCCACAACGGTCTTATCAGCCACGAGCAATATGCAGCCACGCGGGGTACAGCATTTTCAAGGGGTCCCAATAAAGGCTCTGCAACCCAGTGCTGCTGCTGAGATGCTGGAGAAGAACCACTGGGCAGCCTGCGAACGGAGGCTCAGGATCTGGACAGAGTCGGTAGGGGAAGGAACCACGCCCTATCTGTCCCTTCCTGCCCGGGGGTTCTTTGGCTGGCACTGGTCACAGGGTTTTGTCAGTCATCATGATGTTTTCTCCTGAGAACTGTCACTCTATACCAATATCACCCTTTGCTTGCTTGCTTGCCTGCCTGCCCTCTCTCTCTCTCTCTCTCTCTCGCTCTCTCTCTCTCTCTCTCTCTCTCTCTCTCTCACTGGGGATTGAGTCCAGGGCCTTCATATTGATCATTGATCTACGTATCTACGTATCAGTTTCAATCTCTGATTTTCAGATGAGATACTGCTGATTGCTAAGTTGCCTTGACTTTGAATTTCTCCTGCTTCAGTCCCCCAGAGTGCTGGGATTATAGGTCTGCATAACCTGGGGCCCAGTTGGCATTTTCATATTACTTTTATTTTTATTTTTTGAGACAGGGTCACACTCTGTAGCCCAGGAGGAGCCTGAACTCACTATGGAGCCCAGGCTGGCCTTGGACTCACGGCAATCCTCCTGCCTCAGCCTCCTGAGTGCTGGAATTACAGGTCTGTGCCAGCACACTTGGCTTATGTGGTGCTGGGGAATCGAACTCAGGCACTTAGTGCTTGACTTAGCACTTGCTAGGCAAGCGCTTTAACCGCTGAGCCATTCCTCCAGCCCTTCATTTAAATTTTAATCCAAGTGAAGCCTCAACTCTTCCTTGAATTTCCTCAATTCAAGAAAACTGCAAGGAGGAAACAGAGAGCAGGAAGACAAGGCTGGACCCCGAAAACCACTCTTCTTCCACACGGTCCATAGCGAGAGCATCCTGTCCCACCGACCACCTGCCCGGCTGACGGACAGGAGCGCATGGATATGTAAAACTGAAATTCCTGCCCTCACCAAACTTTCTCCCTGGCAGATGAGGACAGACAATAAACGTAACAAGCAAATTACAGACCACACTGTTTGTGGATAATAAGCGCTGTGGTAAAGAAAAACCAAGCAACCAAGCAACCACAAAAAGCCCAGAACATGGTAACTGGAATGACGCAGAAGCAGGCACAGGGTGGGCTGACATTTTTAAGCAGGGAAGGGGCTCACGGTGATACCTGATAAAGAACTGTTATAGACGGGCTGTTGAGTATTTGGAAGATGGGTGTTCTAATGGGAGGACCAGTTTGTACAATGGTCCTGGGGTAGAGAATCCTTGGTGTGTGATGAGCAACAGCCAGTAGGCTTTTTTTCCCCCCCAACTCCAACTGAACAGGACAGGAGTTAAACGGAGCAGTATCACCACACCTCAAGGCTTTGAAACAGCAGATCTCCACCAAATACTAAGTAGGGAAATTGCCACAGCAGGTAAGGACAACAAAAAATTTAGAAGAGGGAAATGAAATACGTCAAAGGTATCAGTGCCCTGTATGTAGAATGTGCTCCTCCATGCACACAGTTCCCCCTAGCCCTTGGGAGGGTTTCTAGGACTCCCCATGAACATTAAGACTTGAGGGTGGCCAGGCCACTACTATAAAGGGGGTAGAATCTGTGTCTAACTTACACAGACCCGCACATACGCAGGACTTGCCATCACGCCTACGTCATGTAGACAGCCCAGCGTGATGTAAATGCTGTGTAAATAGTTGATGTACTGTACTGTTTAGAGAAAAGCAAGTAAAATAAGTCTGCACTAATTTAGGGTAAATGTAATTTTTTAACTAAATATTTTCTTGGTGATGGGCTGAATCTTCAAGTACAAAATCTTCAGACAGGCCCCACTGACTCTGACTGTGAGGTAAAAATATTTCCTATGTGAGTTGGAGGCAAAACATCTTGAGAGCTACCGGCCCACAGGTGACTTTCTCCTGGCGTCAAACCTGCCTCTTCACGGCAAAGCCTTGCCTCCCCAGCATCAGGGGACACAAGAAGAAATCTATATTCTTCATAACCCAGCCTAGACAAGGAGGCTCTGGGTATGGACGACTCTTTCTCACCCACAGGACACAGCTCACGTCAGGAACGGCAAAATGAAAACCGGTCACTTCCTCTAGATCCCCAGCTCTCTGCCTGCCCACCGGCCTGCTCTTCCATACAGGATGGTTCCCAGGGGCCCATACCGTGTACATTTCAGGACACTCATAATGGAGACACTCACGCTCAGTGAGCTTCCTTCACCTATCCCGACCCCAGACTGGGTGTTCACTCTTGGACAGTTTGGTGGGAAAGAATTCCCTGGAGTGACTGGGGTGATTTGCTCAGACAGCCACCTAGGGTGCCTCTGGGACTGTAGAAAACTGATGACTAATTAAAAAGAAATATTAAAAAAATACATCCACGTAGTTCCACAGAACTGTTCATGGGCTGGAATGTGAGAAACCCCTCGATCTGTTCCCCCAGCGCTGTCTTATCTGACAAGCCCCGGTTTGCCTGGCAGCCACGTGGGGTCTTGCCTTGTCTGGATAACTCGTTGTCCAGTCATCACTCATGTTGTCGATCAAAGGCACGGAAGGGGCGGAAGAGGGGAGCAGGGGTCGTCTAGGATGGCTTGGGGGTGTGGGAGACGACGCCAGGCCCGCGTACTCCATCAGCCTTTCTCAGCGTCACCCAGAGCATTCTGAATGGTACCCTCTATTTCCCATAGGAAACCCTCAGATTGCCCTCAGTAGATTTTTTTAAAATTGCCTAAAATTGGTACTTCTATTCCAGGCTGAAAATGACAGGCCTTGCTCTATTTCCCACCGGCCTCCCGGAGCTTCCCAGCGCCCCCAGGAGATCTGTGCTAATGACTACATCATCAACAGAACCCAATGTACTCTGTGAGGAGAAAAATATTTGCGGCATCTAACCAGATCCAAGGAGCTGGTGGCTGACACTCTCGGCTCCCCTGTGGACTTAGATGCCCAGTTTGTTTGTGTTCTTTTTTCCCTGAACACTACCAAAAAAAAAAAAAAAAGACAAAACAAAACGAACAAACAAAAAACTCAAAGTGATTTATGTTGCCTTCTGAAAACATTACGCGTCAAAAGCTAAAGAT
Organism: Ctenodactylus gundi; assembly: GCA_004027205.1. Taxonomy (NCBI): domain Eukaryota; kingdom Metazoa; phylum Chordata; class Mammalia; order Rodentia; family Ctenodactylidae; genus Ctenodactylus; species Ctenodactylus gundi. The sequence goes on along the minus strand of PVKB01001457.1, from coordinate 351,360 downwards.
CTCTGAAACCTTATCAGCTGATGATGATGGTGAGTCCCACCTTCCTCCTCTGTCATTTTCCAAGAGGTCCTGTGGGTCCGTGAGGGAGCGGCGGCGGCAGAGGAGACAGTCACTGTTGCCACACAGCACCACATCCAGAGTGGGGAGTGGAGGCTGTGTTTCCTCACCCTTCCTTCCCCAGGAGAAAGGTTCTGTGGGAGTCAACAGGCAAAACCCAGCCTGAAACACGTAAGAGCAGGTCTTCCAGAAGCTCCCACTGTGCACAGGGAGGCAGGGCTGTTCTGAGAGCTCCAACTTCCCGCCAGCCCAAGCCAGGATGACAAGGGAGTGGCTTTGTTTCAAGAGATCCTCTGGTGCCGGATCCTCTCTGTGCCAGGGCACCCGGCTCTGCCCAGGGTCCTGCCGGGCAGAGTCAGGGACACGACCAAATGTGAGCTTTCAGTTTGTGGTGGTGACAATTTACATGGGCAAACTGCTGGTAAGCTGGGGATGGGGTCCCAGCATGGGAACGACTAATGCTTCTGATTCCACCTTGAAGCCCCAACTAAGGCAGCAAACCAGCGGTATTCTCATTCATGCTTCAAGTGCTTGGCTTTAGGTGAGGTCACACGACCCCTATTCTGTAAGTTCTCCACTAATGCAAGGGACTTTTGATCCTGGCTGCGTATCAGCACCACAAGAAGACCCTACCCCAAGAAGTGGACAGTTTCAACATCAATTTTTTGATTTTGATTTTTGTTTTGTTTTGTTTTGCAGTGCCGAGGATGGAACTCAGGGCCATCACACTATGCTACATCCTCGACTCATTTTTTTTTGTTTTCTTGATTTTGAGACAGGATCTCGCTGCTTTGCTAAGCTTTCCACGCTGGGCTGGAGCTGGCAATTCTCCTGCTTCAGCCTCCCAGAGTGCTAAGATGACAGGGCTGTGCCACCAGGCCTGGCTTTAACATCAACATTGTAACTCACAGCAAGATCAGAGACTGGCTAGAAAAATGGAGAGAGAGAAAATGACTTATGTAGGAACACATCTCCCAGGCTCAAAGCTCTGTACTCCAGAGAATCCTGCAGTGACCAGTGGAATAGTGCCTTGAAGCAAGCCCAGGACCTCTGAGGCCCCAGACCAGACCCTGAGAGACAATTTTCACAATGAGCACACTCTACTCCTTACTTCTCCCATTGCAAAATGTTTTTCTGAGCATCTACGACATGCCCAGACACCTCAGAGAACACAGGGATGAGTAAGAGGAGCCTGCCTGTTGGGCAGTTTGGTGGAAAAGAACTCCCTGCAGTGGAGCCAAGTTAAGTACTTTGAATTTTTCATTTCATCCTTACCACCAAACTGTGAGGTAGGAATTATGCCCACTCTATGAAGGAAGAAACTGAGGCTCAGAAACATGAAACGGTTTTCTCAAGATCCCAGAGTTGGGAGCACCCAATCTGACTTGCTCTGACATCAAAGCCAGACTGGGGAGGGAAGAGGCAGCAGAAATGAACTACGGAACAGAAGCATCCATCAAAGTAACTGCTATGAACCAAGGCTGTCTCCAAATAAAGTTTCTAATGACAATTCTTTAAACAAAAACAGAAGTAAGCCAAATCACTTAGATTCTTGATGACATTTTGAGGCAAAACTTCAAACACTCCAAGAAGTAAAGAATGTCATGAAAAGGATACGGCAGAGTGGCTGTACCTCAAGCTCCAGGCGCCAGAGTGGGAGGGAGAGGGAAGGCACTGACAGCGCGTACTCTGGGCTGTTAACAATACCTTGAAATTCTCTCCAGATCAGCAGATTTCCTAGACAGCTGCGATCCGCCTGTCAGCCACCAATTCATTCCTGATCGATAAGAAACGGACAGCAACTAAGCCAGACGGAACTGGCAAGGCCTGTGGGCCTGAGGTCAAGGGTCAGCCCCTTCCCAGCAGAATTCAAACCAAGGGATAGCGCAGGATGGGGACCAGGAGAGCGGGAAGAAGCAGACACATCTGCTAAGGTACAGATAACCCCTAAGAGTCCACATGAAGGAGGCCTGGCCCTCAGTGTGGCCATGTGAAGAGGTGGTGGGACCTTTAAGAGGTGGGGACTAACGGGAAGGGATTAGTGGCTCCCCTCCTTGGAGAAGGTCCCTCAGGTCTCTCTGGCTCTCGCCTCTTCCTCTCTGACCTCTCCCTCTCCCACGTGCTCACACCATTCTGATGCCATCTGCTATGAGGCCTTCAGCGGACCCAAGCTGATACCAGAGCCATGCCACTGAGCCTCCAAAATCCCGAGCTAAACAGATTTCTTTTCTTTATCTAGTACCCACCCTCAGGCATTCCATTACAGTAACAGGATAGATTAACACAGAGAAAGGGAGGTGGGAGAAAGCAGTCTGACAGATGGACTTGAGCCTGAAGCCAGGGCTTGTGGTGGGAAGCCAGGGAGCACCTGCCTGGGATCACCCGGCAGCACTCGTCGTAAATGAGGTTGCTATTAGGGTGGGCACGGATGGTCCCAGACGTGGTTCCAAGAAACTCATCCAAGGGGAAATGAATGGGGAGACAGGAGACATTCCCAAGGGGCGACCTGGCTGACTAGCTACTGCCTGTGAAGTAGGAGGTAGCACAGAAGGGGAAAGGTCCCATGGAAATCAGGAAAATATGGGTTCTTGGGTCATTTATATTCAGGAAACACAGATTGGATAACAACAGACAGGGTTTTTCCAATCTGAGTTCTCTGGCCCTCTGCTGTGACTTCTAGGAGTAGGACAGTATCTCTCAAATTCAGGGGACCACAGGTAGGGGCTTATAGGATGTGCCTTAGGCATGACAGCTGAACAAAAAGAAATCAGTAGGAGCCAAGAGTCCCTTTCGCCATGCCAAATGAGGTCTGGTCACCTGCTAGACACTTAGCGTAGGTTATCAGTTACCTGTCCAGGCTTGGGGACACTGGGGAGGAGGGGTTGAGAACATTCTTGGCATTTCATCCACCTGCTGTCTAAAGGAGTGATTAACTTTCAGTGCTGTGATATTTTCACGGGTCAAAATTCAGACTCTGTGCTGGCTGATACTCTGAGAGTGTGTAAGAGATGGGAGGGAACCTCTGGATCAACCACTGACTTAAAGCAGAGGATCAGAGGGGTGGGGACATCAGGTGGCCAAAACCTCAGGACAACTCAGCAACTGAGTTGGCAATTCTAGCACCCCAGGTTCTGGGCTACCAGTCCAGGCTCCATGCCACCCTCCACTTCCGGACATCAGGGTGACTCCAGGAAGAGGCGGGACACCCACTTCCCGGCGCTGGCCTGCCTCTTGGTGGCCTATGATAACGCTTCCGTGTTATTTATCCCGTGAAAGAAACACTAGCAAGCCAAGCAAGCCGCAGAGCCCCTGAGATGGTAAGACAAATGGCACCAGTGGAGCGACCCAGAGCACGGGGCTCTCTTCCTCCTTCCTCCTTTGTTCAACAAACAAGAGGAGAAGGCAGGGAGGAGCACTTGGCAAAAATGAACACCTGGCACTGTATGAGGGATGTTTCCCGTGGCCACGTTGAGCGTGCCTTGCTAGTTGGGTCAGGTGCTTGGTGGCAGGAATAAGCCAAGGTAACCAGACAGAAGCCTCAGAGCCCCAGGAGAGGGAGAAGTGCTCTTCCGTGTCTAGAGAGGAGCCAGCCAACCCAGCATGAGGCCTGGGTGCAGGGCAGGACATTCCCACAGTGGCCACGAATGGGCCTCCTCCACAGCAGTCAGAGGTCAGCAAGAGCTCCGATGGAAACTTCCATGGAATTCACTCTTCTCACTTTCAATAATCTCTGGTCTCTCCTAGACTGTTTGCTTCCCCGGTGTTTCAGGCAGCTATGCTGGGTGGCATTTACTCACTCTGGGAGTCAGAATTTAGCTAATATTTACCGTGCGCCAACAGCACACCAGGAGGCCAGTGTTCAGCAGTGACACACTGAACTGACCACACAGAGCTCCAGGCTCGTGGGCGACGTGCCCTGGGCAAGCCACTCCTTCCACAAGGAATCTCCCTGCATTCTCCATGACCCCACACCCCAAGTGTTACTTTTCTTCTAACTGGATCCTGAGGCTCAGAGTGAGGAAATAATTAACCTCCAACACAGTAAATGGCAGAATTATGACAGGAACCCAGACAATCAGGACCCCAAGTGTTCATAAGGAACCCCTAATTGTACCTGTCTCACCTAGAAAGCAAGACTGGTGGACCGCGCCCTTGACCAAAAGGCCCATTTTCTGCTTTGCTGGAAGCCTCGCAAACCGCTTCCAGACGTGTCAATTTGCTGGGGGGAAGGGGGGTGAGGCTCACAGAACTCAGAATACAGTCGTATTTACAAGGAGAAATGATTACAGCAGAAGGATACAAAGCAAAAACAAAAGGAAAAAGTGCATGGGCGAAGCCAGGGGGAGCCAGGGCTCGAGCGGCCAGAATCCTCGCCTGCTAGCGTCCCAGGAGATGCACTTCCCTCCTGTCACCAACGGTGACAACATCCGAGGAGAGCTGCTTCTCCAGAAAGTTCAGTGGAGACTCAGTGCCCAGGGGTGTGAGGAGGCTGGTCATGGAGGCACGCTCTGCCTCGTACATGCCTGGATTTTTGAGTCCCAGAAGCAAGCAGGCGTTCTGCAGAAGCTACGTGACACGAATGGGCTGAGCACATATCAGGTAGTGTACGGAGCTCTCCACACACCGAGTTCCCGGTGCAGGCTGGGGCCAACCGTGCAAGCCAGCCTTTGGAAGGAGGAACAGTCTGCTGCGTGCGGTGTGGGCTTTCTTCTGCCGTGAGATGAGCCAGTCAGCACCAAGAGCCAGAAGAGGCTGGATGCGGCAGAACCACAGGTCTAGACAAAGCCCTCTGTGACACAGAACTGTCAGATTCATAGGGCAGATTATGTTGGAGATATTTGAGGGGACATGGGGAGAGAGACAGAGGCTAGAGACCTGGGAAGACAGCAGTGATTTTAATTTTACTATCTGAATTTTTGAGAGTGAAGAGACACTGGCACCAGCATCAGAGGATTTTAGGTTTGGTTGGACTCAAGCCCAGTTCCTACCTCTGATGAGCTATGTGACCCCAGCCAAGTCATTTAACCTCTCTGGTTTTCTCATCTGTAAAATGAGATCAAGTTCAGCCTGGTGGTACAGGGCTGTAACTAAAGCATTCTGGGAACTGAAGGCAAGTGGGACTGCAAGTAAGAGCCCAGCTAGGGCAACTGAGCAACTCAAAATTGAAAAAAAAAGGGGGTGGTGGTGGCTGGGGATGTAGCTCAGTGAGAAGGCTGTGGGTTCATGGTTCAATCTGCAAGACATCGAAAAACAAAACAAAAAGAAAAAAGGAAAGGAAGGAAGAGGAGAGAAAGAAAGACTGGAGGAGGCCAAACTAAGTAAGTTCTAACAGCCTTTCTGTCTCTGACAGTGGCTGGTTTGATGACTGACAGCGACAGGGAGATTCCCTGTGCATTGAAAATACAGCTCAAGTTCCACACAGCTTTCAGGAGCATAAGAATCACACTGTGAGACACACACCTGTGGAGCCTCCAGCTAAAGGAAATGGGGTTAAGGGAAGGGCATTCCTTAGTCACGTGGTCGATCTGCGTTCCCTATGGGGGTACCCTTGTAAACTCAGCATTCTCGTGTGCCTTGCTCAGGAATGGGGACTTAATGAGCTGATCTGGGAAGAGAAGTAGTGGTCACAGAAGGCTTTCACACATGGTGGGGTCAATTTCTCAGGGTCACTCAGCTGTCGGTGTGAAGGTCAAGTCTAAGAAGGCCTTGGATACTTCCCGGTTTGCAATCTGGCCTTTCCTTGGAGAGGCGCCCAAGGATAACATGACAGTACTCAGTAGCCAAAAGAGGGACTATATAGTTTGCAGTTGTATATTTTACTTTTTTGTCTACTTACTGATTTAAATCCCAGCCCAGCTGCCTCCAGGCTAATGCCAGAGTCTCTCTTATAGACCCCAGCTTGTCACTGGTCCTCAACTGGCTTGGTGATTTCAGGGAATATTTATTAAGCTCCACAGAGGGGATAAAAGACTATCACCAAGCCTGCTTTAATGGGAGGCAGCAGCATGACCTTTGGAAACATACCTGAGTTGACAACAACTCAGCCCTGTCACTTACTGGCTTTATGGACTTGGGTAAGAAACTTGACATCCGTAGCCTCCACATCCTAACCCATAAAAGGCAGGCAATGGCACTCCCATTCAGGGGCAGAGATGGCGTGTATAAAGGGATGACCAGGGCCTCTGTCTGGGCCTTCACGTGTGCACTGTGGCCAGCAGCTGGGAAACACGGCAGCCTGGTCATCCGTGTGCGGTAAGTGCTCAGTCTCCGGGGCTGCTGCTGTTCTTGTGGGTGGTGTCACTGTGGTGACTATCGGAGAGAGGCACCACTTGTCCGTGCAATGAAGCTCAGATGCCGTTCCTAGGTATGTCCGTGGGCCACTCTAAGTAGCCATATGAATCAGAATCTAACCTGGAAACTTTGGCCTGGCTGGAAGTAGATCAGACATTGTAGAAGAAGGAAAAGTGTGACCGAAAGATGGCAAGCTAAGGACTGAGCACAGGCGAGACTGAACAGATAAGATGCTGGAGAACTGTCAATATCAGGTAAGAAGGTTTGTTTTCTGCTCTGAAATAAACCTCTCCTTCTTTAAGCTGAGGGTGTTGAGTCCTGCATCTCAGTGAGGGTGAAGTGACGAAGGCACCTTTAAAAATGCAGGAGTCTTACCCGCACAGTGACACCTCCCCTGCTTCACCTGCCTGGCTTCTTATAGATATTTTTGCCATGACTCAAAGTAGGATGGAAGCTTCCAGAACCAGATAGTGGATTCAGCGCGCAAACACATCAAATAGCCAAAGCTCAGCCACTGTGACTAGAGGGCTAGGTTGTTCTGAAGACTGGAAGCAAACAGAGTCCAGGATGAGCCATGTGGAAGGTGGGCCAGTGAACAGGCTGCACTATTAAGAATTCTACCTCAAGACTGCACCTGTAGCAATTAAACTGAATACGATTACAATCACAAATGGAAAGCAGAATTACAGAGCATGCACAAACAGATGGATATTCTTGTGTCTACCTCCTCTTCAGCTAACTTATTACAACCAAAGAGGACGTCTGGGAAGGTCTAGACTGCAATCTACACTTTTTCCCAGAGCAAAACCACCAGTGAGAGGCCACAAGGGAAGGAGTGAGTCCTAGCATTCCAGAAAAGAAGTCCAGAGGAAGTTTAGGAGAAAGAGTGTTCCAGATGGAAGGCCAGCGACCCACAGGATGGGAACCCCTGGCTGCCGCAGCAGGAGCTCCCCCCTCACCCGCCCCCAAAAGTGGAAACGAAAGTGTGGAATGGGAGTGAATGACAGAGATTCATTTTTGGCAGAAAACTGAGACAAATGAGCCCCTGTACATTCTATCTGCGACTAAAGGAATGGCCCCAGTTGTGTGGCTTAAAACAATCACGGATACTGCAATCTCACACAAAGTAGATCAACACTGAAGCTTAAACGAGAATTTATTGCCTTCAGAAATGCAGACGAAGCTACACTCTGTTTCAGCCTACTTTCCACCAGCAGGTCCACCAACTTCTCATGGCCACGACTACACCAGTGGGCTACCTCTTCAGGTGAGGAGAGTTCTGTGCACTGTACACCTCTCTCCTCTGGTGGGAGATGGAGGCACTGGGCTTGGGCCACGTGTTGTCATATGTTGTCATAGAAACCACTACGTGAGCATGCCCTTCATTCACACCGATTAGCAGACATCCCTTCCTCTTCCAAACCCTTCTCCTTGTCCTCATTTTCTCTCAAACTCTCCTGCTCTGGGCATGGTGTACACCACGACCCAGCAAACACATACAAAAGCTTATCAGCTCTGCTCCAAAGCACGTGACTGTCACAGAGATCAAACTGTAGGCCTGAGGACAGGGAAAGGGCTGCCGTTTCCACTCTGACAGCCCTTGTCCCCCTTCTCCTGGAGGGAAGCATCCGCTCCCACATCCTCCCCAGCTTTCCGAGACACACATAAAAATTCAATCCCTGCTTTCTCTTTACTTTTATCTCTGCTGTGTGCTCTGGGGAGTTTTTACAAAACAAATGAACATGAACTTCAAGGTACGGAGAGTGTAAATCGCTGCAAACTCTCCCAGGCCTCCAAATGCTACAAATGCTATTTAGCCAAGGACCAAAGAAAAGCCCGATGGCTGATTATTCTTATTAAATAAACACTATTCTGCCTTTGCATCCCATCTGGTCCAACAGAGCATTCTACCATTACATCTTCACGGCAGCTCAAACTAAGGCCAAGGCTGGTGCCAAGTAGCTCTCTCCATGTAGGGCGAGGCCATCTTAAAATACATTTCACACTAAAAATACATAGGTTTTAACAGTCACCCAGATTTAAACTAGCTAAACTGTCCTATCTCCATTAACTCTTTTACACTAATGCCTTTCAGATAAGGCAAAAATGGTCTACTTGTTTTCCCCAAACACACTGTCCACCCAGCCCCTGATGAGTAAAGACTGTAGATGTACTAGTCTGGGTTCTTACAAAAGGCAGAACTTGCGGAAATTTTAATAAAAAGGACCTATCTGGAAGGCTTACAAGTCTGTGGACAGTGATAATCCAAGATGGTGCCTACACGTGCAAGAGTTGGAGGGTTTGAGGGCTGCCCAACCGTGAGGTAGAACACCTGTCCGGGACTGCAGGGCAGCCAGTGAGACTCTGCTGTGGATCTCTGCTGTTCAAAGAACAATGGCAAAGACCTCTGTTGTTCAAACAACAATGGCGAAGCCTGGAGACTGAAGACTGGTGACTGAAGATCAGCAATGGGCAGACAGGTACTAGCTGAGACAGAAGCAAATCTGTGATGAACATCTGTAGCACGTAGTGGATTGGTATCCATATTCACAACAGCTTTCCCAGAAAAAGCTGTAACAATCCTTCCTCTTCCTTCATTTTATACAGTTTGAGTTCCCAGTTGGGCCTCCCACGTCTAGGCATGTGTTCTTCCCTCATTTGCTGGCCCACAGATCACTCACACTGTAATCCAGGCTGCTTCTTAAGGGCCTCATCCAAGCTGGTTCCTAATTGCCTAATCCAGACGTGGTTCCTACACCCTAATCCAGGCGTGGTTCCTAATTACCTTAAATTGACATAATCTCTCCAACAGTCATAATAGATCAATTTCCTGTTTTGCAACCTTAAAGTCCAGGTTTAATAATTTTATATACACACGTACATTCCTAATCTATACATAGTACGAGCTTGCATGTGTCTCTAAAGTGCACACAAATTGTATTACGACAAGGATAAGTATTATTATAAGTCAATATCTTGCTCTTCCGTGAACATCAACCTCTGCCTGCTATTGTGTCACATGATCTCTCCAGTGCTTATTGATGGAAACACAGCTTTTTAAAAATCAGCACAATAGCAAAGACATGAATACCCTAAGCTGACCCTTGTGTGTACATGGCAAAGTCTTCTCTAGTGTAAGAAGCAGACCTTCCTCTTAGATGGGCCTTGTCCTGTCTATGAGGATAGTGGGCATCTTCATGGGCTCCAGGTTCACTGCTTTCCTCTTCTGTTGACTGCCCAGCACTTATCAAGAACAGACATGTCACACCCAGAGGTGACAAGTATGGCTTTCTGAGGCAAAGGAATTACTCCTTCCCTCTGCTTATCACAGCGGACTATTCTTTTCACAGCTGCCACGGGGGATATTTCTTTTTTCCCTCAGTGGTGCTTAGCCTGATAAGGAACAGGTCATTTTCCAGAGCACACCCCAGGATGTCAGGTAAGCAGCCAGGATGCCGTTGGTAATCACTGGAGAGGAGGGAAGAGGGGGCTGTCTACACTCTCCACTAGAGCATCACTGTGTAGTGATGCTCTCTAGACAGGCTGGGCTCAGGCAGAGAGGGTTTGCCAGAGAATCCCACCTAGACCACAGGTCCCCAGTCTTCCTCGGCCACAAATCCTTGTCATCCAGGCAGCCAGCCAGCCCCCAACACGACGTCCCCTCCCCCCCCCCAGGCTCATGTGTTCTGACGGCTCCCATCTTCTAAAGCTAGGGCATTTTTCAAATAAGGTGTGTCAGGTGAGTCTGGCTGCAACATCTGTCACCAAAATGCAATTATTAAGGGCTAATTAATCAGATTCCCATTTTCTATTAATTGAACAATGTCACCGCCAAGCCAAGGCTCTGATCAGTGTGAGATAATATGGCTGGTGTGGGACCAGCCAAAGGCAAAGATATTGGAAATTCCTAATTAAGACGGAAAATAATCCGCGGTCCACCTCCTATCAACATGTTTACAAAACCTCAGGAATCCGAAGACTCCAGTTTCAGAATATCTGCTTTGATCCAATGACTTCATTTTGGGTGAGATGAAAGAACTAATACTGATCTAGTTCTGCACGGTATGCCAGGCACCGTGCCGAGCACGTCACACCAACCTACTCATCGAATCGTCCCCGCCACCCAAGGAAGTACACGCTGTCACCATCCCCACATTCAGCAAGGTCCAAATCACAGTGTTAAGAAATGTTAGCCAAAGGTGGGAGAGGTGACACAGGCCTGTAATCTTAGGAGGCTGAGGCAGGAGGATTATAAACTGGAGCCCAGGCTGAGCATTTAGCAGCTTAGAGAAAACTTGTCTCAAAAAAAGAAATTAAAAATAGGCTAGAGATGTATCTCTGTGTAAAGGCCCTGGGTGCCATTCTCAGTACCCTGGGGGGAAAAATAGGAAACACAAAATACAGCAAAGCAAAACAAGGCTGAGCCGGGCTGTGAACTGGGTCTCTCTGATCCCAGGGCCCACCCTGCTGACACTAGGTGGTGGCTGGCTCTCCTGTAATGAGCACCCAGCTGATGTCACTGGCTGCCTTACTCCTTGATGTTTTAATCACTCAGAGGATGCTGTGCAAACATAAGGAGTGAAGAGGGTGAGGACTCAGTCTCCTGAGTTATGCACAGCTCAGTAAATTCCACATCCAAGAGGTGGTCTGAAGGAAAGAAGAAAAAATTCCTTACTTTCTAACCTTAAAAAATAATGAGCACAGCTAAGCTAGAGAAGTCTGTGAAGACCGACAAAATATCTCCCCACCTCCGAAGCCAATAAATATTTAAATGGCCGCCCTTGCCTTGGCTCCGCCTGCCTTCGTCTCCGCAGCTGGGAAAAGCGGCAGCTTTGAGCATGTTTCCAGGAGTGGCTTAAGACGATGCGGTGGAATTATTATTTATCCATTCGAATATATGAGGCTTGCTAATTAGGTCATAATGGTACTCATTTATCATCCAAATTTGGAGCACATACTGCATTGATCTACAACATTGTTTGTGGGCACAAGGCCTTTGTTAATACCAGCTTAGTTCTGCTGAACTGTTCTCATGAACCTTAAACCCTCCTGGAAGCCAACTGAAGTGAAACAGGCTGACTGCGAGGACTGGGGGCTGGAGGGCGGGGCAGGGGCTGCTGTGGCCCTGGATCAGGGCTGTAGGACCCGGAGGCTTTAACCCTCTTGATCTTTCCCCTGGATCTTCCCCACATTGACCAGGATCTGCTAATGCTGGCAGGGAAGCTATAGGTAAAATACTGGGTGGGCTCAGTACTTGTACTGAATTGAGCCCTGCATTTAAAAAAGTATAGGTAGCCCAAAGGATGCAAGCATTCTGGCTGTGGCAGCAGGAGGGATGGGCCTCATTCACATACACCCACAGGGGCAGAATGGTCCCACCTACAGTCTCTGCTTCCTGGTCAAGTGCAGGTCACCGGCCAATGACAAACGCAGCTTAGGAAGGCTGACTGAGACACCATGGACCCTTTGTTTTATATATATATGGTTTTTTATTTGAGATAGGGACTCACTATGGAGCCCAGGCTCCTGCCTCAGTCTCCCGAGTGCTGGAATTACAGGTATGCGCCATCATGCCCGGCTTATGTGGTGCTGGAGAATTGAACTCAGGTACTTAGTGCTTGACCTAGAGCTTGCTAGGCATGCACTTTAACCGCTGAACCATTCTTCCAGCCTCACCTTTGGAATATTTATGTTGAATTCTAGCCCTGCCACCTAGCCACAGGACTTGTCTGTCCACTGATGGCCGTTTATGAAATAGGGACAATGAAACCCAGCCTTGCGGTATTGTCATGAAGTCCCCAGAAGGCCGCAAAGGTGAAATGCCTGGTGCACGGGATTCTGTGCCTCAACTCACGTGCTCACTCCAAAACACCTCACGAAGGCCAATCAGTAGAGCGTGGGGCGCTGTGGGCGCAGCTGCCAAGTACACAGTGTGGGGGCATCTTATCCCAAGGGAACTGTATCAGCAAGTCCCGAGGAGTTACACTCTTTCTAGTATTGAATCATAGATGGAACCCAGAGAAATCATCCTCTGGCTGCACACTCTCCCACTCCACCCCCCACTTAGGGAACTTAAACGCTCCCAAGGGCACCCAAGGCTCATCTAGCTCCCAGACTGAAAAACCAGCTTCACTTCACATCTCCCACACCTCTTGAGTCATAGGACTGTTTTGGGGATGACTGGGAAAGAAATGGGAAGGTTATTATTGTTTTCTTTGCTAGTACTAGGGAATCGAACCCAGGTCTTCACTCAGAGCAACAATCACTTTTTGAGACAAAACCACTAGGTTGCCCAAACAAGGCTCGAACTTAAGACCTTCTTTCCTCAGCCTCTCAGGGAGCTGCGATTAGAGGCGAGCATCACCATGCCCTGTGAGTTAACGAAAAGGTTCAGAGTGGGAAGAGGAAGCACAAAGAATGAACGGAAGGTGAGCGTGACTGCCCAGCATCCTGTGCCCCTGCCCCATGGTTGGGGATGACAAGCTTTCACGATCTTCCCAAACCCTCCCCCGTGGGGAAAACGGGCCAAGTCAATGATAAGTATTCTGGAAATCGGAAATGGAATGTGTAGGCATTTCCCTGGACTTCCAGTGTCACTCAGACATAACTGATGACATGGGAAAGCCACAGGAAAATGTTTTGCTAATTAAACACTGGGTTTAAATGAGAGAGAGAGAGAGCGCAAAGCAGAGACTAGGCTGCCTCTCCAGGCTGGGTGCCAAGACGGAATCCAAGTGGTCAAGCACTCCTCACCCCACAACTCCCATTACCTGCTGCGCTTCCAACAGGTGAGAGAAGAACCAGGCAGAGATGTGGGGGAAGGAGGGAGACTGCTGAGGATGGAGGACCGGAACACAGAGGGAACAGGCAAGGGGAACCAGAAGGGGACCAGAGGCAGGGAGGGCCAGGAGGAGTCACCAGGGTTCCACACCCATCACAGTGCTGGGCAGGGGGAGCCTCCCAGGGATACGGAAAGCCCACAGCAGCCCCCCCCACCCCACCCCCTCACCACCACCTTTCTGCCTCTCTGCTGGTCTTCCTGCACCACTGCAAAGGACAGACTTTCCAGCGAGACAGAAGGGCCCCGGGAACAGGTTAAACATACACAGGATGATCAAAATAGAAAGCGAATGTCTAAAATATTTATTATAGGAGATAACGTCTCACTGTTATCATGCTCAAAGTTCTTTCCCTCGCTTCAAACACGCTTTTCCTGCCATTCTGCCACTGTCTGAAGCGGTTCTGGACATCCTCCCTCACAAGTGTCTTTATGAGCCGTGATCAGAAACGAGGAACGCTGCGGCCAAGTGCCACCCAAAAGGAAAGCAGCTCCTAGAAATGTTCCAGGGTGCCTCACTCCTCAGATCTGGCACCATGCAACTTCTGGCTCCTCAATGAGGTCAACACAACCACAACACACAAATACTTTGAAATGACTCAGGACATTGAGGCCGCCAGGGCAGACCAACTATAAAGACACTCACAAAGGCAGGCTTCCGGGATGGGCGCTCACAGCTAATGTTGTCTTTCACTGCAATAAATTTTAACAATTTAAACATGCACTATATTTTAAAATCACTTTGTGGTATAACTCATTGAATGTGCTAAAGAAAGCACGGATGATTCCATCTCCCAAGGAGGCGGTAGCAGACGCTCCTAGCTCTCATCAGGAAAAGATGCTGAACTGCTTGTGAGGTGGTCACTGCTGCTGGACTCAGTGGCCCACACCTGTGGTCCCATTGCTCTGGGAAGTGGAGGAGGAGGATCACAAATTCAAGTTTGGGCAACTCAGAGACTCAGCAAGACCCTGTCTCAGAAGAATAAAAGTAAAAAATAAAAGTACTAGTGATTTTACTCAGTGCAAAGGCCCTGAGTTCAATCCCGGTGCCTTCTTCCTCCCAAGAAAATAGAACCCCACTGCGGTCTCCTTTACATCAGGAGCAAAGAGCCCAGGAGAGATGGGAGAGCTCATTTCTGGCAGCAAAACTCCCTCTTGTCAAAGCTTCACACCTTTGGGTTAAGAAATCACTTCTCTCAGACAAGCAAATAGTCCAGACCCCCTGGAGTGAGAATCGATCATCGAGCAGCCTGAGACGTGAGGGAAAACAGGATTAGGAGAACTCCATTTGTACAGGAATATTAATATTGTTAGCTCACTTAACTGGAGACACTTCCACAGCTCAAACTGCAATAATGACGACCGTATTGTGCATCACAGATTATTATCCCCCGCTGGCTGGAAATTCCTCAGGATCCCACCCCTTTACTGGTTGCACAAGATGCTGACAATGTCCTTTGCCTGGAGGAAGTACCGTGAGAAATAACATCGATTTCCCCCCCACTGTCTGGGTGCCCGTTCAAACGTCTGATGGCCTCCGGTGCTGACACTGTTCCTGTTATACTGGACCCCAAGTTACCAAGGTTGACATGCGCACAGGTGTGTGTCCGGGTGTGACTACGTCATGTGTGTGCCTGGGAACTGGAGAGAGGGGAAGAGACAACCAAGCCAGACATTCTGTTCTCAGTTTTCAGATCTTTAACCCCCAATCCACATGTACCCAGAGCTGGACCACACCCTCCTCCCACACAGACAATGGGTGCAGCCCTATGCCCTAAGGAGATGCCCAGAGCTGTGCACAGTGAGCAAAACAAGCTTCACTTTCCAGATAAAAAGAGTGGTAACATTTATTCATTCATTCATCCATTTATTCATTTTTGTGGTACTGGGATTTGAACCCAGGGATTTTTTTTTTTTTTGAGATACATTCTTATTAAGTTGTTAAGATATCCAGGCTAAGGTGAAGGTTGTGATTCTCCTGTCTCAGCCTCCCAGAGTCCTGGGATTGCACCACTTCCCGCTAGGGTAACTTTAATGAGCACAAACCACGCACCACACACTGGACAGGGTGTTATGACCATTATTATCTCATTTATCCTCTTAAAAAAAAAAAGCAAAAGCCCCACAGAAACCATAAAAGCCATTCTGTCATTATCTCCCAAACGGAGAAAGTGAGGCTAGGGAAAGGAAGCCCCGGGGCCATGAGGTGGGTAAGCCACAGGGCTGAGGACAGGACTCAGCCCGTGGTGGCCCTTCCTCCGTCATGACATATATTCTCATAGACCCTTCCCTGTACTGGTAGCACCTTAAAACAATTAAGCTCTCACTCCCAAGGAGCTCAACTTGCTGCACTTATCCAACAGTGCCGGGGCCGGTGGGTGCAGGGCAAGACCCACAGTTGCTACAGGAAGCCACCGGAAGTGCAGAGAACAGCCGTCACCAGGAAGTCTAACTGAAACCCAGATTTTCTTAGATCCTTAGACTTTTCTCCATCACGAAATACAATACATACTGTGGCTCTATGACTTTCGGCAAATTCCTTGACCATCCTGCGGTAGTAAGTGCACAGAGAGCACCGGATAATCCTTCTACTAACGACGCCGTATTTATGTATTTTTTAATTTTTGCTACAATGTCATGGCTTAGTGATGGGGTTTCGTGCCGTGATGTTGGGTAATTCTGCCAGGTGAGCACGCCCGCGTGCTCTGTGCACTTGGATGGTGTGGCCCACCATGCCTTGCCTGCATGGTAGGTACTGGCAGCACAGCCTGTGGCTCTTGGGGATGAGGAACACCACAGGAGATGCAACTGAGCTCAAGGGACAGCGGTGTGCCCCAGCTGCCGGCGCAGATGTCTGAGGCTGCCGCCAGCCTAATGGGACGCCATGTTGCCGTCAACTATGTAAGTGGAAGTGAAGAGTCTGAAATAGTGATACAAGTACAACACAGTAAATCCAAAAGCCAGTGACACGGCTGTCAGTATCACTGCCATGTCCTCTGTACTGGGCACAGCTGCGTGTGTGCTATGAATTTCTATGGCAGGCAGTACTGTAGGTTGTGGGTTTTTTCTATTTTAAAATTTTATTTTACTGAGAGAGGGTCTTGCTCTGTAGTCCACATCGGCCTTGAGCACATGTCAATTCTCCTGTCCCAGCCGCCCAAGTGCAGGGTTATAGGCGTGCGCCACTACGTCCTGCTAACTTCCGTGTGGTGCAGGAGGATCGAACGCAGGGCCTTGTGATGTCAGGCAAGCGCGCTAACCACCGAGCAAGCTTCCAGCCCCACTGTGCTGCAGGTGTTTGACACCAGCACCACCAGGAAGCGTGCTGTGCTAAGTAAGACACAGGACAACCAGGGTGTCTGCGGGTGAGGGGAATTTCCCAGCTCCTTTGTCATCTTTCAGGGCCCCATTATACCATACGTGATAGGAAATATGGTAGGATTTTAAAACGTTTAAAAACCATTCTAGTAAAAAGGTGCACTGCTATTCATTGCCTGCACCTGAACACATTTACTCCACGGTTCTTGCCGCGTTCTTGGAAGTCCTCTTCTGAAAGCGTCTTTGGTTAAATCGCACTGGCTACCTCCCCGTCCCAAATATAGGAAGAGATTCAAAACGTCCACCTGTCATGGTCAAGTCTGAGAAAGCCACGAGTTGCCTGGTGCCACATGAACAACGTGAACAAGGACACGCGACAGTGTTTTCTCCAGCCTGCATCCCTCTTGAATGACCCTGGGCAGCAAGACTTGCTGCTTAATTTTTGTTTTGTTTCGTTTTATCTCACTTTACAAAGACACTGGTGAAACAGGAAACAGGACTTCTTCAGAAAGCCCTGAGGACAACGGGATAAGTGTGTGGTAAACAAGGGGGAGTATTTTAAGAATTAACAGTAACAGGCCATTTTCTATAATAAACTTAAAAAGAAAAAAAAAGATTCTGAGCATTCACTGTATTTTTGAACCCCGCTCCCTTGAATATGCAGCCTGTCACTGGTTGAATCGCCTGTGCGGAGGGGCGGGGGCCTGATGGCCCAGGGGCAGGGGCATGTCAGCAGAGATTGTGTTCATGCATACTCAAACTCACACATTTATTCGCTTTTTTTCCTTCTCTCACACACAGAAAAATTGGTTAGTGAGTCACAGCTTCCAAGAGAGAGTGGATGTGCCCGAGGAGCCTCCTCCTGCAGCCCTCTTTACTTTCTGTCCCTCTTTATTTTCTGTCTCCAGCTCGCCTTTATAAGTAGGTTCACCAGATTGATGCTTAATAGCTTAATATCAGGTTCATATTAATCTCACCCTGTCTGAGCTTCAAAGGGACGAACTGTTGTGACTGTTAATGAAACGAATTTCAGTTGCAAATTTCCACAGGATCAGAGTGAGGGGGAAGAAAATACCCGCTGATCTAAAGAGACAAACATCTCCCTAGTGTTCTTTTAAAGCCATTCGCGTTTTATAGAGCATCTGCCCCCAGCTCAGGAAATCAGCTGCTTCAACCCAGCCGAAACAGGCCCCACGGACACTAGATGGCGCTCGGACACGCTGGAAGCAAAGACCACCCAACGCCCTGTTCTCTCCCCTCACCCATAGGCCTCAGGCAGACTCTAGAGGTCCCTTCTGGGCTCCTGTCCTGCAAGCTCACTGAGATTGTGCAGTCTGCTCGCTGTCCAGGGAAGGCAGGGGAGGACATCCTGACAGCCAAGACCAAGCAGGGCACAGGCAGGGACTTCTGCCCACCCATGGGACGAGATGAGCTGCTACCTGAGGACAGGAGGGCCTGGCACGGGAGAGAAAGAGACCACGGGCTCTGCACCTGGACTCGCCCTCTGGCTGAGTTCCCGATTCTGGAGGCGGCAGCTCCTAGAAGAGTGGACCTTGGGCAGGTCTCGGACTCTCAGCTCCTACTCAGCGAGAGTAACAGTGACGGTGCCATTTCCTGAGCCAGCCCCTGTGAGGTTGGTGGGTGGGGTCTGTAGGAAGGACCCAACGCTCACCTGTGTCTGGCACAGGACCAGCCCTGCCAGCTTCCCGGGGCATGTCTCCAGGTTCTGCCTTCCAAATTTCCTTTCCCTTCTCAAGGCCTCCCAGGGCTAAGCCCAGTCCAACCTGGCCAGGTCCCCCCTGCTGCCCCACTTCATGCTGGGCTCCACCTGTTCTTCACCTTGTGCCCTCCCATATACTATGTCCCCTCTGCTCGGCAAACTCATCCCTCATTTCAGACTTCTGCTCATCCCTCAGGCCTCTGTTCAATACCGCTTCCTCAGTAGAAACCACGTCCTTCCTATTGCGCACGGACCTTCCTTTACCCAAATCCCCACACTCGAGACTGTTTGCCCAGAGCCTGTCTCGGCACTCTGCAGTGAACTTTTAACAGCGCAGGGCATCAGCCAATAAGAGTCGGCCATTACTCGATTATTCATTCAACAAACATGGACCAATTGCCTCTTGAGCTGTGGTCTGTGCTCTGGGGAACAATACAGAGGCAAACCACAAGCAGAACGCAGATGCTCCCTGCAGTGAGACCTTGTGGGGAGAGACAGCAAACAGCACGAGGACACTGGATACTGAACGGTGACAGGTGCCCCCACGAGAAAAAGCCGGAAACGGAAAGATGCAGCTGCACCAATGGTGGCCACGAACGGCCTCGCACGGACACAAAGGACCAGCAGATCGGGGTAGGGGAGAAGGGAGGACATCCCAGGCAGGCTTAGGACCAGCAAAGAGGCCTAAGCAGAGGGTCTGCAGGGCGGGCTCTTCCTACGTTCTGCTCTGCTGCCAACGTGAATGGGCTCTCTGAGCCCTAGCTACACTCTCCCATCCCACCTTTAGGTCCACATCTGCCCCACAAGGAAAGGGGAGCTTACAGGTCCTGGGAAGAAAACTGGGAGCAAGGAAGACAGGAGGACAGGCCCCTCCATGGGACCGTGGTAGTCCCACTGGTGCTGGCGTGCCCAACAGCTTGAGCTACAGCAATTTTCTCTTTCTCCACACGGGGTGGCCATCCATAACAAGTTGGGGGAACCCAGAGGTTCAAAAAGTGGCCTTTTCAGGGTACCTAGCCTCTCTGGTCCTTAGTTCCTTCACCTGTAGAACAAGAACACAAGATGACACTTACCTTATAGGATTATTGGAAAAATCAGCTATAAATGTAAAAACCTCTGCACTAGGCCAGACACTAGCCCATAGTAAGAACTTGCTTTTATGTTACTTGGTTAACAGACCCACCCCTAAAACGCCATGTTTTTGCCATGCATTCAATATGTTCCCTATTTTTAGTGGGGGAGGTGAAACTATTAAGGGTACAGCCAAGAAACAGAAGGAAGGAGGCAAAATTAATCTGTGATCAATATTGCTTGTAACCATTAGGGTGACAGGCACCAGATAAACATAAACAGAACCGAAGCCAGCTTCCTCCGCCAGCTGCTGCCACCAGCCCCATTCCACAGTTAGGCAGGCGGACGGCGTAACCTTTATGTAATTAAGCATTCCCTGCCTTTTTACATGCAGCTCTTTTTGCTTCCTTCCCTCCCCTTTTATTTAGTCTGCTTTTCAGTTGTGAAGGTCCAGCTGCTGGCTTCACTCAGATGCTCTGACTTTCGGTAATTTTGAGTTAAGCTTTGTTTTACAGCCTGTGTAAATAATGAGTCAGAGGCAGACTCAATAAATAACGCGGCACTGGCTTGGGTTTGGGTTGGGCTGTGCAGCTCTGCCCACCTCTGGGGGTCCGGGTGGCTGGTACAGGCCCCCAGGTAGGAGTCAGGGATGAGGTTGGGCCCCAGCTCAGGTGGCGTCCGGAAGACAAGGCACTGTCGGGAGGCACCAGCCGTGCCCGATTCTCCCCTGAAGCAAGGCTGTGGTCTGGCTGACAGCTGGCACACTCCTCCCATGGCTTCCCTTCACTCCTCCTGTGGCCCCCTAACGATGGCCTCGAACAACTTCCTGCAGTGCCTTCCCGCCACTCCTAAGGCTACTTTGCGGCCACTCTCCAGCCATTCTGACAGGAAGTGCAACGTGGCTGTCAGCTGCAGTGCCCTTCCCAACTCCTGGTGCTCCACAGGCGGCTACTGCTTCTCTTAAGAAGTGGCAGGAAATTGCCCCTAACAGATCAGAGAGGGGTCTGAGTCCATGACTTCCCCAAACCCTATAAGCTGTGATCGACACAGCTCTCCTGCAGAGTCCTTAGTTTTAGCCTCACTGCCGCCACTGTCAGTCAAGGGCCTGTGTCACCCTGTGTGCGACACTGTAGCTGTCCTGGACACCGCATACCTGGTGTAGGAGATACATGCCCCGAAGGCAGCAGGCTGGCATGTGAACCAAGCAGAACTGAACTTAGATTATTCAGAAGACTCCAATTAGAAAGGTTGGATTTAGACCAGCTTGGACCAATCAGCAGGCTTGACTTTGGACCAATGGTAAGCTTGCGAATTCCCTCTAGGCAGCACAGCCTCATAATCGTTGGGCTGGCCTAGGAACACTCCCTTTTGTACTGTACCACAGTACAGACCCCGTTCAATTAAAACCTCCTCTGGTTGGTGGTCCTGCAAATATACTAGCGCTTCATCTCTTGGGTAGCGTGGGCCTCAGATGCCCACACATCTACTGGGGAGTCTTACCCTAGGCAGAGTGGGCACCTTAAAAAAAAAAAAAAGGCTATAACCACCAGAGGCTGACAGTCGTGAAGAGCTCTGGAGACCAGCAGCAGAAATCAGCAGAGATTGAGAACAGAGACCAGCTGAACCTGGCAGCATCCAGCAGCAACAGTATCTGGCAGAGCTAACCAATAACGACCAGAGGCAGCATCCAGCAGTGGCAGAGACTGGCAGCAGTGATTAGGAGCCAGAGGGCTAGAGCCAGAATACTAAGGGTGGAAGGGTAGAGGTACTCAGAGCTTCAGAAGGCTAAGGACACTGGCATTCAAGCCCAGAGCTATGAGCACAGCTGCACTTTGCCGAACTGTGATTTTTATCCAAGCTGAGCAAAAGAACCTTCAGTATCTGCCTCCAACACTACCAGGCTGAAGGGCAGGTGTTTGCGCCCAGGGCTTCTTTCCTTTCCAAAGTCACTGTGCAAGGCCTATCACCCATTCCTCCCTCTGTCTGCACCCACGCCCTAGTCCATACAACCGTGTGGTCTCTCACCAGGTGCAGGGTATTTGCCTCACTGACTTGGTCAAGGCCATGCGACACGCACTGGTCAGTGGGACAACAGTGTGTGACGTGAGCTAAAGATTAAAATACGCATGTGCCACTGGTCTTCGGTTTTGTCCCTCTGATACTGCCAAGAGACGCGATGTCATGGGTGGCCCATTGATCCCAGTAGAAACAGTGACAGGTGGGCAAGCTGAACTCAACTGTCAGAATGGGCCGTGTCTGGCCACAGACTGGGTTCAATGCCCATGCTGCATATGATATATTATATTCACATTTAAAAGCATCCACCAAAGGGAATGCACTGGGAAGTATGTGCCAGGGGCTCACTGTGCACCTGTTTTCTATCAGGGGGTACAGTGAGAAGCAGGCAAGCAGTTGACTGAGAGCCTCCTGGTCACACATTTGCCTCCTTCACTAGACCAGTGGCTCCTCGGGGGCTGCACTGGGTCTTACTCCTTTTGCTGTTTCAGGACCTAAGTTAGTACTTCTTAATAACAATTATCACAGCAAGAACCTCACATCAATGAATCATCACAGCTAGCTTTTCCAGAACGCTTCCCCTGTGCTACGTTGTGTGCACTGCCTATTACCAACACTGTTTCAATGGACAGCCACAATGAATGATGGGATGGGCCCTGTCCCATTCTTTCAGAAGAGAAAAATAATGAGGCTTGGGGCGGTCCTTTCATTAGTTCAGGGTTCCTCACGTGACCGTGAGAGCCCTTCCTGTGTTTTCCCTTCCACTGAGCCTCCATTTCCTTGACCGTGGGTGCTCCATCCAAAATGGTGGCCATAAGCTGTCCCAAGGTCACTAGTGTGCCAACATGACTGCCTGTGGCATCCAGCCAGGGAGCAGTGGAACACACTTCAGGGTGCTTGGCAACTCTATCTGGCCCCTCACCTCCTCAGTGGCACTGTTTTCCTCTTCTACTTCCTGGCCACCATGAAATAAGCAGCTTTGTTCCAGCACTGCCTTCCGCCATGATGTCCCTGCCTTGGAGATCGCCAGCCATGAGCTCAACTGAAACCTTCTTCCTTTAAGCTGCAGAAATCAATTATTGGGTCCCAGTAACAGGAAAACTGATTAATACAAACTCCACCCAGCTGCCTTTCTTGGGTGCCAGATGCACCAGGCATCTCACCGTGCACCCAGTACTCTCCCCGCCCACCACCCCACACTCTCCCTCTCTCTTCCTCTGGTTACTGTCCTCACCTAGGCAAACTCCACCTATGGATCTCATTCCTCTGATTTTCTCCCATTAACCAAACTTCCCCTCCTGTGGCCCCTGCTGCTCTGTCTGGATTATTCTTCAGGTTGTTTATTTATTGCAGCCCATTGTGCACGCAACACACGGTGCTTGACGCCAACTCCATGTTGGAGAACGGGACAGGAGAGCCGGAGCCGCGGTGTCCTAGTTCAAACTGCTGTAACAAATACCGCAAACGAGGTGACATACAGGTAATGGAGATCCATTTCTCACAGTTCTGGAGGCGGGAGTAGCGGGTGAGGCAGGCAGAATGGGGGTCAGAGAGGGCCTGCTTCCTGCTGTACTCACAGTGCCTTCTTGCAGTGTGCTCCTGTGGTGGAAGGGCAAAAGAAATCCCTTGGGCACCTTTCCTCAGGGTCCCCGCCCATTCATTCAGCCTCCTCCCTCCCCACCTCTTTCCCAAAGGCCTACTTCCTAATGTAATCACCCTGGGGGCTGGGTGTTCAACATGTGGCCCTGGAAGACCCAAGCATTCAGGCCACAGCAGGTCACTTGGCCTCACTGTTGACTGAAAATACATTTTGGCATCAAAAACTGCTCAAGCTGCTGGGTTCTACTCGGGCCCCTGCATCTAATGGCTACATGGCTCAGGGCACATTAACTAACATCTCTGGGCCTCACTTTCCTTATCGGTAAAATGTGAGGAATGGTTACTGGCTCCAGAGGTTCTTGGAGAGTTTAAATGAATGGTATGTTTAAAGCGCTCAGGCAAGCGTCTGGCACGTAGTAAACGCTTGTCAGGTGGTTTTTTAAATTAACACAAGTACTGCCACGACCAACACTCCCTGTGGACTAAAACATATCATTATTCTGATTGAAGATGACTGTCACTGATTCTCCAAAGGACAGGTGCATGGGTATGATAAGGTCATCTAGCGAAGAAGCAGGGGAAAGAAGGCTTGCTTTCTCATCACAACTGCCCTGACTTCCTTATTTGTTCTTGACTTATCCTACCTGAATATAAATCCCCAGAAGGGAGGGAATGTCACACACTACCTATGTATTTGTCTCCAGACCAGAAATATGGCCAAGGGAGACTATGTCGTGTATTTATTAAAGACAAAGAAGAAAGAGTGCCAAGGCAATTCAGCAGAGGAAGAATAACCCTTTCAACAAAGGTGCAGAGACAACAGGATACCGGTGCACAAAAGAATAGATTCCTCACTCACACCGGACATAAAAATGAACTCAAAATACATCAGAGATCTAAATGTAAGAGTTAGGACAACAGAAGTCTTCAAGGAGAGCGTAGCAGTAAATCCTTGGCACTCTGTCAGACACTTTTTTTGTTGCTGGGACACAGTATCTGACAGCTACAACTTAAAGGAAAGGGCTTATTTTAGCTCACAGGTCAGAGTCTAATCTAGGCATGGCTGGCTGGCATTGGTGGAGGGCTTGGCCTGGAACAGAGAGGCACGGAGGAAAGGAAGCAACGGGAGAGAAGGGCGGAGTGAAGGGCAAGACTATCACTTCCAGGTCATGGCCCCAGTGACCTACCCCTCCGATCAGGCTTCAGCTCTTAACTGCACAGGAAATCATCAGTGATTAATCCACTCGACCCCATTAATTCCCACTATCAATCAATCACCTTCTGAACACATGAGAACTTGGAAGGGCATTCCAGATCCAAACCTTATCAAGCATCATGAGTTAGGCAATGGTGCAGTAGCTACGACATCAAAAATCACAAGCATCAAAAGAAAAAAAATAAGTATATTAGCTTTGCAAAAATTAAACTTTCCTCCTGAAAGTGCTAATTGCTAAGAAAGTAAAAAGGCAACTCAGGCATGGAGCAGACAACTGCAAATCATGTACCCAGGAAAAGACTTATTTGAAGAATATATAAAGAACCCTTATAATGCAACAATAAAAAGATAATCCAGATTTAAAATGCACAAAGGATTTGAGTAAATAGTTCTCGAAAGAAAATATGCAAATGGCCTATGAGCACTCAAGAAGATGCTCAACATCATTAGGCACTAACACTACAAAGTAAAATAAAAATAAAAACAAGAAGCTACTATTTCACACCTCTAGAAGGGCTACATTCAGAAATGACAGACAGTAACAAGTGTTGGTGAGGATATGGGGAAATTGTATCCTCTCTGCACTGCTGGAGTAGGAACGGAATATGAAGGAGCCTCTCTGGGAAACAGTTTAGCTCAAAAAGTTAAATAGTTTTAAACGACCCAGCAACTCTACCCCTAAAAGAGATGAAGACATAAGCCCCTCCCAGCCAGAAGCTTGTGCACCAATGCTCACTGCGGTATTATTTATGACAGCCAAGAAGCAATCATCAGCTGTATACCGACAAAATGTGTTACACTACTCAGCAATAAAAAGAAACAGAGCGCAGACATCTTCTATGACTCCTCAGATAAACCCTGACAGCACTGTACCAAGTGGAGGAACCAGTCACAAAACACTGTCTATTGTCCAATTGTATTTCTGTGACACGTCCAGCCCAGGCACATCTACAGAGATGGGGAACACAGTGCTGGTGGCGCAGGGCAGGGGGGAGACACAGGGGTTAATGCGGAATGGTGGCCCATGGGTGTGAGGGCTCTTTCTAGAGTAATGAAGTATCCTAAGATTAGAGTGCAGTGGGGGTCGTCTAGCCATAAGGACACACCCAGGAACACTGAGCTGTTAAACACACACAGTGCTATGCAGACGCCCCCTCTAGTTACTAAGCCTTACATGATTTCCTCCTCCTTAAAAAGACCAAGATAGAACAAGTGCTAAATTTTAGGGTCTGAAAACCTGGGTTCTCTTTCTAGTTCTGCCATTTCCAAGCTGAGTGATGTGGGGGCAAGTCACAGTGGTTCTCTGGGCTTCCATTTTCTCCACTAGGTAATGAAAATGTTGGTCTCATGTCCATCAGCTATGGTCCTACTGGTATGCTGAGAGTGACAGTGTGTTGATTTGCAGGTCTACGCTGTGAGAAAGGATGTTAAATTTCCTTGACCCTCAATCCAATAAATGTCCACGTGTCTCTCCTGTATTCCATCATTTTGAAACTTACCGGCAACACTGCCAAATGCCCTCTTCCTCCCTCCCTTCTTTCTCCTACCACTGTTTAACAGCTACTGTAAACAGATATTCTTTCCTGACTCACTCCTAGATAATGGCCCAGGCACCAAACAACTCCTTGAAGCTATACATATTGCCATCTCCTTTAACAACTGGCCCCTCCACAAACTCTGATCGCTCCCATTTCCACTTTACAAATCTTTCCACCAAGAATGTGAACATGGTATTAAATCAGATGGATTTTCCTACCAGAGCAGATGTTGATGGGTTGGCAAAGCACAGGACCCTTTGTCAAGGCATCTCCTCTAACGGACATTGTCCCCGAGCTGGTCTGAGCAGAGCCACGGTGAAGCCTCAGTCCCACTGCCACTACAAGAGCTACGGCCACTATGCTGCTACCACACCATCAGGCTGGGTAGAACCAGACCCAGACCACTGCTGCTAGTTCAGTTACATCTCAGCTGGGTCATTCCAAGGCTTTAGGTGCATTCTGGTTAAACAATTTTGAAAATTCATGGTATGGTTCTGATTCAAAATAATTTGATGAAATCCAGTCACAATGGCAGGAACAAAAACAACAATAGCAGAGCCCAGGTTAGTTTAAAATTCAGCAGATTAGTTTCTTCTAGTTTATGCCTTGTGTTTCAGCTCTTATCCCAGCTTTAAATATAGTATGTATTAAATATGATGTGAAGTCATATTTTAACACCTCCTGACTGTGATAATTTTGCAATTCTAATAGAAAACACGCCATAAATTAGTCTGAGGTGACTTTCCTTTTCCAAATGTCTCCAAGTGGAATCATGGAGAATGGATCAGTGATTCTGGAGACTTCTTTTTCTCTTTGCTTCCAGATTCTACTTCACAGGTTTGTCTCTAACATTGTGGTCCCCAACCTTTTTGACACCAGTACCAGTTCAGTTTAAGATCATTCTCCTGAGGCCGGTGGGTGGGGGCGTGGGACTTGTTATGCAGAAGAGTGCTGGATCACTGGAGGATGGCTTTGAAATGGTGAGCAGCGGCAGGAGGGAAGCCGGAGCAAAGCTCTGCCTCTCCCAGTGGCCCAAGCCTTCCAAGGCCACAGATGGGCACTGGTTTGCAGCTCAAGCAGGAGTTTGGATCCCCTGGATCTGGGAGACCAAACTGCAGTCCACAGCACTCATTTTCAATCAGGCTATTTGCATTTGGTTGTTGTGAGTGTTGCTGTTTATTGAGTCCCAGGAGATCCTCCCAGTTCTAGGTAGAAACCCTTAACAGACAGATGCAAATATTATTCTCCCATTTTTGTGGGCCATCTTTTCATTCCCATGTTGTCTGCACAGAAGTTTTTAAGATGACTATAATCCCATTTGTCTATTTCTTGCCTTTGTTTTTTATGCTTTTGATGACATATCTGTGAACTCGGCTCTCTTGGTGATCTTGTGAAGACATCCCCCTTGTTTTCTAATGCTTTTATCTGTGAGGTTTTATGGCCAGGTCTTTAATTCACATTTAATTTCTGTCCAGTTGCTCCTCGTGTCGTTGGTTATGGGATGCTCCTCTCCCACCCCACAAAGACCTTCACAGCTTGAAGATGCTAAAGTCCTCTGTGCATGAGTGCAGGACCTGATGTCACCTCTGCAACCCTCTCACTTTGTCCACTCTAATTACTTATGTTCCTTAATAAAAAGTAAAGGCCGTGCAAATACTGTTAGGCCACATTTTTACAGAACGATGAGAATGATTCAAAACATTTGCTCATTTTTAAGAACAGATGGTTTAAAAAAATTTTTTTGATATGCCTTTGGTTAAACCTAGGGATGTGGAACCCACAAGCATGGTAATCCAACTGTCTACAGAGTAAGATAAGGGCCAACCTTCATGCTTTGGCATATGGGATGTCAAATTTTTCCAACACTGTTTCTCAAAGTGACTGTCCTTTCCGTCATTGGTGGTTTCAGCAACCTTGTTTAAAGACTGTTTGGTTGGGCCTCGTGGCACCTATAATCCCAGTACTCTGGGGGGCTGAGGCCCAAGGATGGCAGGTCTGAGCCCAGTCT
This sequence comes from Ctenodactylus gundi, assembly GCA_004027205.1. Classification (NCBI taxonomy): domain Eukaryota; kingdom Metazoa; phylum Chordata; class Mammalia; order Rodentia; family Ctenodactylidae; genus Ctenodactylus; species Ctenodactylus gundi. The sequence continues at coordinate 323,688 of PVKB01001457.1, read as the reverse complement.
GAAGAGCTTAGCAAAACCCTGCCTCTAAATCAAATGTACAGAATGGGCTGGGGATATGGCTCGGTGCAAAGGCCATGGACTTGAAAAAAAATCAATTTGACCATAATACAAAAGTTATTTCACCTGTGTCTTCTGTATCTTTGTTCTGTCTTTATGCTGGCATCACACCCTACTGCTCTGTAATCAGGAGAGGCCTCTCCCTGTGCTTCTCTTTCTCAAAATTACTTGGACTATTCTTGGTACTTTGAGATTTTATTTGAATTTTTGGACTTTTTAATCTTTTTTTTTCTTCAACACTGGGTATTTAATCCAGAGCCTTTACATTGAGCTCCAGCTCATCTATAATGTTTATTTGAGACAGGGTCATGCTAAATTGCCCTGGCTCAGGTCCAACTTGAGAATCTCCTGCCTCAGCCTCCCACATTACTAGGATTACAGGTGTGAGCCACTATGCCTGGCTCAAAAATTTCTAAAGATATTGTCATCTAGACAGGGATGGGCTTGAGTCTGTAGATCTTTAGAGTAGTATGAACACATTAACATTAGGCCTCTTAATCCTGGCACACAAAATAGTTCTCCTTTCAGCAATGTTTTATAGTTTTATTTTTATGCCTAAGTATTTTATTCTTTATATGCCGCTGTAGGTGGAAAAGAAATTCTTCTTCTAAATTTTCTTGTTTGATTTTTGGATATAAAACACAAGAGAAAGAGAGAGAATATTAGTGGGATTGAACCCAAGGCCTTCACACTGATCTATACCCAGAGCACTTTTTATTTTTGACTTTGACACTAGGTTGCTAAGTTGCCCAGGCTGGGTTCAAACTTGCCATCCTCCTGCCTCAGCCTCTCAGGAAGCCAGGCAGCTGAGGGCAAGACACATGCACCAGGCTCAGCATACAACAGATTTTTGAGAGTTAATTTTGTACCCTACAACTGCCGAATTCATGTATTAATTCTTGAAAGTGTTTTTGGTGGAATCTTTAGGGTTTTTCCCATGTCAGATCATATCGTCTGTGAACAGAGATAATTCCTTTCTTCCTTTCCAGTTTGGGCAACTTTGATCACCTTTTCTTGCCTAACTCTTCTGGCCAGGATTCCCAGCACCGGGCTGCACAGAAATAGTGGGAGAAGGAGCTCATACCTTGTTCCTGATCTTCCAGGGAAGACTTTGGTGTTTCAACTGAGTGTGAGGTTAGAGGTGAGCCTGTGCCACATGACCTTCATTATTCTGGGGTTTTGGGGGCAATGTTTGCTGTTTTGAGTTAGCGTCTCCCTCTATTCTATGATGATCCAGACTCACTAGGTAGCCCAGGTTGGCCCCAAACTCAGGGTGATCCTCCTGCCTCAGCCTCCACAATGCCAGGATTACAAGTATGCCCCTTTATACTCAGGTGGTTTTTTTTTCTTGTTCTGGGGATTGAATCCAGGGAGGGCTCCACCATGAGCTACATCCACAGCCCATTTTTTATTTTAAGACACAGCCTTGCTAAATTACTAAGTTGCCTGGACTGGATTCAAATTTGTGATTCTCTTGCCTCAGTATCCCAGAGTGCTCAGATTAAGGCCTACACCACCAGTGCCAGCTGTGGAAGTGATTTCTTTCTGTTCCTGGTGTGCTCAAGTGTTTTGATCATAAAAGTTCAATCTATTTTTAAAAATAAATATAACAACAACATCTTATGAAAACAGAATAAGACAGAGATGGAAAGATCTATTCATAAGGATTTAAGGAGAGTTGGTGATGCCCCTGACAGAGAACAGACCTTAACAGCACTCAGCATTGAAGTCCCCGTTCTCTACTCTGTCCCTAAGGAAGATCTCCAGAGCTTGGAGATATTTACCAACCCAAACCATGACTGAGCATAGCCCTTTAGTCAAACCTACTTGTACGGTCATCAGAGTGGAACAGAGGACTAACACACTACCAGGTGAGAATCTTCAAGATCCTACAGACCAGAAAATCTTCCACATGGATCCAAACTCAGGCATGGGAAGGCGAAGGTATCCAGAGCCCTGGGACCACATACTTCCTTTTCTGGTTTCTTCTGTACAGTTTCTGTCACCAAGATCATTTCAAGAGACAATAAAATTTACATGTGGCATAGGCCTGTTATCCCAGCACTCTGGCAGGCTGAAGCTGGAGGATCATAAGCTCAAACCCAGCCTGGACAACTTAACAACTTAGTGAGACTGTGTCTCAAAATCAAAAATAAAAAATGGGCTGGGGACGTAGCTCAGTGTGAAGGGCCTGGGTTTGATCCCCAGTCTCACAAAAATAAATAAGTAAATAAATGATCTCCAAACCAATAAACAAACAAACATTAGGAAAGAGAGTATTAAAAAACTGAATTTTCTGGGGCTGCAGTTTTCTGTGACAATGAGGAAACTGTCTGGCAGCTGCCTCCCCGAGGCACAGTTCACAACTTCCAAATTCCCACACTGGTATCTCTTTGGAATCTCTGATGATCAAAGTTCTCTAGCTACTCTTGTCTTGTATCAAGTATCTACCACACCCCCAAAAGGCCACAGGGCTTATAAATCCCACCTTGAGCAAAGCCAGCCTGCTGGAATCTGGATCCTTCCCACCCCAAAACTAACCCCACCCTGGGGTCCTACACCTAGTTCGCTCACCCAAGAACCCCAGGTCCTGCCAGAGGGCACTGCTCAGAAGGCCTCCCAGGAAGCTGGGCATCGGGCCCAGGGGCAATAAAGTGACTTGAGGCCCTCCTCCCGGCCAGAGCTGAGCTCTTCCTGCTCCCTGCCGTGTGCCAGGCCTTCAGAGTGGGGCTTAGAACATCCAGCTGAATGAACCAGGATCTCTGCTTTGGCTAAGTACGGTGCCCCTTGAAAATCTCCAGGAATCCTAGGCTTTGATGTCACACAGAAACACAGACAATACAGAAACACAGCTATCCACATGTACCAGGCAGTCAAATGTACAGCCCCCTCCCGTCCACAGCAAAGTGGCTCACAGGATTTGGGATGGGGCTGTGACAGTGTGCTTGTTCCCAGCTTCCAGCGATAGATTTAAGGAAATTTATTCCTCTGTTACGATGAGAAAGGGAAAAAAGTTGGAAAGGGTAGAAAAGCAGAAAACCATCTGGTGGCACAGACTTGTAATCTCAACATCCTGGGAGGCTGAGGTAGGATCACAAATTTGAGCCCAGACTGGGTACCTTGGTGAGACCTTGTCTTGAAATACAAAATAAATATTTAGCTCAGGGAGAAGGCCCTAGGCTCGATCCCTAGTACATAAAATAATAATAACAATAAATTTCACTTTAATTAAGGTCTAAGTTCTACAGCGCAGGAAAAATTGACACATAAAGGCAAAGATTAGCTCAAGCATGTTTTTTTTTTCACATGGCAGGTCTACTTCTGCTCTCAAAAGATAATCAAACGGTGGAAGGGAATCAAGGAGAGGGGGAAAATCCTGGGAAGAAGAGAGAAAGGAGTCTAAGGAGAGGGAAGGGAAGGGAAGGAAAAATAATTTCAGAAGAAAAAGAAAATTCCAGGAAACAAAATTCCAGGAAACCAAATGAAATTCTACAAAAGGGAAAGAAATTCCAGGAAAGGAAATTCTAAAAGGAAAATTACAGGGAACACAAGGGAAATCCAGGAAAGGAAATTCTGGGAAAGAGAATTTTAGGAAAGGAAAGGCAAGTCCAGGAATAGGAAGAAAATTCCAGGAATGGTAGGGAAACTAGGAAAGAAAAGGAAATTCCAGGAAAGGTAAAGAAATTCTGGCCCATGGCCTGCAGGTTGGGCAGCCCTACTCTGAAAGATCAATCTTTCATTGAGAAGACGCCGTGACAGTGCACTAAAATCCAACATTAGGTACACTTTTGTAATTTTATAATTTTCTATAACCTCACATTGATACTAATTTTCTGTAACCTGATTTTGAAATGAGATAACTCAGACTGCCAATACACTAGTGACTCCATTTTGTGGTGATTACGCTATTCAGGTGATGTGTTCACTGTGTGAGTTAAGAGATTACTGTGTAAGTTAGAGTTAGAATTTACTTTATAAGTCAGACAGTTTGCTGTGAGTTTATCTTGTGGGGCCTGCCTTGCCTTGGAACCTTGCTTGTGCACTCAACAAGATGTCTCTGGGGTCTTATGATAAGGGCAGAGGCTTAACATCTTCCCCGTCCATCCCTTGACTCCACGACAACCTGCCAAGAGTCCTGAATTTCATGAGAGTCACAAATTTGCTCCAGGAATAGCCACTGAACTATAATTGGTTGCTTTGTAATAACGAACAGCCCACCAAGAACAGTGGCTAGATGTCGGGTTATGATTGGTTGCTATGTAGTAATGTATGTGATGATGTAAAATTCTCTATATAATCTTCGTGTAAAGCTTGCTTACTGCTGCTCTCTGAAGACTCCCTGGAATCCAGGGACAGCCCGGCTGCGGTTGTAATAACATCTCAGCTGTAATAAAAGAAACCTTACCTTGCCCCATTTGGCGTTTGGTAGTCTCTTAAATCTGACTTACAATACACCTCCGTCTTTATTCTTCCTAACAAAGTAATTCCGACTCTTCATAATTTACATTTTGCTTTCCAACTGGTGTTGACATGGAGAGCGCCACATACCGTGGGATCTTCTTGTTCAGTGACACTTTGCACGTGTCCAAACTTCAGTGACACCTGCTGGGTGAACCAAGGCTACTAGGAGATGTATTTCTGTTGTTCTCTGAGGACATTACCAGGGAGACAGGATGGCTGGCAATCTGGACAGCAGAAGCCCCTCTAGAATCCGGAATGCCCCCCAAAACCTCATGTATCGAAGGTGACTGGATCATGGGGGTTGACTGGATCAACTGGATTAAGCTATTGACTGTTTCCTGTGAAATTAGGAGGTAGAACCTGGTTGGAAGGATGGGTCATGGGAGCATGGCCTGGAAGAGTGGATCTCCCTCACGGGGCCTGCCCATCTCTCTCTCCCTCCCTCTCTCTGCTTCTGTCCACTGCACCATGAGCTTCCGTTCTCCATGTCAGGCCCATCTGCCACAGCTGGCCAGCCATGAATAGACTGAGACCTCTGATCTGTGAGCTAAAATAAACCTTTCCTCTTTTAAGTTGTCCCAGCAATGAGAAAGTGACTAAGACACCCTCCTAGCACCCCTCACTTCTATCCTATAGGAGGAGAATTCAGACCCACCCCCAGCTTTATCTAAAAATTCACACCCTTGAATTCTCCACTGGCATCTCTCCTTTTGTCAGGCCAGGAAACAAGATGCTGATGGAGACTGGACTGGCCCCTGACTCCCTGCTGGTGGGCAGGATGCAGAAAACTCTCTTCAGCCATCAGGGAGGGAGCACCCCGGAGATCCCACCTGCTTGTTCTGCATTTGTTGTTTCTCCGAAGATGACAAGGCTCAGGATGGAAGCTCGGATGGGTGCCGGCTATACAGGGGACCTGGCAGCCCACAGGGATGGCACTTACGAGTGCCTGCTGAGTGCTCTGTGGCCTTCTCCTCCCAGCAACCTTGGAGACAAGCCTGGTTCCCTTTAATGTGAAGAGGCTCAGAGTGGTTCAGAAACTTGCGTAAAGACAGAGAGCTACTAGCTGGTACAGCTGCCTACCATCTAACTCCCTGCAAAGTCTGAGCTTTGAACATGTTAATACAGTAGCTGAAGTGGGGAGGCATTGCACATTAGCTTGCTGCTAATACATCCAGCGAAAGACTGATGGATTGCTTAACTTCCTCCTGTCCAATATTCTCTGTACTCCCCATACCTAGAATTGAGTGGGCACGGAGAGCGGAGGGGAGCAGAAGGGAAGGCAGGGGAGGGGAGAGGAGGGGTGGGGTTCTGGTCTCATGCTGATGAAGCATGAATTTGGGCCTTGGGCTCAGCTTCTGTCAGAAGCACTGTAAACAGCCTCTGTGGATTACATCTGATGTAGGAGGACTGGGCATCTGTGACCATTAAAGAGATTACGTCAACTTGAGGCAATCAGGAAACACACCCAGAGCAGAGCTTATAGGTCTGTGTGAGTGATTTGTGGGCCAGCGAACGAGGGAAGAACACTCACCCCAGATGTGGGAGGCCCAGCCGGGAGCTCGAACTGTATAAAACGAACGAAGAAAGAAGACTGCTACAGCTTTTCTTCTGGAAAAGCCCTCACCTTCGCAGTTGTCTAGGGACACCAACTTGCTACAGGCTGCAGATCTTCAGCACAGATCCGCTCTAGTCTCAACCTGCACATGTCTACCCAGAGTCAATCTTCAGTCTCTGGTCTTTGCCGTTGTTCTTTGAACAACTGAGATCGCAGCAGACTCTCACCGGCTATACTGCGGTCCAGAGGGGTGTCCCACCTTGTGGCTAAGCAGCCATCAGCCACCCCACCCCCAGCTCTTGCACGTGCAGGCTGCCATCTTGGATTCTCTCTCTCCTTGGACTTGTACGCCCTCCAAATAAATCCCTCTTTCTTACAACTTCTGTCATTTCTGCCTCTTGTAGAACTCTTCATACAGCATCCCTTAGGGGTATCATTGTAGACGATCAGAATAGCCATGCTGGGCCGTGTGTGCAACTCCAGCGGTCCTCTCTGAGAGGGCTCATGGTCATAAGCACCACCTAAAAGCTCTCCTGGGAAATGAGGGTCCCCGAGAAGGGCCGGGGCAGCTCATGGAGAAGTAAGAAGCTGGAGTGGAGCCGAACGGCTCCTCACCAAAAGCAGTAGGTTAGTGGTGCAGAAAGATGCCTCTGGATAGACTGTGGTTCCAATGAGCTTCTACTGCACAACAAAGTGCCCCCAAATTTAAAGGGTTAAGACTGACATTTCATTATCTCTCAAAGTTCCTAGGGCTTAGGAATTCTGGAAGGGAGTGGCATTTTTGTTTTGGAGATCACAGCTGTTGCAGTCACACAGTGGCTGAAACACCTGAGAGCTGCCTAGGCATCTCTGTTATCTTGTTGTGTAACTAATTTGAGCTCCCTCACAATAGGGCAGTCTTGGTCACCATGGTGCTCGAAGCTCTGAAGAGAAAGCTTTGGGGATGCAAACACTATTACCAAGAAGAAAGCACAAAGCTGTGTTGACCTTTACAGTCTCGATGGAGAAGTCACAGTGAAAATACAGTGAATATTTTAAAAATTTAAAAATTGATTAGAGAAAGACATGTACGGCCATGAATCCTCAAAATATTCCTCCTTGCTTTAAACACATGTATACCATTGTTCTTGCCACTTTCTAAGGAAGTTCCAGAACTCCTCTTTAATAAGTACTTTTTTTTTTTGTGGCAGCTTCAATGCCCTGAACCAATTCAAAACACTTACATCAATTTCTGACAAATAAAAATATTATGGTATGTTGTCATCCACCTTCTTCATTGGATCTGGCACCGTGCAACTTCTGGCTCTTTCCCAAAGTCCAAATGACCATGAAAGATAAACATTTGGAATGAGTTCAGGACACCGAGGCCGCGATAACAACACAACTAAGGTCACAAAAGAGGGCTTCCAGATCAGCTTCAGAAAGTGCCAGGAATGACGATATACTTGTGTCTTAAAAGAGTGGGAGGACTGCAGGGAGGGGGCTCAATGGTAGTGTGTCTGTTATTGTAATAAATATCTTAATTTTTAAAGAAAGTTTAAGAATTCACTGTCTGTTTTCACAGCACCATTCTGTCCTACTCTATGCGTCAGATATCACAAACATGAGAGTAGTGTCCCAGAGGGGAGTACCGTTCTATCTCTGACAGGCAGGAGTGCCACAAGCCCGTGGACATATTTTAAGAGTGCCCACTGAGGCTGAGAGAAATACAGAAGCCACAGTACTGTGGTCAGGAGAGGGGGCATGTACACGGACGAGGAAGGCCACAGTCCCTTTCTCCCAAACAGGTATTTCCAGAAGGGAAGCAAGTAGGCACTGGTGCGCAGAAATGAGTGGAAAGAAAATACACGAAAGGTTCTGAGCCGTGTGGGAAAGGTGCCTGACAGATCAGCTAGCAGGAAGAGAGGGCCTGTCCTCGGAGATTTCCTTCAGATGCAAACTGACCCAAATCGGAGGCTCCTGACCTCTGCGAGAAAAAGCAAAACCAGCGTGCGGTTCCTGTCATCTGGAAGAATAAACGTAACCTTAATCACACTCTGAAATCAGGATAAAAGCTCTGCTGGCTGAGGGTCATGACAGCTTTACAATAAAGGACCCAAAAAGGAAGAAACAACGAGAGGCCTCCTCAACTTGACACCTGAGGTGCTGGAGGTGAACACCAATACCCAGTCGTTCCTCCACGGTTCCAGGGCTCTCTCTCCCTCTCTCTGTTTCCTGGCTGTTGCGAGGTGAGCAGCTTTTCTCCGCCACCATGTTTCACAGCTAAGAGCAGTGGGAGCAGCTGACTACAGGCTGCAACCTCTGAAGTCATCAGCCAAGATAAATCATTCTTTCTTTACACTGTTTATGTCAGATGTTTTGTTCCAGCTACGATAATAAGACTACCACATTGCCTAACTCAAGAAAGTTTTCCTAGCCATTCCTCAGAAGCAGGTCACCTGCCCTCCCACACTGTCCTCACATAGAGCAATTCACAGGGTCTACCCCTCCCCAGGCCCATCCTGCCAGGGAGAGAGGCACTCTGGCTCGGGGAGACCCACAGGTAACCAGATACCTCAATGGATATGGTGGTAACAAGATGCTCCTAGGATCCCTTTACCAGGGCTGGGCATGTCCTTTCTCCTGGTCCTCCTCTGGCTCCACCTTCCCACACGAGCTACCCTCAGTGTAGCCTAAGAGAGCGAGTCTCCCTCTCCCCTCACCCTCCACAGCACGCCACTCTTTGTTTCAGTCAGACGGACATAAGCTCTGTCTTTGCATACACTATCCCCTCTGGCTAGACGCCTGGCCCCCAGCTTACATCTGAGTCCATTCTTATCTTTCCCTAAAGACTGGGCAGAGATTTTATTTCTCTGAAGCCTTGCCCCATACCCCCAGGAAAAGCTGCTCCTCCCCACGGCCCCACGCGCCCGCAGCGTGCTGCTCATTCCCGAGTCTTGTGTTCACCACGCTACAGGGTCATTATCAGTGGGGTATTTGTTCCTCCTTCACAACAGTGAGCAGCTTTGATCTGATCTAGCTTCATATTGCCTCCAAGCTCCCGGGTGGAGCGGGGCACCAGCAGATACCCAGCAAATGCTGTGTATACAAATGACCATTAGCAGGGCCAAGGAAGTAAAAGGGTGCTGGCGACAGGCGCAAAGATGAGGGCCAAAGGCAGGCAGTCCCAGGAGGAATCAATGTTCCTGAGTAACCCAGTAGCACAGCACGGCGGTTGTTCCCAGCTGTGCAAACTGGCAGAGCAGAGTTAGAGAAACAGCAACCTCCACATAAGTGATTCTGATGCCTTGACCCATGGTCCATCAGCCTTGGGAGCAGGAACCTCAGCCAGGTGTCAGGATGGACTTAGCCATCTGTCAGGGGTGGCAGGGACCAGGGCAGGGAAGAGAAAGGAGACCCACACAAGACAGCAACGGGAAGGCTGGAAACACAGCTCTGCCAAAGACTAAGGTGTCTCGGAGGCCAGGAAGCAATTACCGTGCGAGTATAGTAAAAATCATTCTGATCTGCTCCCAAATGAGGGGCGTCTCAGCTATCTTCACACTCCCGCTGCCGTGGAAAAAGAGAAGGAAGCTTTGGGGATACACACACACTCAATTACCAAGAAGAAAACCCCACGGGCACAGACAGGTAGCAATCAACCTTCCCACCCTCCTTCTGCTCCTTCCAATCATCAGCAATTTTGTCTTTCCCAGCCCAGCTGGGTTTTCAAATTCTTAAATTAAAAGCACAGAAGGAAAAAAAAAAAAAAGGCTTTCCCATTCCTCTTGTTAAATGGACGTCCAGCAGTTACATGCTAAGTAAAACTAAATGAATTCTTTCTGGGTAACAATTCTTTCCTACGGCCCATCTAACTTGAAGCTCTGGACATTGCTGAGCAGCCACAAACCTCGAGACAAATATTAACCACTCATTCAATTCCAGGTTGTGACCTTTTTTTGATCCCTTAACTCCAGACAAATTTCTTTTAATATAAAGCTCTTCACCATCCATACTTTGAAAACTAGCCTTTCTCTCATCACACACTTCATGATATTTTTTTTTTCTAGAAATTATCTTTAGCTGCTCAGTCACTTGGATCTGTTTGGCAACAGAAAGCTAAGGTCTCTTCCAAAATCATAAGCTCTTTTTACTCTCAATTATGCAGGCTAGTGGGGGGCTTGGAGCAGCAAAGCAAAAAGCAAACACAATTGGAAAATAATCCAGCAGCTCCTCCCGTTCCACAAAATTAGTATCCCCATGGTGACACGCATGGCCTGTTTCCATCCTTCACTGCCCTCTTCCAACTCGTCATCAAACCTTGATGATGATTCTAGCCCCAAACACCCCCTGTTGCTTGGCCCCAGTAATTTCTCCTATCACTGCCTCCTTGAGTCCTACCTGTGCCCTCCCACTGCCTACAGGAGAAAGTTCAGTCTTCCCGTGGTTTCCCAGACCATCAGTCCACAGAGAGGCGACTGCAGACCCCTTCAGATTTCTGCCATGTGACGGCTTCCGGTGCGTGACCAAGCTTCTGTCTTTGATCAACTCTCTGGGCCCAGACTTCTGGCCTTCTGTGTTCTCTGTGCAATTCTGGAAGAATCCTACTAAGTCACCTCATTCTGGACCACCTCCCCAGGTGACTTCTGCTCACACTGGCCTGGGTTCAGCAAGGATCCTGGTAGGTCCAGTGAGACACACTCCCCCTTCCTCCTGAGGCTTCTGTAATTATCTGCCATTCACTGACCTCCACACACAGACCTACCTGTAAATCCCCCCTTTCTCTGTTGCACTAAGAATTTGGGCTCCGTTCTCTGGGTCCTCAGGTTGTGTGTCCATGGATTCCATCAATTAGGAATCAAAATATACCCCCCCCCAAAAAAAAAACCCCTCCATCCGTCCTGTGACAAGCTCTATCATGGCAGAGACCATGTGCCTCTCTCCTTATTATCACTCTGCTATTCTGAGACACGCTTTTTGTCACATTTAACATGTCAAATTGAGACGCATCTAAGAATCAATAGTGTGTTGCAATTTAATGGTCAGTGTTTTTTTCTTTTTCAATGAAACATAAAATAACAGTGGATCTTCCACTCAGCATCTTTTTAACTCTTAAGAAAATCTTATTGATCTTGTATCATATGAAATGTATTCAAATTACATCCATTTGAAGTGGTGAGATCGTGACTGGAGAACAAGGTATTCTGTAACAAATCTATTTATATAATCCTTGATGGCATTTTAAGATTTAACAAAATTTGTCGTGCCTTCGTGTCTCCTAGGTATAGCACTTACCAAACAGCAATCATCTGCGAACACCTATTAAATAATACACCCATACAAGGGATTCCTGAGGATGCAACTAGTCAGTTTTTGCTTCATAACAAACATACCCTAAAATCTCAGAGAAACTGTGCTGTCTTCTCCTGGGTCTGCAGATTGGCGAAAGCCTCAGTGGGAACTATGTTGGGCTGGGAAGGAAGCTAAGGTCTATCCCCCGCGCCACCACAACATTGTCCTGGAACCAATGGCTCCTCAGGGTAAGTCCTTCTCATGGCAGATCAACGGAAAATACATGGGACCAGGCCTCTGGGTACAAGCACATTTTCACCTCTGACCGCATCATGCTTGTTAACATTCCACTGAGCAAACCAAGCCCAGGTTCCACAGGGCAGGGCCATGTCCTCTGGCCACTCTGTCAGAACATAGGGTAAAGACAGAGTGAGGGACACAATATGAGTCCATTCCACCACAGACTTCCAGGGAAGGTGAGGGGAAGACATGGGAAGGGGGCACGTAACTCCACAGCTCAGCAGATTTCAGATTTCAGCCATAGCTAAAAGGCAGTCCCCTCCATGAACCACAGACATGTCTCTGGTGGCACGGGTGATGTTACCCACGGAGTTAGCCCTGGTGGCCTGAACTGGCAACTCCTCTGTCAGCAGCCACCTCATGACATAGATCTACCCACTGTAAGTCCCGGCTCCAGCACTACATCACAGGGGTCACTGGTTCATTTAGGTTGACTACAGCACCTGGATTGGTGTATGGAAGACCCAAGTCGAGGGCTAAAAATGCGTGGAAAGCTGAGATGCTGGGGAACATGGAGGGATTCTGTCTTTACTGATTCCACTTTCAGGGCTGTAGTAGAGACAGCACTAACAAGGCTTGGAGAACAAGGACAGAAATGAACACCTTGGAATAGAGGCTGGGTGGTGACGTCCCACTAACCCAGCCTGCCACTGCTGACCTCCAACCAGCATCTCTCTCCAAGAGGATCCTTCCCAAATCATACAATCCTCAAGATGACTGAGTCCTTCCACGCTCCCACTGAGTCTTAGCTTTACTTTTCACACTGGGACGACTTTCGGAACCTTCACACCTCTGTTTCTCCTTCTCTTGTTACACTGTGGCTGCTCCCTCTTCAGGCGTCACTTTTTGGGGGTTGTATTAGTCTATTAACAGAGTACCCACAGACTGGGGGGCTTTTTTGTATACTGTTACTTTAACACAGGGACTCAGTAAATTACCCACTATGGGCACAGTCTTGCGACTATACTGCCTCAGGATAGTCATTTAGGTTGACTCGAGAAGACTCAAGGCAACTGGGGGACTTAGCAGTAGAATCTGTTCTGTGTCTTTTTCCTGGCTTCCTGAAGTTTGGTAGCCATTTCTGGTGTCAGAAACATCCCAATCCTTACCTTCACGTAAACACTGTCCCTTTGATGTTCTCCCTGTCTGAATGGCTGTGTACAAATTTCCCTTTATATAAAGACACCAATCACAAAAAATTAAGGGCTCACCCTACTCCAGTATTACTTCATCTTAACGAATTATACCCACAAAGGCTCTATTTTTAAATAAGGCTACATTCAGGAGTACAGGGGGAAGGGGGTAGGACTTCACAATATGTGAGTTTTTAAGGTGGGGGAGAAAGAATGCAATATGAAGCCAAGACCCCAGCAAGCAGCACAGGGCCTGGTACATGGCAATATCCCATTATCTTCTTGTACCTACACTCAGGAATGACACACATTCACTTAAATATCTCTCTCTCTCTCACACAAGCATGCACCCCCCCACCCCACACACACATGGGCACATACCCCCTCCTGCAGAAGAAATAGGACAAAGTTGGCACTGCTGGCTTCTGGGGAGATGCCAAACACCCCAGCCAGCCTTCTAAATCCTCCTGAAGCCTTATCACTAGGACACAGCGAGCGAGGTAAAGACACTGCAGCCGACTGCCGTAACTCTCCGTGAGCTCTCCAGCACTGGGGCTTCCTGGGAGGAGCTCACCTGCCCAGCACTCCTCAGGAGGTGGCGCAGGATTCTCTTGCATGGAACACGGAAGGGAACCCGTGAACACAAAGAGGGAGAACCTTCCAGCCTTCCTGCTCCCCTACATCAAGTTCCAACACCAGGCCTTGGGCCAACCTCCTGGAGCTCCAAGCCAGGTTAGTGACACCGGGCGGCAACTGTCTATATAACAGACAACTCGGCTTCCTATCCTGCCTCCACCTCTTGTTCACCGTGTGGTGGAGCCAGGATGTGGTCTCACCAAGGAGTGACCTCTGTGTTCCTCAGTTTCTTCACCCAGTACACAGGGTTGCTAGCTGCACCAACTCTCGGTGCGAGTTTGTGAAAACAAACATAGGAAAACATAAGTAGGATACTGAAAGCAGTGCCTAGTGTCTAGTTCCTGCTCCCAGCATCTGCTGTTCTTGCTAATCTCCACAGGTGGTCCTTCCAAAGGCTTGAGTGGTCACCATGCCGAGTCACCGAAGCTTCCAGGAGCCGGACCAAAAGAAACTGGGGCCTAGTTGTGCATATTCTATATCCAGTGCTGTGTAATAAATTACTCTAAAACACAGAGGCCCATACTGTGTCAGTGGGTCAAGAATTCAGGGGTGACTCAACCCTGGCTCAGGGTCTCTTCCAATCAGCGTGTCAGATGGGCTGCAGGGACTTGACCTAGGAACATCCACTTCCAGCTTTTATATTTCATATATAGATCTCTGGCTTACAGATTCAGATTAAGCATAATCCTTGGTTTGCGGCCCACCCTTACCAGGGGTGATATAGGCTCATTCTCTCTCTCTCTCTCTCCCCTGGGGATATTGAATGCCGGGTCTTTGTCATATTTTATTTTATTTCATTTTTGAGATAGAATCTCATTAAGGTGTTCAACTGCCCTGGCTGGGCTAGAACTTGTAATTCTCCTGCCTCAGACTCCCTGAGTACTAAGATTACCTCTGCGTACCAACACATTCTTCTCACTCGTTCATTTTTAATAACATAATAAACATCAACCAAAGCAAAAGCTAGGACCTGGAAAATAGCCTGTGTTTACTTCCTTGGGACTGGGACTCAACCTGTGTGGCCTACCACCCCATGCATCAGTATCTGCTGAACAGTCATTCTATTTGTCCTTGTACAGTTTTATTACATGTATAAACTGTGGCACGGTCATTAAATAGAATACTGAGTAACAGGAAAAACAAATAATCTCTATCTATGAGCAGTAATGTGGGTGAGTCACAGGCTATACCACGTTACCAAGTGAAAAAAAGTAAAGATTAAGTCGGGCCCAGGGGTGGTGCAGGTCTATAATCTCAGCACTCAAAGAGGCTGAGGCAGGAGAAATCTCAAATTCAAGCCCAGGCTAGGTGACTAAGTTAGACCTTGTCTCAAAAGGAGGAAAAAAAAAAAAAAGGCTGGGATTTTAGCACATTTTAAAGGCTCTGGGCTTGATTTCACAAGAAAGTAAAGATTATATATACACACAATATCATCTTATGATATGAAAACTACATGCTATTTAGGATGCCTTATCATATAGGTGCCCATTTTTAAATCTTTGTGTTTCTCCCGAATGGTTAAAGAAATGTACGCTTACTGACTCAAGTCAGTGAGCAGAGGGAGTTAACTGTCAGCCTCAGCGAGGAGGATGCGACCCCTTCCCCCCAGTCCCTCCCTGGCGCTCCGCCCCCATCCTCCAGCTGCATCCATCGGTTTCCATAAAACAACTCCGAAATCAAGAGCCTTGATACGTGCGGACAACTCACACAAGAGGAAACAAAGTAGTAAACAAACTCGAAGGGAGAAAGTGTTAACTCTGCTAGTAATCAGAGCGGAAAAAATGACAGCATCTGGGGCGACGATCATTCCACAACCACCCAGTCAGCACACACAGAAAAAAAATAGAACGGCAGCGAATGAATGTCTGTGATATAATGGTAGAAATGACAGGCGCAGATGACGCCAGCAGCACTGGAAACGGAAAACAGCTCCACACAGCTGGACGATGAGACGCAGGCAAGAACCGCTGCAGGAAGCCCAGGCGGCACAATTTACCCCAAGGTACAGAGCAGCGACCCTCCGATGGCCCCCAGCAACGCAAGGACGCACAAAACCACGGGGAAGCTGACAGCACAGGTTGTCACACCTCCATGACATTTATGCCATGAAGAATACCACGGACACAAGGACACACGGTTGTGAAGACCACGCAGACACGTGCGCCTGCCCGGCCAGGCCAAGGCCACAGAGCACACAGCCGCTGGGCTGGGTCCCTTCCCCGCATCTGCGGTAGCTCCGTTGGGGTGGAGCGCGGCGGCCCCTACCTTGAGAACTTTCGCAGCCCTCCTCGTCGCTGTTGTCCTGACAGTTGTTCTGCCCGTCGCAGATGAAGCTCTTGTCGATGCACAGGCCGTTCCTGCAGTGGTAGCGGGCGGTGGAGCAGAGCAGGGGGTTTGCTGCTGCGAAAGGAAGACACAGTAGTCACCAAGGAGGCCGCAAAGAGCCCCTGGGTACTTCGGAACCTCCTTCAAGGAGGGTGTCTTGGACAGACAAGATGGGCCATCCAGTGACCTGGACACAACAAGACAGACTCTGCCTCCCTTGGGAACATACCTCTCCCCTGTCCCTAGGCTGGTGCCCTGAGACCACAGCCATGTGGCCAGAAGTCAGTGCCTCACCCCAAATGGTCACCCTGAAGGCTGGCTCCATAGGGTTTCTCAAACCTAGGGTGGAATCTGAACCTCTTGGATTCTTTCCTGGGCACGTGAGAGTGGGAGAGTTGGTGACAGAGGGCACATGAAGAGAAAAGTAAAACTAGTAGTAGATAAGGCATGGGTCCGTGAACCTTGGCCATCATGGAAGGGATCAGCCAGTCGTGAGGCAAGGGTCCTTGAACCTTGGCCATCACGGAAGGGTGGATGATCAGACCCAAGGCCTATGTAGATTGTTGTTTTTCTCAATATAGAGGAGCCCGTTAATTCTACATTTAGTGTTCTCTCTCTCTCTCTCTCTCTCTCTCTCTCTTTCTTTCTCATGCCTAGCAAGTACTCTACCACTGAGCCCTTAGCCCTTTTTATTTTTTATGTTGGAACAGTTTCCCTAAGAACACACAATCTTCTGCCTTAGCCTCCTGGGTAGCTGGGATTATAGAAATGTGCCACTGCCCCTGACTTTCTCATTTACTCTTTGTGACTCAATGATATAAAATTAGTGGTCTCAATTTCTTTGTTACCAGAAAGCCCACAAACCCAGCAGTCAGTGGCCCTCATCTGGGTCCTCCTCCATGGGGCTCCCTGTTTTAGGGAGTTTCAAACAAATGACAGACGTGGACCCTGCCCTGAAGGAAAAGTGTGGCAACTGGCCAGTGTGAGGTTAACACAAAACAACAACATGTAAGAGAATCTCCCCAGAAAAACCACATTGCTACAGCCCAAATCCTTTCCTCCTTCCATGCAGTACAATTGAAACAAGGCAAATTCCAAGGCTCTGTTTTCAATCAGTGAAACAGCCAAGTAGAAATGACTCCAATCTCAGCTCGGCTACTTAGTTACTGTGCCATCTTGGGCAAATTATTTTGTTTCTCTGAGCCTTACCTGGCTTATCTGAAGACAGAATTGGCCATATAATTAGGAAGATCCTGCAGAAACTGAAAATGTGGGGTCTGTTGTTCAGAAAGTACTGAGAATGCTGGGAGTGTCTCAACACTCAAGACTATCAACGAATAGGCAGGCAGTTCTCAGAAGAAGAAATAAAGTGTCAAGTAAATACGTGAAAAAATGGCCAGCACAGTTAGGCACTGGAGAAACGTGAATCAAAAAGAACCCTTCTACATCTTGAGTAGGACTGACACAATTGTTATGGAAATCAGTATAAAGATTCTTCAAGACTCAGAAAACAGATATTCCATTTGATGCAGACCTATCTCTGTGGGGTAACCTCTCAAAAGAGTTGAAGTCATACAAGAGAAATACGTGCATACTCAGGCTTATAGCAGTACAACTCATAACAGCTAAATCCTGGAACCAGCTGATGTGTCCATCAACAGAAGAATGGAGAAACATGACAGTGGCGCACGATGGAGTACTACTCTGCCACAAAGATAAGCTCGAGTCATCTGTAGGAAAATGGATGTGACCTGAGAGCATCATGCTTAGCAAAATGAATCAGACACAGAAGCTTAAATATCGCAGGGCTTCTCGAGTCTGAGAAACTCAAGTGCGAATAAGCAAAAGGGCCAAGTCTGAGTGGTGGCAGGCAGCAGGAAGATCGATTTTGTAGAGAAGGACAGAGAAGGTGAAGAGGGCGGGAGAAGGGAGGAATGTAAAAACGATGAACGTGTGATACATATGTGCCCCGATTCCTCAAGGTGAGTGTAATTACTGTGTCACAAATACATATGCACAGCAAAAATGGAGGGAGGGGAGAGAATGAAAATATTCAAGACAACAAATGCAGAAAGTCGCAGGCCTGTGACGCTGGTCCTGCTGCCCAGGGCATTAATTTCTCCATCGAGAGAAACCATACAATACTGAAACAGGTGTGGGGCACAGGTCAGGGGATGTGCCACCCCTTTCCCAGGCATATCTGCCACAGAGCGTGGCCTCTTATGGAGCAACAACAGAGGAAATGGTGAGGAGAGGTCATCCTGAGCTCCCACTTGCACGGCCCTTGGTGAGCTCAGCCCCGAGCAGACACCAGGCCCAGCTCACCTCCAGCATCCCCTCAGGGGTCCTCTTTTCAAGATGGCAGCTGTACTCTACCTGCTCTGAAAACTTCACGGAGCTGCTGCTGAGACACCCAGAGATCTCAGGGTAAGGGCTATGGCAAACCTCACAAGGCTTGAAGGACTACACGGACTTTTTTCTCTAAGCAACTAGTCCACCTAGAAAATCTGCTTTGTTTGAAAGGTCAAGGAAAGCAGAGCAAAGAGCGAAGGCAGAGGGTGAGGGACCACCGTAAAACCAGACAACAGGAGCCTGGCCCCAACGTGGAAGAGTCAATTACGTAAATCACTCAAAGACTGACTCCGCCTGTGCGAGCTGAAAACCGAGGTATGACTTCAGCCAAAACCAAAACAGGAAACCCAAACCCACACATCTCACTTGGTTTCTGTCCAAGGCAGCCCTCCAAACCCTTCTGCCCATCAGCAAACCACCGCAGGGGCCTCCGCATCCCTGGGACCCTGTGGGTCATGTCCACGCAGCTGGAGGACCATGAGCCATCAGTTCCCTTGAGCTAACTGCTCCGAGATGGGCAGAAGGCGCTTCCACTTGGGGAGACTGTGCTGAATCACCCCGCCGGCACTCTTGTCACCTCTTTCCTTTTCAACTTAGGATCCTTTCAACCTCATAACCGCCCCCCCCACCCCCGCCCCAGGGAAAAAAAAAGCACTTGTGTGAATGCATGTACACACAACCTACGTGTATAACTTTTTCTATGTATGTTTGAAGGCTGAGTCATAGACTGCATTGAATGCCTATCATCAAAAGGACTCAGAGCTACAATTATGTAAAGAAATCCTTTCTTTTTTTTTCTTGGATGGGGGTTTGAACCCAGGCCCTTCACACTAAGGTACATCTCCAGCCCATTTCACTAAGTTGCTGAATCGTTCAGGCTGGGCTCACCCTTGAGAACATCCTGCCTCAGCCTCCCATAGTGCTAGGATTAACAGGCCTGTGCCAACAGGCCTAGATGTTAAAAAACACTTGTAAACGCAAAGCAGAAGGCAACTCAGCAGAAGGGTGGGCAAGGACACAGTCAGGCAAGTCACTTAAGAGTGGCGGCAAATGGAGAATAAATCTTAGAGCAGGATGTGAGCACCAGCATGGGTACGGAAGGGAGCTTCATGGGCATCAGACTCACCAAATGCAAGGTCAAAAATATAGGTTGCTGGAAGGATGTGGAGGGAAAAATATGGATGCAAGGTGATAGACAAATTTAGTAATACGTAGTAAGATTTAAGGTATGCACACCTTACAACCCAGTAATGTCATCTCAAGCTATTACAGACCTTGGAGCAAGGCTGGGGAACGCCTGGCCCATGGGCCACATACTGCCTGCAAAATCCTTTGTTTGGCCCAGCCAAGGCAACTGTCCAAATAGGGTTGAGTTGATTATGTAATAATTAAATGTTTTACCAAATATAGGAGGCTAATTTTGCTGTTGATAATTTTGTGTGGCCCACAGATGATGTCATAATCATCCAAGTGGCTTTTGGCAGAAAAAAACTTTCCCTGCCCCTGCTCGAGAGAGACCCTTGAATAAACAAAAATGTTTACAGAAGCTCTATTTATAAAACAAAACAAAAAAAATACAAATGTTCAGCAATAAGAACAGATAAAACATGTTATATTGTTACCTTGGGATCCTCCAGCAGCTGCCACCACCAGCCTGTGGCCCAAGCTGTGGGCTGGCAGAGCCTGGCCTGCCTGGGCCACGCTGAGTGAAGAACTGTCTTAGGACATGCATGGAATACGAAAAGCAGGAAGATCACAAGTTTAAGCCCAGACTGGGGCATTTAGCAATGTAGCAAGGTCCTGATTATAAACAAAAGCCAGCTTGGGATGGCTACAGCTCAGTGTGAAGTCCCTGGGTTCAATCCTCAGTACGAAAAAAAATTTATATAATATTACACATAACATGTTGTGAGTTGGCTGAGTATTTTTCTGTGAAGGGCCAGCTGTGATGCTGCTAGCCATCTCCCTACTTTGCTATAAGGACTCCAAATTTGGCCCATGGGCTATAATGTGTCAAGGGCTTCTTTCCAGCAGAGAAAAAGGAACACTGTCAAGACAAGTAAATCTCACAAATATAAGAGCAAATGAGAAAAGCAAGTTATTGACGTATATACAAGGCTGTATCATTGATATGAAGTTACCCAGGCAAAAGAACACCACTTACTGAGAGATACAGAAATACATCTTAGAAGTATAAAAGCTTACATGGCAACAAAATGCGCCGATTTCAGGGCTGTGGGTGCCTCTGGAGGGAAGGAAATTGGATGGGATTAGGCTGGGTTACACTGGAGGCTACGCTGTGTTCAGCAACATATCATCATTTTGAAAATCTGAAGCAAATAAGGCCAAGTCCATTATGCTTTTAGAAACAAGGTGTGGGGCACACAGGTGTGCATTTTATTTAACTTTCAGTCTTCAGTGTGCTTGAAAGACTTCACTAAAAATTCTCCAGAGTCTGGTCTGGCAGAAATGCGTCGCCGAGCGCTCCCTTTCCTCCTCCTCCTGTTTCTCCTCTGTGGCCTGTCTAGGAGGCTGAGGCAGGAAGACTGCAAGTTCACACCCAGCCTGGTGACTCAGGAATTCAGAGGGACTCATTCTCGAAAGAAAAAAAAAGGAAGGGGTGGGAGCTGGGGATGTAGCTCAGTGGGAAGGCACTGAGTTCATTCCCAGGAACCACAAAGAGAAATGAAGGGGAAGGTGTACGCGGAGGGAGAGGAGCAGAGCAGCCCTCCTCAGGCCTTCCCCGCGTTGGCGTTGTTGAGACCCCATTTCCACAGGTCCTGGTATGTTTTGTGCCCCTTTCCCAAGGTCAAAGCAAGCTATAAGGGGCAGCGGAGGCTGCTTAGCACCCCACAGACGAGCAAGCTGGTGGCTACGGATGGGGACAGAAGAGCTAAACATGGCAATGGTGAGAATGCCAAAAGCTGAAAATAGTTTCAAAAGAGACCAGAAAATTCTAAAAAGGAGCCAAAATCAACCCTGCCCAGGCCAGAAAAGAAAGGGGAAAAAAAAAAAAAACCCTCAATGTTCCTGAGACTGACCCTGAGCTGCTACCAAAATAGGCCAATGCAGGCAGAGCCAAGAGGCACTGCATCTAGAGAGACTCCGGCCTGGTGGTGTTCAGAAGGAGCTGTGTTTGGCTCCTGGGCAAAGGTCCTCAACCAGCATGGCCATTCCCCAAGACCCAGGAGGGCACAGGTGACCTTAGACATCCCCAAGGCTTCTGCAGGCCCATGGAACAGAAGGACATCTGTGCTCTCTAATAGTATCAGCTCCACTGGCAGCTCACACACTGACAAAAGACCTCCGCGAGCCATGCTGGGAACCCATCAGCAATATTCAGTGTGCTTGAAATGTTTGTTTTCCTTTGTCTTCACAGAGGCTTACCAGTCAGTGAAAAATATGTCATCTTATCTGGTTCGCTACAGAGAGGAGTGCTGTATCTTATGGTATTTCTTTCACTAGAGGTGGAGAAAAGTGAGCAGGGGATTGACTTAAACATCTCAATTGTGGGCTGGAGGAACAGCATCGCAGCTGAAGCACTTGCCTAGCAGAGGTTTGATTCCCAACACCCCTACAAGGCACGTGGGGTGGCGCACACTTATAATCCCAGCATTCAAGTGGCTGAGACGGGAGCATTGCTATGAGTTCAAGGCCAGACTGGGCTACATAGTGAGCTCAGGACCAGCTGGGCCTGTAAGAACCTATCATGAATGAAAAAAAAAAAAAATCTCAATTGTAATAATCTGGCTTCAGTGCTGTAGGCCTATAACCTCAGCGCTTTGGGGGGCTGAGGCAGGAAAATGGCAAATTCGATCCCAGCCTGAGCAACTTTAGAGATTTAGGGAGACCTGGCCTCAAAATAAAACATAATAAATGGGCTGGGATGTAACTGAAAGCCCTAGGCTTTATCCCTAGTACCACAAAAACAACAAAACAAAACAAAAAAACTCAATTGGAAGCGGAAAAGCTCTGGTATCACTACAAGAAACTCTAGCATTCTACTTCCCAGCCCACACAAGCAGGTGACAGCAGTCTCTCCCTGCCAGGAGGGAGGCTGAGTGAAGGGAAGCAGCCACTAGTCGTTAATCAAACCGGCGGTGTCTACTTGGACCACATCTAGCGGAGTGGGCCAACAGACCACTACCGTCACCTAGAAACAACTGACCGGCTCCAAGACAGGAAATGCATCCAGGTGCATCCAGCAGGTCTCAGGAAGTGGCTCTCCCATTCATCTAACGTCTGTGAAACTGACCCTCTCCCACCTCAAAGGTTCCTGGCAAGCACATGCATGGGAAACTCCTCGTCACTAGCCCCCACAACTCCCACCTATACCTGTCCTGCAGGGGCCACCACTTATTTCCTAACCTTATAGGCTCTCTGGGGTGGTGTGTCTCCTTAGACCCAATTTCCCTGAAAACTGTGTAACAGGGAGGAGGGGAGAAAGAGCTACACAGAAACTTTTCTCTAGGATGGCAGGTGCCCAGGCCCAAGAAACTAGAGACCAAGGTGGGCACAGTGGTGCATGTTTGTCTTACTACAATGAAGAAAGAGAAGAAAGAGAGGGGGGTGGGCGAGGGAAGGAGAGAGGAAGGAAGGGAAGGAAGGAAGGAAGGGGGGAGGAGAGAGAGAGGGGGAGAGAGAGAGGGAGAGAGAGAAAGAGGGGGAGAGGGGGAGAGGGGGAAGGAGGGAGAGAGAGAGAGGGAGAGAGAGAGAGAGAGAGAGAGAGAGAGAGAGAGAGAGAGAGACCAGAGCCAAGCACAATCTTTCTGCAAATGATCTGCCAGCCACCTTCCTCGCCCTCCTGGCCTGGAGTTTGCCTCCCACCCTGACCACCGGATGTCTGCAGGAAGCTGCAGACCCTAGCATTCCTCATGTGAGGATAATAGTGAATACCTGAAGACTGTGTAGAAATTAAGAGACAACACAGGAACACTGGACAGTCTGTGGCCCATTGCAGATGCTCAGCACAGGCTTGTAGTGATAATTTTTATCGCTGAGGATAATATTAGTGTACTGCTAAGAGCTCTGACTCTGGGGTTGTACTGACTACGTTGACATCCCAGCTCTGCCCGCAGATTACGTGACCACGATGCGTTGCTTAGCCTTTCTGTGTTTTTGTTTTCTTGTATTAAAAAAGGAATCATGGTTAGGCTTAGTTAAATAAAAATAATAGCAAAAAAGGAAAATAGTTAGGGGTTAGATTAGCAATTACATATGCATTTATTAAAGTATTTATTGACCAAATAAAGAAAAATGTCTGGGGAGTATAGCTTAGTGTGAAGGCCCTGGGTTCATTCCCTAGTAACACCAAAAAAACCAACAACAAAAACAAAATATCAACAAAAATATCCACAGTATCATTCTCATACTTAAAAAATTAACAGTAATGTCTTGATATCATCAAATATCCAACCACAATTCTAAATCTATCAATTACCTCATTTTTAAAAACAACTGCTTTATTCAGTAGAGATTTAATTAAGTCCCACACATAGGATGATTCTTCTCTCAGTCTCTTTAAGTTCAGAGTTCCCTCTTTCTCTGTGTCTTTTTCTCTTGGCCAGTACTTAGCGATGAACATGGACCCAAGTTGGGTCGCTGGACTATGGACCAGGTAGCTCGCCACCCTGTGGGGAAAGTCACTTGCTGCCCCTACCCCTGAATTTCCTATAAACCAATGGTTAGGCGCAGAGGCTGAGTCCAATTCAGCCGGGACGGCTGTGGGTAGAGCTGCATTATAGTGACAACAGGTGTCTTGGCTGTATCACATTAGAAAGCAAATAACGTCTCTCTTCTTATACTGCTAAAACTGGCTTATGGGAGTTTTAGGTTACAAGCCAGAGGCAGGACCTACACCTCAGTGGGACTCTCCCACCACATGCTGCTGAAGAAACACGGGTGGGACACCACAGCAGCTACTCTCAGGCTCCGACAGGTAATTTGTAGTGGGCCAACAGGGGAAGAAGATCCAAATTCAAACTATCACCATGATGGTGGGTTTGCTAGATTTTTTTCCCTCCTGGAGCGCCCAAAACTGAAAGAACCAGAGAGGTGAAGACAGAGAAACGCAGGAAGCCATCCCATAAAGTTTATGGACTCCAAGGATGATCCTCTGGGTAGGCCTAGTCTTAATCAGCACCCCAAAAATGTTGAGAGGAAACTTACAGATAGATTAAATGGGGGGGGGGGCACACATGCAGCTGTAGCCAAATAGCACTGAAGAAACACTCTGAGAACTACTGCAACCACAGCCCATGCAGAGCTGCCAGGCAGGTGTGTTCTCACCTAAGCCAGGCATCTGCCACTGAAATAGCAATATATGCATTCCTCACAGAAGTCACAATCCAGCTGGGAAATAGAGACACAGACTTTGTGATGATGGAAAGTAGACCAGGGGAAGAGACAGGAGGGGGGTTACAGACATGATTAAGGTGTTGTATGTATACACACCACTTCCCCAAGAGGAACACAATTATGTATTGCAAACAAAGACCATTACAATATTAGGTATTTTCCCATGTTGATTAACTATTGCTTATACTATTAATATCAATACTTACCTCGATTAGTTATAAAAAATAAAAACTCAATATAGAGTGTCATACAGAATCAGAAAAAAATCTCAGTTCACACAGAAAAAGCCAAGCAGCAGGTACTAACACTGAGATGACAGAGACCCGAATTACATGGCCAAGATTTTATTTAAAGCAGCTATTAAAATCCTTGAACAAGCAACCAAACGCTTTTGAAGCACATGCGAAAACACCAAGTCTCAGCAAAGAAACAGAAGACAGAAAAGCCAAAAGAAAATTACACAATTGAAAAATACAGTAACCGCAATTAAACAAAGCCAAACCCAATGCTGGAGAAGCTCAAAAAGCAGACTGAATGTGACAAAGGAAAGAACTGGAGAACATGAAGAGGGATTCATGGAAATCGCTCAAGCTGAACAGTAAGAAGCTGATGAGAAAACAAACAGAGCCTCAGGGATTGGTGGGACAGTAACAAGACCTGATGCTGCTGTCATCAGAATCCCATAAGGAAGAAAAACCAGCACAGTACCTAAAAAGTATCTGAAGAAACAAGAGCCGGAAATAGACTAAGTATGGCAAAACACAAAAGCCCACAGATCCAAATAGTTCAGAGAACCCTAAACAGGATCGACTCAAAGAAATCCACACCCAGATACCCAACACCATGACCTAAATGCTGAACACTAAAGACAAGGGCCCCAAATTGTCAAAGCAGCTAGAGAAAAATGACACATAATCGAGTGGGAAAAGAGCTGATGACTACATTTCTCTTCAGAACCCAGAGCAGCCAGGAGGAACTGGCACATTTAAAGTGCTTAGAGAAAAAGGAGCGTCGTCAACCCAGAATTCCATACGCCAGAAAAAAAATCCCTTGGGAATGAAGGTGAGATCAAGACATCCTCAGATGACAGAAAATTGAGAGAATCTGCAGCCATCAATGGTGCTTTCTAAAAACCCTGCTGAAGGAAGCTCTTCAGACTAAAGAGAAATGACACCAGCAGACAACCTGGCAGTTTGGCAGTGGGGGAAGGAAGAACCCCCCGTGGTGACAGTCAGGGTAAATATGGAGTTCTTCTCCCCTGGAGTCCTTCAGAATATAGGTGCAAACTGAAAGAAAAAAATGAAAAAACTCTCTGGCAGGGTTTTTTAATGAATGAAGACTGGTTATCTTTCAGTCCCCTGAAAGTGGTACCATATTGACTCAAAGCTGTCTGTATAAAGATGGCAAGGTGGAAGAGTTGTCAGCCTGAGTCATCACTGGGGACCCCACCCCCGTTTTTTTATCTAAGAGTTTCAGTGGCAGCCGTTGATGACCATTACCTACATTTATTCGCCACTAGGAGTTTGAAAAAGAGATCCGAATGCTAACTCTATCATGGTTTACTGGCTGCTATAAAAAAGAACTTTCTTAAATCAGCTTTCTGATTCAAGCACAATGCCTACAAGAAGCAGAAGATGAACGGATAGGAAATCAATTCTTTCCTTTTGTTTACCAATCCTCGAATAGTGAGATAGATTCACAAATCTTAGATGGGATAAAGATAAAACAAAATGCCATAGTCCCCAGTGAACACATCCGGAAGAGATGTAATTTACTCACTGAGACAATTAAAGGCCAGTATCCGAACAAGCAGATCTTACAGGGTCCTCTGTCACGGCTAATGACAGAGTCATTTTGAATGCACACATCATAAAGTGTCACACTTGCTTTTTACTGTCATCGGATTACTGTCTCGTATTACTTGTGTGTGTATAAAATTTCTCCCTTGGATTCTAAGATCCCATGACAACAGGAAGCTGAGATCAAGCTAGTTCATAGTTACGAAAAAACTGAATGAAATGCAAGAGAAACATTCCTTGGAGACCCCACACCACAATCAGAATTCTAATACATCTGGTCTTCCCTTTGCTTACTCACCCTTTTGTTTCAACCAACGTACCCATTTTTCTATCAATTACTACTAGGGCCCAGTCACAAGGCTTCTGGTAGTATTTCATCTGCATCTCAGCCAGGCATCTGAGGACGTCTCAATCCCACCTTTGTTCCCGAAGGATTTTATGGCATATGGAATTCTGCGTTGCAAGAGTGGGCCTGCAGGAGAACAGTAAGTTCCTGAGTCCCCACCGAGGGGGTTACTCCACCAGCTACGCCACGGGATGGCACGAATAATGCAGGAGAAGGATGCCCTCCTCTGCAAAGACTTACAATACTAATAAATCCACCGGGATTAGAAAAAAGACCAGTCTATCAAAACATGAAATTATTTGGACTTTGGTATTGAAAAGAAAACTGGTAAGAGAAGATGATGATCACACGAAGAGGACATGATGATTAAGCACATGGGAAGAAAGAGCATGTGTGTATATACCAACAGAGAGGCAGGCAGAGAAAGCGAAGGACTGGTCCCACATTACCTAAGCATTAGTATTTCATTCTAATTTATGTGACGGTGGGCTGTTTTGTTTTCCTTTATACATTTTTGCATTTTTCAAGTTTTTTCTCCTTACCATCACTAGAATAGAAAAATCTCCTAAAACATGGTAGAGGGTCAGAGGGCCGGGAAGGATGAAGAAGCCAGGAATGGAGACTGTTTCAGGCAATGAAAGTATTTCATAGAATACAGCTATGGTGGTCCCATCACTGTCCACCTGTCCAAACTCATGGAACGTACAACACCAAGAGAGAGCCCTAACATCAGCTATGCGATCGTGATGTGTCATGAATGAGCCATCGACTGTCAGAAGTGTGCCCGGGTGTGGGGCATACCCCGCCAGGGGGATCCACGCATGGGGAGGCTGGGGGGCTTACAGGAACCTTAGTTTTAACTTGGCCATAAACCAAAAACAGACAAAGAAAAAAGTCTTAAAACGAAAACAGAAAATAAATGTATACACTGTCTCGGGGCCGACAACAGTAACAAAGGCTCACGTGGTCCAGCACCAGGAGGGAAGGAAGAAGCACCAGTGGTGAGAGCAGCCAGCAGCACAAAGTACCAAGCAGGTCACAAGGAGAGACGGAGCACACAACAGGTGGGGAAGACACACCTGCAGGTCCCCGAGGCTGCAGTGTATGAGGAAGCCATTGTGGACACGAGTGCTGGAAAGAAAAAGACTGAATGCATCCAGGCCGAGGAGGAGTTGAGCCAAGAGAGCCGAGAGGCAAGGGGGTGCAGAGTAAAGATGAATTAGGTGTGGGTGTGCACGTGTGGGTGCGTACTGACACCATGGAGGATTGCGGGGCAGGTAAAATGAAGTACGGTGGCCACAGTCAAGGAGGATTTTATCTATACTATTTGAAACTGTTCCAAGAATATGATCTAGCATGCATACAATTAATAAATAAGTATTCTGTAGAAGAATTCTTCTACACCAATACAATGGGTTGAGTCAGTCAGATGAGGGTTTGAACAAACCTAAAAATGGCTTTGCCGCTACAAAGCGGTTATGTGCCAGCGTGAGTTCATGGACCTCTCTTCGCTGGAGATAACACAGGTGCTTTTGCAGAGCTACTGTCGGAACAGATCAGGCCCAGGACGCTTCACCAAGCCCCCAAGAAACAGCAGCCCAGCGTGTCCAGGTTGACATAATAGAGAAGTGTAAAGAACGGGTGTGGGCGACAGCACGGGTGGGGGCGCCTCTGGGCGCGAGAGGCGCGGGGCTGCCGGGGCTGGCACGAGGAGCACGGGTCGCGCGTCGGGGCCTGGGCACTTACTGCAGTTCTCCTCGTCACTGCCGTCGGGACAGTCCTCGAAGCCATTGCACCGGAAGCGGCCGATGATGCAGTGAATGCCGCTGGCGCACGGGAAAAACGTGGGGCCGCACTTCGACTTGGCTTTGGCTGCAGGGGGACAGAGACAGCAAGGCATCAGGAAGAGCCATCCCGGGTCACCGCGTCCTCACCTCACGTACTCTGTGTGCAAGTGAGCCATTCCAGGCTTCTCTTGAAGTCCCCACGAAGATTCTCACCCAATCACTCGTCTCAAAAGCCTGGCCAGGCGACACACCTTCACGCGGTATCCTCTGAGAAGGGACTGGCTAGTTCTGCCAGTCAGTCACACCCTCTGCACCAAAGCAGGTGCCCGGCTGGACCCAGGGGCACATGCCTGTAGTCTTAGCACTCTGGCTGAGACAGGAAGGCCACATGTTGAGTTCAGCCTGGGCAACTTAGCAACTTAGTGAGAACCTGTCTGAAAATCAAAAAACAAAGAAACGAAAGAAAACAAGCAGGTGCCCAAGCGACCAAAAGAGGAATGGATAGGTGAATGCCTGGATGGACGGTGGGTGGAGCTTGCTTCTTACGTAAGGTGCTGAGGAACCAATCAGAATCCACTTCCTGGATCTCACGGCTGATACTTAGTGGGTGCTCAACACACTGAGCTGTGTGCCAAGTACTTTGGCCTACGTTATCTCACGAAAACCACTCTGCCGCCTCTCAACGGGGTAGTGTCCCCAATTCCCTCCCAGACCAGCATCCTCAGGGAGTCCCGCTTGCCACGCTGTCTCTGGCGTGCTAGAATAAGGGAACCTGGATTTAGGGAGGGTCCTCGCTACCTCCACTAGCATGAGTGGCTCACGGTGCCTAAATTGTTCATGCAAACAGTGGTGAATACCCAACCCCAGCTTTTCTCTGGGAGGCTGGCATGTCAGTGTTTTGCTAGGTAGAAGGCGCCAACGCGAGCAGCCTGGAGACAAACGCCAGGCACCGAGTCTCTCGTGAGTTTCCCCAGCAGACACCCTATCACCAGGCCGATGAAGTGTGTCACATCTGGAAGTCCGAGTCTGGCGCCCTCTTTGGACTTCCACCATTCACCCGTGCCCTTTGCCGATTTTGCTTTGAGCCTTTTCTGCCACAATAAGCCACGACTGACATCCTTACAAGCCGAGCTCTCTGAACCCTCCTGGAAAAATGCTGAACCAGGGGTGGCCTTGGGGACCCCTCACATGGGTGGGTGTGGCTCCTGTCCCCCTTTCACTGAGACTCTGGAGATAAAGGAATGTGCTGGAGGCCACTGAGCTGAAGAAGTAAGCACAGGGCGAGCCCCTACACACCCCAGAGGCCAGTGGCCCTGCCACTCTGGCAAAGGCTTCATCTCGCCCAACGGAAGCCAGGCGCCTGCTCCAAAGCCATCCATCCTGCCATCTCCCTGTACTAACAGTCTGAACACAAACAGCTGCAGCCAGGCCTGACTGAATGTCCCGCTACAGCAGGCAGCCCTGTGGGGCCGTGCACGTTGCTGCTAACCGCGCTCACTGCTCTGCCTGGCAATTAGGAGGCACAGGACTGAATCTACGCCCGCAGGCCAGGTGGCCGCTCTCACAGCATCTCTGCTTCCTGACTGAGAGGCAGGACCACAGTCCTGCCAGAAAGAAAAGCCACTTCTTTGGACCAAATAGGCAGTAAATTACTTCCACGTTCCCGCCACTGCCAACAGGCTAATGTTAGCAGCTGCCAATTCACACCAACAGGGTTAAGGCCAGGGAAGCTTCCAGATTTTAAAAACCCACATGGCCTTATTTCAGTCTGGATCAGTGCGTTCTCAAAGTATAAACTCTGGAGAGTCTAAATTTCAAACTCTGGCTCAAATTTTTTTTTTTTTTTTTTTTTGAGAGAAAGTTTTGCTCTGTAGCCCAGGCTGGCCTTGGACTCATGGCAACCCTCTTGCCTCAGCCTCCCGAGTGCTGGGATCGTAGGCATGTGCTACCACACCTACTTGGCTTTATGTTGTGCTGGAGTATTGAACTCAGGCCCAAGCACTTGCAAGCCAAGTGCATTAACTGCTGTGCCATTCCCCCAGCCCATTTGGCTGCATTTTGATAACTTGGGCAAGTGTTATAGCCTGGATCCGAAATGTGCCCCAAAAGCCTCCTATGTTTGGATGTAGTGGGAAACCTATGAAACCATGTGCTGTTAGGAGGCGGGGCCTGGTGAGAAGGGGTGGAACACTGGGACAGGAGCTAGAGTAGTAGCTCTG
Organism: Ctenodactylus gundi; assembly: GCA_004027205.1. Taxonomy (NCBI): domain Eukaryota; kingdom Metazoa; phylum Chordata; class Mammalia; order Rodentia; family Ctenodactylidae; genus Ctenodactylus; species Ctenodactylus gundi. Next base: position 293,090 of record PVKB01001457.1, on the reverse strand, counting down.
CCATCCTCTGAAACTTGCCATGATTAGCTTTTCTCCTTCTAGATTGCTATGGGCTTACACCATTGCTGGCAGTCCAGACCTTCTGAAACTGTGAGCTAAAATAAATCTTTCCTCCCCTAAGTTGTGGATGTTGGGTATCCTGTCTTGGCAATGAATAAGAAAGAAAGATGGAAACTGATACAGAGAGTGACTTTACCTGGCAATGTGGTTTCAAAGCCTTCAGAACCAGTGTGTGGTAGAAGCTGGAAAGGCTTGAAGATATCAGCTGGAGAAACCTTAGAATGCTGCCACCTGAGCTTGATGGGAGACTGTGGCCAGAGCTGAGACCAGAACACTGACAAAGTGTGGACTGTAAAGGCTGGGCTCAAGAGGTCTCAGGTGGGAAGCAGGACTTCATTGACAGTTGGTCTAGAAACCACATATACCATGCTCTGGAAAAAAGCGTATCAGCATTCTGCCCGTCCTTCATCTTTGCCTGAAGCTGTGATGAAAGGTGATAGATACTTCATCTGGTAGGAAAAAAAAGTAAAGGCAGCCCCATGTTTACATTGTCACATGGGTACTACTTGCAGCTTTTAGCCAACTCTATGGCAAAAGCAGGAGAAACTGGCAGAGGAAAAAGATGTAAAATATTCATAGTTTTACCAGACTAAAAGGTACTGCAAAAGTGGGGTAAAAGACAGCACAATTGTTGAAGACATTAACATTAAAAAGAAGCCAAGTATTCGCAATTAAGACTATAAAAAAGATACTTTGAGAGTGTCAGCAATTCATAAGATCCCAACTTTTGCCAACTAAAGAGGGGGAAGGCAAAGGACTTTGCCTTAAAAAAAAACACCCAGGGTATCCTGCAGGGCCACCTAGAAGAGAAAATCCCCAAAGAGATCAGCATCTAAGAACTCAGGCCTCAGCAGTGATTGTCCAAGGGGGGCAGACTGCTGCTCAAGCCAGTGGTGGACCGTGCCAACATCTATGTGGTGCTGATTACATGGGCAAGCAGAATGCATGAGTAGTGGGCTCATGGAGGCTTCCACCCAGATTTCAGAGGAAGGCCTTGCAGGCCAGGCAGTGTGCCCTGAAGGGACAGTGCACGAGGTGGTGAAGGTGACACTAAAGTGCAAGGAAAATTTGGAGAAGTCAAAAAGTGGATCATTTGCAGAAAAAGGCCACAATCTATGAGTGGGGCAGCTCAAAGAAGCAGCTATGGAGGCTGCAGCCAGAGGCAGTGCTACAGGAGTGGCGTCATCAAGCCCTCTGGAGCTCACATCTCGCCAGTTTACCCCAGGTACTGGACATGGAACTACAGGATTTCATCTTTGCCCTGCTGGGTTCAGCAATTGTTTTGATCCAACTGTTTTCTGTCTTCCTATTCCTCCCTTTTGAAATGGGAATGTTTAGTCTGTGCCTCTGATGTTAGAAGTGTTCACTTCTTCTTCGATTTTCAAACGAGCTCACAACTAAGAGTTTGACTTGCGTTTCAGAGGAGATTCTTGACTTGGACTTTTTAAAAGGGCTGGAATTGTTAAGACTTTGGCAACTCCTAGAGAAGGACTGAAGGCATTTTACATAAAGAGGTGGGCATGAGTCATTTGGAGGCCAGGGACAGAATGCTATGGTTTGGAACTAAAATGTCCCCCAAAACCCACCTGTACCTGATATAATGAGATACCTACAGAACTATGTTCTGTTAAGAAGTGGAGCCTAGTCAGGAGGATCAGAACACTGAGACTTGACCCAAAAGGGGCAGATACTGAAACAGGAGCTGGAATGGTAGCTCTGCCCTTCTCCCCTCACTTGGCTTTCTATGTGCCACGCCACGAAGAGGTTTTCTCCAACCAGACCTCAACCATGTGCTTCCACCATTGCCAGCAACCACGTGTGTTAGGTATTCTGTCCCACCAACAAGTAAGTAACTAAGACAACACGTCTCTACGTATTTCTGAAGCTCACTTTCTTCATCAACAAAGTGGAGAGCACACCCTCTCCATGGGTCTCCGGTAAAAATTTAATGAGATAATGTGCATATAATGCTTAGTGCCGACCGTGACATGAAGTAGGTGCCCAATGAATGGAATGCTGTGCTGTTTATCATCAGCAGCAGCACTATGAGGTTTGCAGAATGCTAAAACTGATGCTTAGGCACTACAAATGACATTCGGATTGCCAAAGTTAAAAAAGCGCATGATGGAAGAAACCTGTGAACTAATGTGAAGTGATTTCCAGACATACTGTTCAGCAACGGAAGAAAAAAGAAAAAGAAAGAGAAAAAAGTACCAAGAAATTTTTACATTACATTCTCCTCTACTTAAGAAAGCATAAAAATACACACATCAAGTTTCTATACAAAAGAAACACAGGAAAAGTAAACAAGGAGCAGAGGATTGGTTACCAAAGAGAGTGAGAAAGGAACAGGAATGAGGGGAAACTGGAAATAGAGTACCAAGAACGCATCTGTACACACATCTCAAAACACATTTGTATAGATTAGACTCAGAGTAGTGTATGATCTTAGAATCACAACATTTCACACATTCCCAAGTAAACAACTAAGAGTATCACATGAAGGACTCAATGGAATATGAACAGTACCAAGTGAACAGGATCTTATTACACCATAACACTAAACTACCACACTGAAGAAGGCAGGAAAGAAAAGAACTTGCCCAAGTAACGCTGGTTAATATCATTTTGCTGAATTCTATAGGCTTAAGGGAAAAAGAACAACTCTATCTGAATACTATAATAGAGTTCTGTCTCCCACAGGGGAATGGAATAGCAATTCTAAAACTACCGTTTATGTGTATGTGATTCAAACAAATGAGTAAATATACTGTGAACAGTAAGAGAGAGATCTCAATATCGGGGAAAGAAAATGCAGGAAAGGGAAGTGGGAAGGACAAAATGAACCCTGAGGATTTGGACTGGAATTGAAGGCATCAGGATGGAAAGAGATTTTCTGAAAATTAGGCAGAGAGACAAAACTACTGGACGAACAGATGATAGAGAGATAAAAACAGACAAGAAAGTACTGATTTGTGTATATTCATACACACACACACACACACACACACACACACACACACACACTTACACACACATACACATGTATGTATATATACTCCCCAGATCTAGCAACAGCATCCAAATACCAACAAGCACATCATCTACCACCTGGAGAAGTGGCTGATTCCCAGTGAGACATACAAGTTGATCCTGGAATATCTTGTGTGGCCAGAAAGTAAAGAAGTGACCAAAAAGGTCTCAGGGCTAAGTCGAAAGAATAGAAGCATCAACCTGAAGGAGCTCTCCCTGGCCAAAGCTAGAGCAACTTGAACAGCAAAATAAACAAGCAACAAGAGTATTTTGCATTGTAATCTAGAGGATCATAAATATTTCTGAAGCTACTCAGATACCAAAACTTGTTGATAAATCAGTCAACAGTCAAGAAGAGGCAGTTCTTCCTCCCATACACATTCTCATCAGTTAAAGTAGAGTTTTAGGAAGCAGAAAGTCACCACTAAGAAAACGAAGCACAGGAATCACTGCTACCCAGGCCAGGTCCGCCAATGAAGGCGACAATTAGAAGATGGAGGGGAATATTTGGATAGCGGCAAAGGAGCAGTATGTTTCGCCTGCTGCGCTTTATAACTACAACCCATACGTTATCACCAAAATGTTTATTAATTATGAAGGAAAAGCTAGTGACTCGGCAGCAGAGAAACTTGGCAACACCACCTGAACCAAGCAATTGTGGTGAACACGCAAGCAAAGAGACACAGTCACAATACAGATGACTTGTATGACAAATGGAAAAGGCCACAGTTTGCTTACCAAAAAAAATGCATTACAGAAAGAAATCGTAAGAAAGCATCAGCCAAACCCAAAGAGAAGACACTGTACAATGGATCTGAGCAGCCACCTCCAGGGTCATGAAAGACCCAGGAATTACCCAAGACAGGAAGAGACTAAGAAGATAACAGAACAAATGCAGTATGAGACCTCAGAACAGAAGAACACAGTAGTAGGAAAATTGTGTGTATTACTGTCCCAAGAATAGTTGTGTAGTGTAGCTGAAAGCATTGTACAAGTGCTAATTTCACAGTTTGGGTAACAGAGCGGTGGCCATGTAAGTTGCTCAGAAGCAGAAAGAAGGATGGGTGAAGAGTATGAGAATTCTCAGCACTATTTTTGTAACTTTTCTGTAGGCCTGAAATTACTTCAAAATAAAAAGCTATAATCATATTCACTGTGGAGGACCAAGAAACACAGCACAGAAAAGAAAAAAGTTACCCGTGGTCTCTCGACTCCAAAGTAGCTGTAATTAACATCCTGCCATGCAGCTGACATCAGATGCTTATTATTTTTAAACTTTCTAGAATTTTTTTCATTAAATGTTTTTATTTTGAGATAATTGTAGACTCAGAAACAGTTATGAGAAGCAGTCCGGGAAGATCCACATACTCCTCTTGTCTCCCCGTGTAACATCTTGTGACACAGTATCACAACCAGGGTACTGACATCGATATTGTCAAAGTACAGACCTCCCGACACCACAAAGACCACTTCAGCCTTTGTTACTTTCTGGCAACCATGAATCTGCCCTACCTTTCTATAATTTTGTCATTTCAGGATTGTTATGTAAGTGGAATCGTCCATTATATAACTCGTTGAGAATGGTTTGTTTTCATTCAGCTGGAGTCTCTGGAGAAAATGCATGTAATTTTGTACACTAATTCTCTCAGCATTAGCACATAAAGTAGAGGCAAAAAAAAAATAGGTGATGTGACTGAAAGCTACAATGAGTGCATACATTTTAAAAAATGATTCCAGCGAAAGATGCAATGCCATTTATGCCCCTCCAAATACTCTCCCTCGCTTTGAACATTCTTAACCCATCGTTCTTGCCACTTTCTGAAGCAGCTCTAGACGGTCTCTCCTCTGAGTGGCACTGAGGTGGCTCCCTCAATGTCCTGAGCTGATCCAAACCGTCTACTTTTCCTGGTCATGTTGGCTCTGGGGAAGAGCCAGAAGTCACGTGGGATCTGGTGAATAAACTGGATAAAGGCACGCTGTGTTGGTCTTATGAGCCTGCCTTTCTGCTGGATGGTATTGGGCAGCTGCATTCACTGAATTTTTGATCATACCTCATAAAGACACTCATGAAATTGAACTTCCAAAACAGTGTCAGCAAGTGGCGGGAGTGATAAGTGTGCCTGAAAGGGGAGGGGGGTTGAGGAGTAATGGCAATGTATCTTTTATTGTAATATTTTTTAATTGAAGCATTCACTGTATATTCCACTGTATATCTGATCAGCTCTTGCATTTCCTCTTGTTGGTACAATGAGGTTAATTTACCATTTCCTCCATGTTGGGTACTTGATAGTTTGGATCTGGTTCATCCATGTGTTAAAAGCTTCATCCCCACCATAGCGGTATTAAGATGTGATGAGACCTTAAGAGGTGGGACCCAGTTCCAGGTCACTGAGGCCACTGTCCCCAGGTAATACCGGTTTAATGAGGTGAATCAGCTTCTGTGAGAATGAGAAGACAAAAGTAGTTTGACCTCTGAACAGCTCTGACTTCCGACTGCGCCACGTGAGCTCTCTTGGCCATGGAGTTCCTACCACAATACCATCGACTGTGGGACCCAGCCAAGGATTCCACACCACAGCTGAGCACATGTCAATGCCAAACTCTTGAACTAATTAGGCCTCCTTTCTTTACAAATCATCCAACCTCAGGTGTTGTATTATTGAACACTACCTCTGAGTAGCCAAAGGCCAATGTCTTGGTCGCTGCTTTATGTCCGATATACAAGAGTGCCCATGTACAGGCCACTTAATGTTACTGTTAGAATTAACAAGTGGAAACCTGAGTATGCAATTTTACTTCAGTGCACCCACAAAATACAGGCCATTCTGAAGTCTGCTTTTGCTGATTAAAACGTACTGTGACATCTTTTTTCAGTAACTGCTAGTCCACACTTCCACTTTTTAGCAGCTAAGGGCAATTCTGCTGCGTGTATGCATCTGTAAGTCAGAGAGTCCATTACTGGTGGACACGTGGGGGATTTTTAACAAACAACACATACCCAGATGCGTACAGGTTGTTTTTCCTACTTGTACAGTATCTCCTTGAGGTGTCACTGCTGGGCCAAAGAAGGTGTATATTTGTCATCGTGGTAACCTTTGGATGGCTACAGAAAGTCTCCCACCCAGGATCACATAAAGTGGGCTGAGTCCCTGCTACTGGCAGCGGTATCACTGAGAGCGCACAGGCTCAGGGCACCGTCATGCCTCTGACCCCTGTTAGGTTGGTCCTGTACTACTAACATTCTCCATCTATTCTCTGTCTCTTTTCATTTTAGCATCTGCATATTTCACTGTTCTGCCGGGAAAGGGACAATCCTGTGTGGTCACAGAAACCATGACTCTTCTTTTTACTGTCTTAAATTTGCACCATGTGTAGGGCATTGGTCTTGGCTGGAAGTGGATTCCCCAGGCTAATGCAGAGCACCTCTGCTTCTGGGGGACAGCCCTTGGATTGGCTTCTGGCTACCCAGCATCCCTGGCCTAAGGATGCTACAGAAGGTGGGACTCTTCCCCCTAGAACTCTCCTATTCGCCATAGTTCCCCTAGAACCTCTCATTCTCTAAGTCAGCTTCACAAAAGCAAATCGGCGATCCACCTACTGTAGAATCTCCAGGGATGCTTCTCAAAATTCAGATTCCTGCTCCACTTCCCTTGGGAATCTGTGTATTTTTTATTAAGCATAATTAAGGATTCCAGTGAACATTTAAGTGTGAGCATCCCTGTTGTAGTTTAGACATGGCTTTAGTTTGTTCTCAAAGGGTGCATGCACTGACCTTTAAGGCCCATTATGACATGAAAACTTAATACAACTATTGTGTTTAAAGATGAGGTCTGTGGGAGGTAATGAGGTTTAAAGGAGACCACCAGACTGGGGACCTCACAATTGAATTCTGGTGGCTTCATACAAGAAGAGACCCCAGAAGGGACACACACTTGGCCTTCCTCCTTCGTGCTGTGGATTGTCCTGTGCTAACTCAGGACTCTGCCATCAAAAAATCCACTGTCTGATGAAGCTTCTTGACCTTCTACCTCCAAAATCCATGAGCCAAAATTAACCTCTTTCCTTTATAAAGTTATCCAGACCTGGGTATTTTATTATAATGACACAAAACAGATAAATACTGAACCTATTTATGTCTTATACCCTCAGAGAAAAAGACCTCGTCATTGCTTTCCTCCTGGTAGTATCATCCCATGAACCAGCATCCACTCCAAGAACCCTGACCAAAGGAACCATGGGAAAGGACCCCTTCAAATCTAACACATTCCAGGCAGAGGGGTAACCATGAGAAGAACACCCACATGGAAATCACAGGCCTTTTCACATTCCTTCCCTATTTCAACAACTTCTTTGTTTTTCCACATTTAGGCTCAAGGGGCAAAATGACCATGCTTTATACACAAGCTGAAGACGTACATACAGTTGTTGTCCTAACAAAAAGGACTCTCAGCTCTGTCTGCCTGCCTTGTAAGGATCTACGCTTGACCTGAACACAATATAAAATATGTTTCCAGAGGAAACGTGTCCCTTTCTGGCCAATCATAAAACATCCATGAGCAGTTGTCCAATAAGCACTGACTCAGCTGTGTGGTGACTCAACCGTGAAGAGAGGCTAGGCATTCCACAGCTGAGGGCAGACAGGGGATGGAGCTCCGTACGCAGAGCAAGGAGTGATCCGAGGGGGGAGCTACAAGATGCCAAACCTCACCAAGGTGGAGGCTGACAGCAGGTGGTCAGCCTCAGCTGACACATCCCACACTGAGCCAAGGCAGGGACGATGTCATATTTACAGTCAGGGCCTTACTCCTGCAGTTATTCATCCCACTCACCTTCGGTCACAAACCGTGTTACATCTGCAAAGAACGACAACACGTAGAACACAGCTGGGCCACATCTGAAACATCAGCATTTGTGGGCTCGTGGAACGAAGAGTATTCCACAAAGAAAGAACTATATGTGCAAAGGCAAGGGGGTAGGACCAACGTGGAAACAGAGGAACACAAATAGAGGTGGATGTGCTTCTCATCTCAGCAAAGGTACTTAGCATCTTTTTTTATAATTAAAAAATTCAAACCTTATTTCTAATAAGAAAGTGCTATGAACCAGTAGCAAATCAGTCCAATCTTTGATCATGAGAATGAGCATTACTCAAAAGTTTAAATAGGAAAAAAATCAAATGATAAAATTCACACAACTAGAATTAATATACCACCTTCACAGTGAATACCCTCACGCAGCCATTGCTGGCTTAAAAACTTGGCAAGAAGCAATGGATGTGAAACTGCTACTATATTCGGTCCCCAGCTCATGTTCTAAGAAGTCAAAGTGTGGTTCCTTTTAAAAGTCAAACATGACTTCATGTTGGGAGCAAGAAAGAAAAAGAAGACATAAAAATTATGAACTTTTAAAAAGGAATCCGCCAGGGCTCCGTAAGAAGTCTGGGGAAAGGATGGGGGTGGGGTAGGGGAGCTCTTTCCCTGTGGTCCACAGGCAGACCACAAACAGCCCGAGAGGCAAACCCAGGCCTGGAATTTGAGCTTGTGCAAACGCGGCTCCAACAGCGCAACTCCACATGACTACTGGTGTGGACCCCAAGTTTCATCAATCAGACATAGCAATGTGTTACTTCTCCCTAAAATAACATATTGACTGTTTCAGACGTACATGCTAGGGAGCCACATAGCAGTAGGCACAGGCTAAATGAACTATCCATGCAGAGAGAAGGCAGAAAGGAGGCGTCCAGTGGAAACAGCTTTGGCAGGTCTGAGGATGCAGCTCAGCAGTAGGAGTGCTTGCCTAGCAAGGACAAGGTTCTGGGTTTGACCTCCCCGCACCAGTAAGCCAGGCATGGTGGTATATGCTTATAATCCCAGCACTCAGGAGGCTAAGGCAGGAGGACTGCTGTGAGTTTGAGGGCAGTCTGGGTTACACAGTGAACTCAGGACCAGCCTGCACTACAAAGCGAGACCCTCAAAAAGAAAGAAAGAAAAGAAAAGAAAAGAAAAGAAAAGAAAAGAAATAGCTCTGGCAGAAGATTCTCTAACAGGAAATTCTTCTCAAACATCTGGAGCCTGGAGTTCAGTTGTCAACGGTCAGAAGATCTAGAGCCCCAGGTAGCCCTACCACATAGATTACTGAGCTCTTAGACAAGGCACTTAACGTCCCCCAGCCTCAGCGCTCCCATCTGTAAAGCGGGGATGAAGAAACAAGAGATCTCATCAGTTGTTGTGAAAAGAAAACGAGATTTCTGCACACAGAGGATTGTTATCTGGCAGGAATCCAGCATCGCCCTCCTCTCCCTGACAGTGCGCAGTTGTGCCTTTGTCATCCAGCTGGCTGCCCAGGAAACGTGTGGTGGGAGCCAAAGTCACCCGTGGATAGCCCAAGGCCTCGGTCCTTCAGTCACTCTCACATTATTTCCCAAACTCTTCTCTTGCTACACACAGGACCAAGTGGGAGCACCGCAGGAAAAATAAAAATTGCTGGGCTCCCAACCATTAGTAAGAACAGCTAAGAACACAGTGTCAGCCCGCCTACACTCCGACCTCTCTCTGCCGCTTATTGGCTGGATGACGTATGGTTCACTACCAAGTCTTTCTGTGTCTCAACTTCCTCAGCACGACACGGAGATATTGCTACTACCTATCCTGCGGGCTGATGTAGGGACTAAACAGGGCAGGATAATATCTGTTTGGCACTTTCTCTGGAAGACAGTATTGGCTAGAACGGCTACAGTGGATTAACTATTGCTACATGTATTCCATATTAGCCATAATGAATTGACATCACACTATAAAGTACATAGTAAAATAAAGTATTACGCAATATTTAGCATCGTATAGTATTATAATGTAGTATGAACTATTATTATTGCTATTATCACACTATATTACTATTATCACATTATTATCATTATTATTGCTCATTATTATTATTGTTTTCTGTTTTGCCAGCAATGGATGCTCAATGTGGCAAACATCCAGAATACAGAAGGACTTGAAGATGAAGATGACTCTTGGTGCCTGGGACTGAGTCACAAAGCTGTGCTATTTTAGTTGGGTATGAAAGCTGACTGGGAGCACTTTGATGAACTGGAGAGGAAGGGACACTCCAAGCAGAGGACTGGCTTGAGCCAAAGCTCACAGCTGACACAGGTTGTATCTAGTACAGAAGTCAGAGCACCTGGAACAAGTTGTCTGTGGCAGAAGGTGAATGGAGCAGACAGGAAGCCAGGAGTCTGCGTATATCCAGGGAGTCAGCACATGTTCTTATAAAGAAAAGCACTGTTTGAACTTTTTTTTACGAAGAAACATTTTATGACCTCATAAGGATATTATGAGGCCACGTAAGACAAGGAAAAAGCCTCATGCCTTCCAAAAGGCTGTCACAGAACTGGACAGAGCAAGTCTAAAATATCCTTTGGGCTTTCAGGAGAAATGGCACTATAAACTCCAAGAGAATTCAAAGAGAACGTCATTGTCTTTTTAAGTGACATTATTTAAAATGACAAGGAGAAACCACCAGGAAGTTTAGAATTAGGAAATCAGTTTATAACCTAAAGGGTTTTTCAGATTGCTTATTTGGGCTATTTATAGTGAACATCTACATACGCATGAAGGTCTGTTTATGTGCATATATGTTACAAGGAAAATTCCAGAGATTTTCTAAGCAGCAAACTAAGATACTCCCAACTCAGGCTTGTGCAGGCAAATCTTGGCAGGGAAAAAAGATGAAAAGGTACCAAATGTGGGTCAGTTAACTCGGCCTCCGGAGGCTTTTCACTGCTTTTCAGGAAAACTTCCTGACAGTGCACGTGGATCCCTGGAATTAAGAACAGATGTGGGAACAGAAATAAGAATAGATCAGAATAGTTTCCACCTTCAAAAGAAGTGCACGAGTAAGGTGCCACCAATTCCATGACAGCCAATATCCAAGAGATGACTCCTAAGGAGCAGAAGAGAGTGGAAAAGAACCAGGGAAAAAATAAAAAAGAAAGGAGGAAAGGAGAGTGTGGGAATCAAAGGTGGTTTTCACCTCTGAATAAATTCTAATAAAAAAGAATTTATTCTAGATTATTCTAGAATTAAAGTCACCTTTGCTAAGAAGAGCCTCCACCTTCTCCTGTACTCTGGCCCCTGGCAAACTTTGAGATTTTTCATCTGGAAACATTCTCATGTTTGTGCATGTATTTTGCCTTTGCCCTTGCGAAGAAGAAACTCATTTCTGATGACCTCTCTGGAATTGTCCTTGGCCAGTTCACCCGGCCTTTCCCACACAGTCCACATGGACAGCAGATCCCTGAAGCCCAGATATGGTCTTAACTGTTACTACATAGCTTGAAAGAGAAAAGAGAAGGTGTTCATGATCTGAGGGATTAACCCACCACGATACCCACTGGACAGGGAACTCCAAGAAAAGTGCTGTGTGGTTCAGCTTAACCGGCCACCTGACTGGGTCAGGAATGCCAGAGGGGCTTAGGAAAGCACACTTTTGAGTGTGAGAAGGTGGGTCAGGGGGTCATGACCTTGGAGTCTGTATCTGCTTCCGGGTCCCTTCCTCTCTAGCACTATTTCTCTGTTCTGCTTCCTGGTCAGAATGAACTAGGTAGCTTTGTTGTGCCATACTCTCCTGCCAGGATGTTTGTGCCTTAGAACCAGCCAACCAACCTAACACTGAACCCTCTGAAATCATGAGCCAAGTAAAGCACTTCTTTTTTTAAGTTGTGGGCATCAAATCTGTAGTCTAAGCAATAAGAAAGCTGACTGGTATAAGTATCCACAGAGCACAGAGGAGGAAGAGGATTCTTCAGGCTGCTCTGACGAGCTGGGCTAGAAAATATTTTCTGACTGTTAGGACAGAACTTGAAAAGATCTTTCTCAAGAAAACAGAACTTAAACTTATCACACCTTTTTGTTTTAAGAAAAAAATTTTAAGAAATTTATAATGCCTTCCACACCAATCCTAGGAATCATATAATTCTGCAGACATTCATTTACTGGTAGCTGTGGGCTATGTGACTTTAAAGATAAAACAGTGATTCTCAGCTTCTGATTTATCCTAAAAGAGCAGTGGCACTCAATCCTGGTTACACATGAGAATAGCTTGGGAGACAAAAAATATTTAAAATTAATAGAGCTAGGGTGGTTATAGCAATGCCAGGCAAAAGAGAAGAGAGAGAGAGAGACAGAGAGAGAGAGAGACAGAGAGAGAGAGACAGAGAGAGAGAGAGAGAGACCTAAAAGCAGAGCCCCAAAATACATGAAGCAAAATTTGATAGAATGGAGAAAAAAATTTAACAATAATACTTGGTGACTTCAATATTTTCAATAATATTTAGAATAAATTCAACAAGGAAACAAAAGGTATAAACAAACTAAACATATGTCTCTAGAACATTCCATCTAATGAGAAGAAAATACACCCTTTCCCAAGTGTAAATGAAACATTCTTCAAGATGAAATAAGATTTTTAAGCCACTAACTTCAATGGATTTGAAAGAAATGGAATCATATTTGTTCCCCAACCACAACAGAATGGGATTAGGAATCAACTGGAGGTCTGTAAAATTCAAAAATACATAGCCTTTGTGTCTAACTTTTTCTCTTGTGTCTAGTTAAAAAACTCATCCTTATATAATTCATATTTCAAAGAAGTAAAAACAACATTAGAAAAATTGCAGTGAATAACGATAAAAGCAAAACACAAAATGTTTAAAGTATAGATAAGGCAGCATTGAGAGGGAAATTTATAACTGTAAATGTTCATATCAAAGAAAAAGATGTTAAGTATACAAAAAAATCTGTTAGAACAAACAAGTTCAGTAAGGTTGCAGGACACAGATGAGTATACCAAAATCAATTGTGTTTTTATACACTAGCCCTCAACAAACCAATAATAAAATTAAGAAAACAACACCACATATAATAGTATAAAAAATTTAACCACAGAAATACAAGACTTGTACCCTGAAAATTATAGAGTATAAGTGATAGAAGACACATACATACGTATACACGAAAAGATATGCATGTTCATGGATTGGAAAATTTATTATGTTTAGATGACAATACTACCACACAGATTTAAATATTCAACATATTCAAAATTTCAGCTGGATTATCTGCAAACACTGACAAAAGCTCATCTTAAATTCACATGGGAATGCAAGGCACTCAGAACATCTGAAAAAATACTAAAAAGCATAAAGTTGGAGAACTAACATTTCCTGACTCTAAAACACACTACATGAAGCACGAATAAGCAAGACAATGTAGTGTTGTCAGAAGACTGGAAATGGGCACCAAGAGAACAAAATTTAGAGTCACTTATCGTTATCTTGACAAGAAAATTTATTGAAAGAAAGGATAGTATTTTCAACGCATGGCTAGAAAACCAAAAAATTCACATGCAAAAGAATAAATCTGGGCTCTCAGGTCATACAATGAAATATGGCTTAGTAATAAAAGGAATGAAGTAATAATGCATGCCACAACACGGATGAACCATGGAACTGTTATGTGAAGGGAAAGAAGCTACACATAAAATGCTACAAATGATGATTCTATTTACATGAAATGTTCAGCACAGGTAAACTCATGGAGACAAAGATTAGTGATTCCCAGGGACTGGGTGAGGGAGGAATGGGTAATGACTGCTATGAGTTTCTTTTTGGGGAAATGAAAATATTCTCTAATTAGACAGTGACAAGAACTGCACAGCTCTCTAAAAAAAACCAAATAAAGAAACAAAACTTTCTGGGAAATTTGTGTAGAATGGTAACATCAGAAATGAAAGAGTAGTAAATTGGCCAAATTCCTCCCCAGTTCTGCTGGCTTGCTCCCCAGGTAATATTCGGGGAGTGCTAGGTAAGGGCTGTGGAATGTTCACTGGCCTCTAGTGGAAAAATCAGGGATACTGCTCAACAGCTTACAGTGTACAGGATAGGTTCCAAAACTGTTAGCTGGTCCCAAGATGTCAACTGTTTTCAAAATGATGAACACAGAACTAAAAAAAAATCAATACTCCGAATACTTTACCTTTTCTGATCAACATATTTTTAAAAACATATTAACAATAAAGAAAAAAGCTTAAGATTAAGACAGACTTGGATCCAAATCTGGATGTACTTTCTACCAGAATCACGTCCTTGGGAAATTTACCCAACTGGACATTACTCCCTCATCTGTAAAACTAATCTTATAAGATGGTTATGAAGATTAAATAAGATGCCTAGCATCAATAAAGGCTAAGAGCTTTTATCATTATTATAACTATTGTTTTCTATTTCTTTTAAACTTTCACTGTGGCTTAGAAAAAGAAAATGGGTTACTAGGCCATCTTAGAATAGGACTATTACATCCAGTAACAATTAGCATGCAAATTGAGACATTTAATAAGCTAATGGGCAACTGACACATAACAGTTGACATCCCTTTTGCCTATATTCGAATCTAACTAAAGAGGGACTGCCCAAATACTCAGTTTCCATAGCAACAAGAAGTTTCTCTGGACCTGACTCATTCTTTTCATTAAATGCTCTGTATTTGTCAGGCAAGGCTCTACGTACAAATCCCCTGCAGTGGTGGAATCTTTCCTATTTATTAAACCTAATATTACTCCACTGTTCAAAAACCAACTGACTGTAGTCAAAATTGCCACCCAAAGCAGGGACAAGATGACAGCCAGTTATTTGCTGTAGGACTTTGTAATGGAGCTCACTAGTTTCTAGTGTACAGGAGTGGTTCTGTATAACATATAAAATCACCTTCCAACACCTCTGCTGGGCCAGACACTGGAACAAGATTCCTTAATCCTCATTGTAAATGAAGGAAGAGAAAAAGACGCCAACACTTACTAGGTGTTCTTTACGTGCTCTGGCTTTTCGCGGGCTCTCGCCACCTCCCCTCCACCAAGACACACCGAAACGAAACGACTTCCAATGTTGTAGAGATGGTACACAGAGGGAATGCCTAGGGACTATCTATGCTCTATAAATTAAAACATATAAATTATATTATAGCATATATATTATACATGCTATATATATGCTATAAGCTCATCATTTATCTTCATACACTTTTTGAGTCAGCTTAGGAAAACCAGTTAAAAACAAAGAAAGCAGGATGTTATGGAGGAAAGCAAAGGCAAAGGAGGTAGCAGGCAGAAGACATCTGTGAGGTACTATTTGATTACTGACACTGGAGCTCTCAGATTTTGGTCTGAGTTTCCCAGTGGTCAAAAAAACAAGAAAAACATGCTAAGTATTTAGGATGGACAGAGGAATGTAGAATATTAAATCCTAACTTTTTAAAAGATGAGAGATTGTTAGTAGTGCCTCCTGTAAGCCCTAGGTAGGAGCAGATAAATCACAAATATGAGTCGGTTAAGCATGTGATCTTGGATCAGACTAAATCCCAGCCCTCTGAAGCTTTCTGGTATACCACGTGCACTTAGGCAAGAGCAGTGTGAGCTCGGCGCTCCGACGCTACACTCATTTCCCCATAGCACTCAGCAGAAGAGGGACGATGAGCGTCAACCTTGGAGTCACACCACCTCTCAAGTTCCAGTCTCAATGCTACAGCTTCTAGTCACATGATCTTCAACAAGTTATATAACTTCTGATGCCTCAGCTTCCTCACCTACAAACTGGGTAGGATGATTGAGGTATCCACACCACAAAGCTACCGTGGTGACTAAACAATAAAACAGGTAGACCAGTTCTTAGACTCTACTATGTAAGCGTAAGCTACTGATAAGACCCCAGCTTCCACCGTAGTTGACTGATAACTGTGACTGTGCTAGGCAGTGTCCTAAGCACAGGTAGAAGAGCCCTACGTAATGCAAAAGAGGCCTCACCCTCATGCTACTGGACAGTAGGAAACACAGCAACAAATCCAACCAGGTGGTGGGTCTCAATACTGCGTGGTAGTGTAGGCGATGTGAGGCTCAGTGACTGTGTGGCTGACAGGAGGGATGAGGAAAGGACAATTTGAGACAGAAACAGACAATGAGATCCATCATCAACAAGATGCCAGCCCAGCAAGGTGAGAGAAGAGCGCAGCCCTGGCAGATAGAAGTATCTAGAACACATCCGAAGCCTTGAAAGAACCTGGAACAGGAAGAAGCGAGCGGAAGGGTAGAGCAGAGTGTCCGTGGTGGGAAAGGGACACGATACGGCAGAAAGATAAGTAGGAGCCAAGTCTGGCATCTGGCTAAGGAGCTCGGGCTTGGGAGTCCAGCGTGCCGGAAGCTCTAATAAGGCTCATCACAGCACCCCTGGCCTCTGACCACTAGCAGTGTCCCCAGTTGTAACCACCTGTGTCTCTAGGCATTGCTAAATGAACCTGCGTATCACAACTGCCCCTGACTGAGAGCCAATGTGTTAGCAGTAGAGTTGATCAGGTTTGATAATGGATCAGAGCAGTAAGAAGGTGGGATTAGCAAAAGAGAAGATTCAGGGACTGCTCCTAAACTCATGTGAGATGATGCTTCCTCAAATAAATCCCTGGTCGTCACTAGACTATGGGAGCATGGAACCTTCAAGGGGAATGGATCAAATGAAAGGCTGCATTCACTTCCGGGTGAATGATAATCTAGGGATGAGAGCCAGAAGACAGAAGGGCATTCTAGTGGTGCGGGGTGGATCTACTGAGCAAAGGAGGGAAGAGGAAGATGCGGTCAGCAACATCTCAAGCTGCTCAGAGTAAGGTCAGACCTCAATAACTGCTGGATCTGACAATTAGCACGTTCCTGGAGTGCTTCCCTGAAGTAAAATAACTATAATGGTAGATGCAAAGGCCCAGCTGCAGAGAGGTAAGAAGCCACACTGGAGCTACACCGAGGAGGAAGAAGAGGCCAGGGCTGGCAAGACTCTGGCTTGAGACACAGCTTGGGACCAAGAGAATGGCTACAGAGAAGCATGTGAAGAAGCAAGAACCCCTGAATCTTAGGCAAACAGCACCCACATTAAGTATTCAGCGCCATCCCAGGCCCATGGACCATCTTCCCCAGATGGCCTCAATGCACAAGGGACTCTGACAGCCACAGAACTCACCAGGCAGGACAGTGTTTCACACGGTGTGGTGCACGGAACACCTACAACTTCCTCCATCCCAATGGAGGTCTACCCTTGGAAGCTACTGACTGAGGATTTCAGGCCACTCTAACTTGGTCAGCTTAGCTCCCTGGAAACCAAAGACTGTACACCCCCAAGGTCCCAAGAATAGACCTCAGATCCGCAGCATGAACAACTATCCATAGGTCTAGCAGAGATTACATCAGCCTGGTTCCACACCCACTGAATCAGGATCTACATTCTACCAAACTGCCAGGCCATCTGAATACATAAAGTTCAATAAGTTCTGACTGCAGTGCAGTGAGGATCTTGGGGGTGAGGCGAGAGGTATAGGGCTTCTCCCAAACATCTCTAACACAAGTACCGAGATACGTGCCTGCTGATGGTGACGGGAGAACAAAAGTCCCTAAAAGAAACTCCCACCAAGCTTATGAGGTTCCAGTCCCCTGCTGCTTCCCTCCAAGGCCAAGGGTCAGAGTTAGGCATGACTTTCGACATACAAAATACAATCATTTTTTTTCAGAGAAGGAAGTGTGGCATAGAGACTGTGCAAACCTTCCTTGACAGATTGGCCATATCGTGCACTCACCTGCAGGGGCCAGCATACTAGAGTGGTTCAGGGTCACTTCATCTGGGGGCACCTTCTTTCAAAATCTGGCTCCACTGTCCCAGTATCTTGGCCAGTTACTTAACTTCCCAAAGCCTCAATTCCCCACCTACACACTAGGTATATAAGTAGGGCTTAGTTCACAGGGAGGTGTAAGGATTGGACGGGATCTGCCACGCACAGCACTGTGCACAGTACACGGTACATACAGTTTCAGTGATGTTCAAACTTAGCCTCTCTGGCCCCTACAGTCTCTATGCTACATGCTCACTTAGGGGCCCATGATTTTCTATAACCCTAAATCTACCTACACCCACTCCTGTAGTAAATGCTTGTGTGCCTGGGAGCCATTCTGGAGTTTCACAAGGAGGAGCACACTCCATCCAAATAATTACAGATGGCTGCAGTTTTAACATTGATTGGAGATGATCAAGTCACTGGAAACTAAGGCCTCAAAAAGCCAATGTGCTCATCCAAAGCGAGAGTTAGTTACTTTCCATAGCAAAACACACTAAGAAAACCACAGGAAATGCTGTTGGCATTCTGGTTTCTTCCCTGCACATGGCCACCAGCATCGCATAGGCCCTAAGAGGGGGCAGCCGGCTCTTTGAAGACCACGGTGCTATCTACCACCCCTCTGGAATTGTACTAAGCATAGTGAGTTCCTCTACAAACCTAGAATCAAGTGGCAAAGCCACCAGGTGCTTGTTGTTCCTGAGCATCACAGCCCCTTATTAGTCCCCAGTTCTGTCTTCAAATCCATGCATGATACCTAGACACTGTCAGAAGCTGATGATAATAGGTATTTATGCAAAGGCAGAGAGAATGAGAGACAGAGAGAAAGAATGAGAGGGAGGGAGGGGGGAGAGAGGGAGGGGGGAGAGAGGGAGGGGGAAGGAGAGAGGGAGAGAGAGAGAGGGAGGGAGAGAGAGAGAGGGAGAGAGAGGGAGAGAGAGGGAGAGAGAGAGAGAGAGAGAGAGAGAGAGAGAGAGAGAGAGAGAGAGAGAGAGATTTTCCCCAGAGCTCACAATGTTATCCTCAAAAGATACGGGAGACAGCTTATCCCCTCATGGCACAGGCCTGAAATCCCAGATCCTGGGAGGCTGAGGAAGGAGGATCGTAAGTTTGAGCCTAGAGGAAAAAAGGGAGAGAAAGCCTGAAAGAGTATTTACTTCACAAAAGTGATCAATTAACAAGCAGGAATTGGGGCTGGGGGAGGGAGACAGGGAGAGATAGATACTACAGTGAAGAATCAAGTAATTCAAGAAAAAGTCCTGAGAGATAGAGGACGAGAGAGACAGGGCCAGAATGTGTGTGAATGTGTGTCCCAAGTAGGATTTCTGTACCTGTCCAGCAATCCCATCTGGCTCTTGGTCAGGGAAAACCAGCCGAGAAAGCAACAGTTAGAGAGAGGAACACCAGAGAGCAAGCAAATTTTGTTCTCACATGGCTTTGTAAACAGTCACCGTCGTTTCACTGATTCACTCAACAAACGTGTACTAAGAGTCTTCCACGTGCCAGGGGCGCATGCTGTACAATGTGGGGGCAACAGTGAACAAGATGCATACAAGCCTTTTCCTGGCTGCCCTGAGCCGCTAATGCTGCTAATGATGGCACGTACAGCCCTTTATTATATGTGCCTGTCTAGAAGTCAAAGGTAGAGAAGGACAGTGCTGTGGGAGCAAACAAAGGGGACATAGACCTAACTGGGGGGAAATGGAGAAAAGACTTCTGGAGGAGGATGTAGCTGTAGAGAGGACTCTGTCTTTATCCATTGCTCTCCGTAAGTATCCATCCATCCACCCATCCATTCAACTTTCCAACAGTCCATTCATCCACGTTTTGACCCATTTACACACTCATGCACCCACCAATCACTTATCCATTCAACCAGCCACTGATCTGCCCATCCCCCACCCACTTGTCCACTCATTCAGTGACCCAACCACCCACCCATCCATCCCTCCCTCCCTCCATTTATCCACATTCTTTTCAAGCATCTGTTGTTATTTTATAGTTCTGTGCTTCCACCATCAGGGAAATCAAAGAACCAACTGATGTTGGTCCTGTAAACAATCAGTATTCCTGGAAAGATGCCAGAGGGTATGTTTCTACTTAGAAGAAAAGAAATGCTCAGAAAAGTAAAATCCTGAACTCTAAGGTCCATGCAACTCAAGTACAGGAAATAGCCGGTTACCCCTCCTGCTTGACTGCTGCACGCCAGCCTGCCCTCACACTCACAGAGGCACTGAACTCTTTCTTAAATTGTTTGTTTTACTCTGACTTCCCTCCTGTCCTCTGCAGTCACACACAGGGCGAACAGGATGCTGGTCCTCTCCAACTTTCCCCGAGGCAATAAGACTTCAAGAACGGTTGTTGATTGGCAGGAGAAAAAGGCCTGTAGAATTAACAAGTTAAATGATGACACAAGTCTGCCTTTGTACTCCCACTGTCTGAAAGAAAAAACAAAATATTTTTTGAACTGCAGAAAATGAAGGAGAGGGAACCTGGCACGAGACCTAGAACATTAAGTGGGGAGCCCAGGGACAGCGTGCTTCATATATGTGCTGTTTTCATTGCCACGCACACTTGCCAAAGTTTGGTTTGCATCAAAGCATGATTATATAAACCACAGCTTATGTTTTGTTCTGAAATATGCCCTGCAGGGTAAAGGGAGGCGTGTGGAAATGACGGACCCCACAGGGGCCCTGTCTGTCACAGCCTTTGAAGTAGTAACTGCCACCATGAGGGTGATTCCTCACAAAGAGGGATCCAGTTTCTCTCGGGGGGCTTATGCTGCACTTCCATGGTGTGGTCCAGTAGAAGGCATGGGCTCCTCAGGGTGTGCACCACGGGAAGGGTCGGGGGCACTGGAAACAGAGCTCGATGGCACTGCTGAGGAACCATTTGTGACAAGGACAAGCCTGTCGCGAAGACTCTTGTGTGGAAGGAGGATTCCCAGCAGGGGTCCACCAGTCCCTGAGTTGATCAGACCAGCAATGTCCCTACACACGCTGTGCACACAGCCTGGTGTTCATTCCTCATGCTAGAAGAGGGCTGAGTTCCCAGCCACACAGAAGCAAAGAGGGACGCTGGGACCGGAACTCATCACGAGCCCACGTGCTTCTAATAACTGAGAATTCGTTAGCATCTACGATACCCCACAGCGACCTTTAGAGCAGATTAAGGCTCATTATAAGAAATGAATGTCTGAGTGCTCCCGTGCTCTGGGAGTTAGAAGTGAGCTCCGCTCTGGAAAAACACAACCAACGTGCCAAATTTGGAACCAGAGGTGTCCAGGAAATATTAAAGAAAAGGCTGCTTAGGAGCATGTCTGGCGAGAATCAATCTTTGCATCTGTAGTGAAATTTGTTAAAAATAGACTTGCTTAGGAGAAGAGTCCAAGCCCAGTGCCTCCTGCTGCTCTCTACAGTCTCCTGCCCTCCGTGGCATTAACCCTTGCTTCTCTAAGCAGTCTGTACGACCCTGACTGATAGGAGTCCTTCCCCTTGCTGGGGAGATTTAAAAAATATCAAGCACCAAAGCAAAGGGCCAGATCCCAGTAAATTCCTACCGGTCCTTATGGGGGATATTGTAAGACCTCATACTTCTAAGATGGGGCAGCCTTTTTCCTTACACTTTAATTTTTCTTCATCAACCTTAGATTGCCAACTGCTTGTCTTAAAGATGATGTCACAATGAGAATAAAGACTACCCAGGCCCAGAGGAGCAGGTCTGTAATCCCAGCATTCCAGCAGGCTGAGGCAGAAGGATCATAAGTTCAAGCCCAGCCCGGGCAACTCAGCAGCTTAGACCCTCCCTCAAAATTAAAAAAAGTTTGGTCATGTAGTTCAGTGTAAAGGCTCGGGACTCAATTCCCAGTACCACAAACCATAATGATAATGACGATAAGTAATTCTTAAGAGCTAAAGCAAAACGAAGGATCGCCTCCAAATACTTAAAGTACAAATGCATTTCAACTCCATGAAGTAGGTACTCTATTATTATTACCATATTTTGCAGAGGAGAAAACTGAGGCCCAGAGAGATTAAATCACATGCCCATTACACAAAGGAACCAGGACAAGGATCCGGGCAGCCTGTGCCAGACTTGTGTACTCGTAAGCATTCCACACACCACCTCCTGTGCAACAGATAACAGGAAGTTAGAAAGGAACAGCTATCCATTATCCCACCTCCCAGGCATGCCCACCGTCAACAGCCGTATGATCTTGTTGGCATTACTTGTTGAGATTTCCAAAGGCCGGGCACCTCCTGCTGAGAATTTCATTTCTGGCTCAGATGAAGTCACTTTATCCCATGGGCAGTGCAAGGGGAGCATCTAGGAGCTGTCTGGCTTCTTTAGAAGATACTACGCATGAAGGAACCGTAGAAAGCAAACAAAGCTCTAAACCCCACCCAGGCATGCTCACGTGACTTAGAGCTGTCGGTGCACAATGGTCTGCACTGGAGGCCAACACCCTTGCTGGGCTGCTCTTCCCTGCCTGCACAGCGAGCAGGGAAACTAGGGTAGGCACCGCTTCTGCCATGTGCTCATAACGCAGGGTTTGTCCCAGAACGTACCTACGCGTGGCGACTCTCGGTGGACTCACAGGACAAATGGCTCAAACTACAGCAGGCACAGGCACCAGGGCTGCTTATGAAGGTACGGATCCCTGGGCACCCGTGCTTTGGGGATTCTGTTCCAGCAGGCTCTGAGACCCTTCTGAGTCTATATTAACAGATGAGTCAACTGACTGCCAAGGCCACTGAGAAATAACGGCTGGGCACTGGCTGGGGACTTCCCCTCAGAAGGGCAGCCTCAGGCGGTGAACACCGAAGACCTTCAGTCTGACCTTTAGAGTGTGAGGCACTTTGTTAGAGCGGCGTGAAAGGCCACAATGCCAAGCAGCTGGCTTCGTACACGCCTCCTCGCTCATGGTCTCAGCTAGACAGCGCTTGTCTCCAGGAACACTCCCTGGATGGTCCAGGTACACCTCAACGTTCCTCCTCTGGGGCCCCCCAGCACCCCGCATACCCCGTTCCCCAGTGTGCAAGGACCACCCCTCGCTCACCACAAAGATCTGTTCAATGACTTTGTGCCACTTAGGCCTCCTGGAATGAATGCACGAATGCACCTCTGGCTCGGCAGCCAAGAAAATGCACAAGCTTCCAGGGGCCAGGAACACAGCTGCACCCCGCCAGCCCTGGGCCACTGCCACCTTTCCTGTGGACTGCTCTCAGCCCACAGCATGGTGACGGTGCTCCAGCCACGTGAGACACAGGGCTCCTTCAACAGGCACCCACGGCTCCAGGGCTCCCAGGGCCAAACCACTCTGGCATGGTGGCCCGAGGCCCTTCCTCCCTCTCCTACTTCTCTTTCTCCTACTCCCTTTTTTCTCTCCTTCCGTAACTGTCCAGCCCATATCAGACTGACAGTTGTCCTTGCCCTCCACCATGCCACCTCCAGGACACGTCATGGCGTCTGATAGTACCTTGGCACCTCCAATGGCAAAGCCTGTGTCCTCACAGCTCCTCACAGCCTGTTCCCAAAGCCCAAAGAGCTAAATAGGCTATCAAGCCACCATTCGAATGGCCGGCAGGGACTGCATGCTAGCATCATCATCAAGATGATGGCCTGAGACCTACCCTCTCCCCAGGTACTTGGTAGTAGGAGGTCGGGCCTTTGAGGGCTGCTTATGTCACAAGTGTGACACTCACATGAATGAGACTGGACCTCAGTGACATAGGCCAGTCATCCCAGCACTCAGAGAGGCTGAGGCAGGCGGATCACAAGCTCGAGCTCAGCCCGGACAACTTAGTGACTTCATGAGACCCCGTCTCAAAACTCAAAATCGAAAACAACAACGGGCTGGTGATGCAGCGCAGTGCGAAGGCTTTGGCTCAAAAACCTAACAGACACACACACACACACACACACACACACACAAAGAGAGGGAGACAGAGAGAGAGACACACACACACAGAAAGAGAGAGAGACAGAGAGAGAGAGAGAGAAGGAGGAGTTTGGTTATGCATCCCACCACATGAGGACACATTCAGAGATGAAAACATCCATAAAGCAGGAGGAAGGAGACCCCACCAGACACTCACTCAATCTTCCAATTGATTCTGGACCTCCCAATTTCCACAACTGTGACAAGTAAATGCTGACAAGCTACCCCGTCCCCAGCACTTTGGTATAGCAGCTGGAATGGGCTGAGACACCAACATACCGAGAAAACTAAATGGTGCAAAGAAGAAAGAGCAATGCTTTTCCACTGAGTCCTTCTCATAAGCCTCAGAGGGGCCGCTGCAGCCAGGATGGGGAAGGGCATGAACGCAACAGCCTCTAATGAAGGCCCCAGCGCTGCTACCACTAAGCCACAGAAAAATCCAGCTCTGGACAGCACGTAATTATTCTCTTGGCTTTTGCAGAACTGGACTGGCTGGTTGCCTGCACTCTAGGAAGCTGGGCACGGTGCTGGTTTGTGGCTTGGATTTTAAGGCCAGACACCAAGCGGCACAGACTGGCACGTTCCATGTGAAGACGACGCACTCCCTGTCACCTCAAAGGTTTGCTGGGCTGTCCACCAGGTTGCCTGTCCCGTGAGCAGCAGGTGCTGTGAATATATGGTGTGCACATCGCCAACCAGGCAGGGCAGGGGCCAATGGCAAGGTCTAAGGGCAAGGCCCAAGGCTAGGTGGAAAAGTAATTGGAGTGAGTAGCCACAGGCTCAGGGAGGGCATGGCCGCGGCAGGATCCTGCTGCAGGGTCACCTCTCCCTGGCCAGAGCGTCCAAATTGGAGAAAGGGAAGATCACGTTTACTGAAGCTTTACTATAATCATCAAGCCCTCCAACATCCCCTAGTCCATCATCTATCTTCATTCTCTCTTTCTTTCATACTAGGGGTTGAGCACTGGGCCTCCATATTGCGCTACAGTCCATTTCTGATTTCAAGACAAGGTCTCACCAAGTTGCTAGGTGGCCCAGGCTGGGCCTGCACCTGCCATCCTCTTGCCTCGGCCTCTCAGAGTGCTGGGGTTACAAGCCTGTACCATCAGGCTTGTAACAGCCTGTAATAGCTTGTAGCTATCCATCCTTGAAACTCCTTTTCTTAGGTCTCTTCCTTCTTCCTCCAAAGAGACATTCTATTCCCCTCTCCTCCCTGAACATTCTGGGCTTTCAGGACAAGACCCCAAAAAGGACAGGAGAAGCAAAGACTCTTCTACCGCCATGAGCCAGCAGGAGCCAAGCTGGTCTGCAGACCCTGCACATTTAAATCTCATGGAGAATCGGGGGCATGGACAGCCTGGCTCCGCACTCTCACCCTCCCAGAATAAACAGCGCAGGTGACAAAAACAAATGCAGGCACATGCAAATGACGCCTCTCAGAGGTAGATGACAGACACTTTATTTTAATCTGAAATTAACCTGCGGCTATGCTGGGCCGTAGAACCCAGAACACCTGCAGGGAATAAGCTTCATGTCCCTCCCAACCCCCGATTTTAGAAAACATGACAGTCTTTTTTTTTCTTTCTTTTTATTTATTTTAAATTTTTATCATTTATCTGTATTTTTTTGTTTGGTAGTGCTGGGAAAGAAACCCAGGACCTGCACCCTATGCTACATCCCCAACTTTTTTTTTTTTTTCTTTCTTTTGGGGTTTTGATTTTGAAACAAAAAAGGTCTCCTGAGTCAGTAAGTTGCCCAAAGCTGGGCTCAACCTTGCCATCCTCCTGCCTCAGCCTCCCAGAGTACCGGGATTATGGGCCACCAGGACTGAGTGACAGCCTTTCACATCTACGATCCTCTCAACACTTTGTGGGATTATGTCAAGGGCCCTGTATTCCTGAAAAGCTTTCTAAAGAGGGGGACCCTGTTATCTTTTGACGTCAAAACGCTTTACCTCCAACCCTTTCCCCGCTGAACCCTCAGAAAACTAATCTTCGAGTGTTACTGGCAAAAGAATCACCCTGGTCATGCAGCTGCACGACGGGAAGGTATCGCATCCTCTCTTTGTAATTACTATTTTCTCATCTGTCCCCAAATATTTTTTAAAAAGCCATTAAGCAGCTGCACACGAGCTGGGTCGCAGTGGGAAACTGCAAGTCTGCATTTAAGAAGACTGCACAGTCGCAGCCCAACTTGGATCAGCAAGACTAGTCTGGACGTGCCCGGAAAGAGAAAAAAATTTTTTGATGTTCTGTGATTTTGCAGCTATTTAAATTTTATTAGCAATTACCAAGCCTGTTACCACTGTCTACATCTTGCAGTTGCAGCCCAGGTTCTGGCAACAAGAGCGTGCCAAAGTGACAGGGCCCAGGTGGACCCTGACACACGCACTCCACAAACACAGGACCATGAGCCCCTTCCAGCCACAAGCAGTTTCATTGCTATTCTGCGGGGAAAGGCAGCGCGCAGTGCTGATAATAATGGAGTTCGCTGGACGTGTTGAGAGGGAGGGTGAGATGGACTGAGCCCGATATCTGTGCAAAGAGTTGATTTAAAAGATGACTTTAAAATGACTTGTGACACTAAGTTCTTGGCTGGTGACGGTGTTGGCATTTAAATTGGTAGTTTCAAGACAGTGGTGGCAAGCCTCAAACTGCAGCGGCCACCAGGAAGGGATGGGGGAAGCGGGAAGGGGCTGGGTGGCATCCTGGTAGATGCTGTTGAGTCCCCTTGTCACCACCAGAATCGGGCTAGTGCGTCTCTGGCAGGGATACGGGACAGGAAATTTTACCTGAATAGCAACACAAAACTCTTGAAGAGCTGGGAGACTTGGTGACTTCGGAAATAAAGGCGTTTGACCCTCTCTGGAAAGACACTAAACTGGATAAATTTCTCTCCCATTTTTCTCTAGGTTTGAAGAAGCATTACTTGCACTCAACTTTTTAAAATCAATTCATTATTTTGTCATTTATTTTTATGTATTTGTTTTGCAGTATTAGGGACCCAACCCAGGGCCTTCACACTGAGCTATAGCCCTACCCCTTTTTATTTCAATATTTTGAGACAAGGTCTCACTAAGTTGCCCAGGCTAGCCTCAACCTTAGCATCCTCCTGTCTCAGTCTCAAGAGTGCTGGGATTCCAGGCCTGTGCCGCCTAGCCCGGCTTCTACTCAATTTCTCTCCCAAGGAGCTGGGAGTGTTTTGTCCCAGTTCTAAGAGAGAGGCCACCCAGGTCCCTGACAGAGAGAACTAGTCTCACCTCTGGAGGCAGTGAGGGCCAGTGGGAGCTCATGAGCCCTGCAGTTGGCTTGAATCGCCCCCATGGCGGGGGGAGGGGGGGTGTGGACCCACACCCCACCCCTCACAGAGTCCAGGGGCTCCATCAGTTGAAAATGGTTCAAGCAAGAAGTCCTGCCACCTTAGACATTGTGGTATTTCTGAAACAGAACAGTCCACTTAACTAACTAGACAACCTATAGGAATGTGGAATCCACCAGAAATTATCCAGCCCCTCTCTGCTGCCTGCAGAAGTCAAAAAAACCTGGATCAGAATTCTGAAAACCCTGGAGACTCCCCCTTAGAGAGCACAGTGCATCACCGGAAAAGAGAGACAGGGGTGCATTTCATTCAGTACCAGCTAGGCACCAGACATCTGCATTGTACATCCACTTCCCAGCTGCTCCCATTTCACAGATGTGGAAATCGAGCCTCCAGGAAGGAGGATGTGACTAGCCACTGGCAGACCTGGGTGAGAACCAGAAATAAGACCTCACAGCCGATAGGAGCATAATCCGTCTTTACTCAGTGCTTACTAAGGGCCAGTGGCTGCGTGAGGAGTTTTTAAAGGTTTAGGTTATTCTACCTACCTGAAAATCCCTTGGGGGGTTAGGAGGAAAATGAGGCAAGGGGTACGCCATGGGATGGTGCCAGGATTTGATGCGGCCTCTGTGGCTCCAGAGCCAGGTCCCTCCCATCATGCCCCTGGCCCTCTGCCCAGCCAGCACAGCACCCTATGGAATCCATACACCCAGGGACATTTATCTGTTTGAAAATTCTCCTATCCTTGGTTGAAACATCACACGACAGCAATCAGAGAAAACGAGTGTATTTCATTGAATCCCAGATGCCACTGATGACAGCGCCTGCCACTGTTTTATGTGCCACTAAGAATGAGAACACTCTTATCAATGAAATGAGGCACCATGCTTCCACAGCCCATTAGAACGTGTGGGTGGGTAGGTGGAGAGGGGACCTGCATCCTGGAACGACAGGCGCAGCGGGGGCCTTCGCAGGAGAAAGGTGGGAAGGTGGAGGAAAGACGCAGAGTGGACAAAGTTCTCTGGAAATGCAGAAAGGATTTTAATCTCCAATTTAATTTCTGAAGAAAACCTGATAGTCTAAAATTTCATGTGCAAAGCTTCTGGTTTGCAGGCACTGGCAAGCAGCTCATGTTTGTTGGGTCCTTGTGTGGGGCAAACACAAGTCAGCTACAGCCTTGACTGGCCAGGACCCCCAGCTTGAGGCCCCCCAGCTCCCACGCAGGGCTAGAAGGCAGAAAGTCAGTGACACCGTGCCTAGTCTATAGCTCCTTGCCCACTGTGGGTAAGAAAGCTGCAGACAGTACTTTCACAGATGGCCACACACACAAACTCTCTCAGGGCCTGTTTATCATGGCAGTGGCCAAATCAAGGCACCGTGTGACAGAAAGAAGACTGTATATTGCCAGTTTAATAATACATAAATATATGTGTGTATACACACACACATACACACACACACACACACACACAATATATATATATCTATATATCTATATATCTATATATATATAGATATATAGATATATATATATATAATTTTTTTTTCTCATTCGAAGGCCACATGTAATCCTGTTAACCACCAGGCTACATAGAGAGGGATAAAACAAGTAACAATAAATACCCTATGTAACAAACCTCCCCACGAGCTCTACACTGGGGCCAAGGTCAAGCCCAGGCCTCAACCGCAGTGGCTGCTGGTCACTGGCTCTTTATTTTCTCAATGCTTCCTAGTACAGGAGGTTAAATAGTGTGCTGGGCCTTAGGAATGTGATCATATTTGGTTTAGAAGAGTTTTTGTTTTGTTTTTTGAGACAAGGTCTCACTTAGGAGTTCAGACTCATCTTTAATTCACTATGTAGCCCAGGTTGGCCTCTAACTCATAGCAATTCTCCTGCCTCAGCCTCCTGAGTGCTGGGCTTGCTAGTGTGTACCACCACACCTGGTTTATGTGGTGCTAGGGGGTCAAACCCACGGCCTTGCACAGGCTGGACAAGCCCTTTAAAGACCAAGCTGTGCACCCAGCCCGTGACTGTATTTGGAAATAGAGATTTTGAACACGTTATCAAATCAAGGGGAAGACATACTAGATAGAGTACAGTAGACCCTAATCCAGTGACAGTATCTTTACTGAAGAGTCATTGTGACCCAGGGTGTCCAGGGACACAGGCAGAGGACCACATAATGAGAGGCAAAGACAAGTGAGGCATCTACCACCTATGCTGCCCGCGACTACGAGAAGCCAGGAGATGGTGACGAGGACCTTTCCTAGAGCCATCAGAGGGACACTGGCCTCAGTGACTCTTGGCATTTGGATCCTTCACCTCTAGAGCCATGAAAGAATGTTTCTGTTGTTTCATGCAGTTTCTGGTATTTCGTTACACCGGTCCTACAAATCCGATACACTCAAGAGAGCTTTGGGAGGATTTTGTCTTTCTCTACCCAGTACAAAATTACTGACGTCTTAAAAAAAAAAAAAAAAAAATCTACCAGGGGCCTTTTACAAAAGTTTGCATCAGGCCAAATTCATGTTAAGCTAAAAGTAGCCTGACAACCTGGATTTGGTGCCTGTCAGGTGTCTCCCAGTAACTTATGATTCTGACATCAGAACGGAAGGTCTGTCCTTACCACGGGCCTTGAGGCCTGATGCCCCACCCGTCCCCCCCAAAAAAAGGGTGGGGGAGGGGGGACTGGAAGGGAATCATAAGCCTACAACAAAACCACAGGAAGAGGTGCCGGCTTCAGGCCAGCATGGAGAGGGTGGGGGAGCTGCCCACCCACGGGGCCTGGAAAAGTCCACACCAGCCATGAAGCAGAACAACGCCACCAAAATCCACTTAGGTGCTTAATGGCGCAGGGCTCCAGCAGAGCTGGGAGCAAGCCAAGTATAGCTGCTCAGGCACACGGAGGCCAAATTCAAGTCCATCAGGGTGGAGGTTCCTGGATGGAATGCAGAAGAGCCCCCCCCCCCCGCCCCCAGAAGATAATGTGGAGACATGAGGGGAGAGCGCCATGTGACAGCAGGGACAGGATGTGATGCAGCTACGAGCCAGGGGGCACCAAGGACGGACGGCTTCCCTCAGAGGATAGGAAGAGGCACGGATGATTCTCCCTGGAGCCCCAGGGACAGCAGGGCCCTGCCAACCACTGGACTCCCCTGTGCAGCCTCAGAACTTTCTGTGATCTCCAGAGCCTTGCTCCAACTCCCGCCTTCAGATACTTGCTTCACCCTCTTTGGCACCAGCCTGGACATATGGCTGCCTCCCAAGAACTCTCAGCCCAAGGAAGTATCGCGAGAGCTCAGGACTCTTCCCAAGTGAAATGACGACAGTGAACCAGCAAACATAGTCTCTGTGTAGCAGACCAAGGGGGTAGGACAGGCTGGAGCAGCTTCCGCTAGCTTTGCACTGGGCAGGATATCACCAGTATACTGGGCCTTGAGGGGACAATGCCAGTTAGCATTCACTAAATGCTGTGCTTCTGCCGGATCTCAGCCACAGGCCTCAGGTGAGCTCCCTCAGCACGGAGCTACAGATCTTTATGCTATCTGTCCCTGGAAACAATACCTTTCGTCCAAGCGTAGCTCCCTTCTGCCCAGGTGTATAGCCCGGACACATCAGTCATGAAAGCTGTATATATTTTTACCATAGGTCTCTAAATGAAGGCTGAGAAAAATTTAGCACAGTCTGGCCCCAAAGACCTTGCTCTTACCCAAAGGGTTTATAGGTTTGCGTCTGATATGGAAGAAATTGAGCTAAGGGTGTGAGGGAGGTACCTGGAATTGCCAGAGACAGTTATAAACAAATATACAAATAAAATGACAAAAGAAAAGAGGGGCTAGAGGAATAACACAACAGTTAAAGCACTTGCCTAGCAAATGCAAGGCCCTGGGTTCGATATCCCAACACCACATAAGCCAGGCATGGTGGTGCATGCCTTTAACCTCAGCACTTAGGAGGCTGAGGCAGGAGGATTGTTGGGATTCCAATGCTAACCTGGGCTACATTGTGAGTTCAGTACCAGTCTGGACTACAGAGCAAGACCCTGTCTCAAAAATAAAATAAAATAAAACTTAGAAAAGAAGCAACAGAGCTGTGGTCTTAGATTTTCTGCAGCCAGGAACGCTGGGGAAGGACATAGCATTCAACCGCAATGAGAGGCTTCAGACTCTGGGAAGGGCCAGTTTTGTTTCCTTTGACTCAGCTTCTTGAGGGAGGCTTTGAAATTTAGCACCTCCCGATGGCTTTCCAGACCATACAACAAACTACCAAACGGGAAACTTCACTCACAGGACAAAGCAGCCCCCCAGCAGAACAGGCAGGACCGTTCCAAAGAGGCCAGCAGCATGGAAGGTTAATAAAAGAAGGCCCAAGCCTTCTTAGAGGTGCAGGCCTCTAAGAGACTAAGGCAGGAGTATCACAGGTTCAAGCCCAGCCTGGGCAAAACTCATGACTTAGCAAAAATCTCTCTCACATAATAAAAAATAAAAAAGATACCGCTCACGCTCAGTGTGAAGGTCCTGGATTTAACCTCTAATATTAAAAAAGAATAAAGAAGGTAAGAAAAAAGGAAGGAAGGAAAAAAGAATTCTTAATCCACTGGACCCAAGATCTCCAATGGCTTCAGTGGTCCCTTTCCCAGGGCTGCCATTGTAAACTACCACTGAGCAGCTTATGACAATGGAAGGTTTTTTTTTTTTTTAATAGTTCTGGGGGCTGCACAAAGGAGTCCAGGGCTCTGCTCTCTCTGAGGCTCTGGGGAGAATCTGTCCTTGCCTCATCCTAGCTTCTGAGGGAAGCCATCAGTCCTTGGTGCTCCCTGATTTGTAGCTGCATCACATCCTGTCCCTGCTGTCACGTGGTGCTCTTCCCTTGTGTCTCCACATTATCTTCTTATAAGGACATTCACATTGGACTAAGGGCTCACCCTACTTCAGTTAAGACCTCGTCTTCACTAATTATAACTGCGATGACCCCATTTCCAAATAAGGCCACATTCTGAGATACTGGGCAGAGAGGACTCCAATATGTTCTAGGGACACAAAATTCAATCCTTCTCGGTACAATCCTTACTTGCAAAATTAGAGAAAAGAAGCAGGATGTCTGTGAAAGATCTCCTGTTACAACAGTTATAAGACAAGTGTCCACCATCAAGCAATAGCTGAAAAATATAACCGTGATGGGTCCAGGGCTCTATTAGCTTCTTGGGGCAGCTGTATCAAAGTACCACAAGTGGGGAGGCTTAAACAACAGAAATTTATTCTCTCCCAAATCTGGGGGTCAGAGTTCCAAAATCAAGAGACCAGCGGAGCTGGTTCCTTCTGAAGGCTGTGAGGAAAGGATCAGACCTCTCTCCGAGGTTTATAGATGGTTGTCATCACCCTGTACATGTCTACACTTGCGTTTCCTCTTGTTTAGAAGGTTGTCATTCAGGCTGGTCTAAGACCCACCTAAGGTCTGCATTTTAAACAATTACCTCCATAAAATTCCATCTCCACATCATGTCATTTTTGGGGTTTAGATCAAAAGTCTCATGTGCGTAGAGTGGGACTTTTGGAAGGATCACAGGGGTGCTACTGACTGATCTACTGAGGAGTTCATAGTTCAATTGGAAAACAGGATGGGGCCTGGTTGGAAGTGATGTGTCATGGAAGGTACACCTGGGGAGCGCATGGCATCCTCACCGTTCTGCCCTTCTCTCTGCTTCCTGGCTTCCAGGAGGTGAGCGCTTTCGCCATCACGCCCTTCCACCATGATCCTTCTTTTTGCCTTGGACCCAGCCAACCATGCATGAACCGAAACCTCAAAACTGTAGCTCAAATTAATCTCTCCACCTTCAAATTGTGGGTGCTGTTTTGTCCCAGCAGGGAGAAAGCTAACACAGCCACACTCTGAGGTTTTGGGAATTAGGACTATAACGCCAGGATCTGGAATGGACACTAATGAACTCAGGACAGTGGTGCTGGGAAGGTTTTAGTTTTGCACAGCAGAAGGGGAGGAGCGTACCCCACCGCATCTGCAGCCCACAGGACACTGACAGGTTGCCTTCCTAGGCACTAGCTGCACAGGCTGCCACCATCCCATTCTCTGAGAAAAACAGAGCAGCAAAAGAACAGAAACAGCACAGTGGATCCAGCCCATGGAAGCATCCTGATTTCCAAGAGTGTTTCACTTACGGAGCCATATTAGGCGATTTGAGTTTCTGTTGAAGCTCGCTCAGGAAAGTCACTCAGAATCTAGTTTTTTTTTTCACCCTCCTTTTTGCTTACACAGAAGCTTTAAATTTAAAAGAAAACATTACGTGTGATGCCACCTAGAGGCGGAAGATGAAGATAAAAATAATCAAAGAGGAAGAGTATGTCTACCCCTTCTATACCTCCTGGGGATCATTACTCCAAACTTGGCTGTTTAGTCCTATCTGGTGAACTTCCACCATCACCCAGAGCCATCAGAAAGGGACATGAGCAACACTCGGGAAAAGGAAAGCAAATAAAATTCAAATTTCATTTTTGCATCTACTTTTCCATGTCTTTAGACTTGAAGACCCATGAAAATTTTATCATTTACTCTTTGAATTCACTCCCCTTCACTATGTCAAAAGTAACTATACACACAGTCTCTCTACCCCATCAACAGCCTGACACTCTCAAGCACTTGAACACGCTTGGTCGAAGACATCAGTCAATATAAATTCCCAAAGGAGAAACTGAACCACTTCATGAGGAGAATTCTGAACATTCAAGACCCCTCCCCCACTCTGCCAGGACACAAAGAGGCAGCAGCTAAAATCTGATACAAACAGGAAGGAGACCTTAAGGCACCCGATGTCGGGTCACATATGGATTCTAGAATTCTGGATAGCTGCTTTATTAAAGCAAGTGGCAGCAATTAAAGTATAACTCTCTCTGTGGTAAACATTTTAGAAACTCAGAGGGCCAAAGGTCACTTCAAAAAATCCTTAGCCTGGAAAAGCACTACTTTAAAAAAAAAAAAGGCAGATTAGTCATCGTTATTATTAGGGACGTTGAATATTCCTCAAAGGCCCACATGTTAAAGGCTCTGTGTGTGGGCAGTGCTACCAGGAGGTAATGGAACCTTTAAGAGGTGGGGCGTAGTGACTGGTCTTCAGGTCACTGAGGGTATGCACCGGAAGGAGTCTCGGACCATACTCCCTCCCTCCTTGTTCTTTTTCTTCCCTGCCACTAGGTAAGCAGCTTTGCTCCGGTGTGGGCTCCTGCCATAATGCACACCCAGAGCAACAGGACCGATCTACGGTGAACTAAAATCTCTAAAACTGTGAGCCAAAGCAAAGCTCTTCTATTTATAAGTGAATTCCATCAGGTACTAGCTATGGCGGCAGAAAGCTGACCAATACAGTTATGACAATACACCACGGCCACATATAATCCACACAGTCCGATTCAGCAGGTGTCTATAGAGAAACAAGCATCCTGAGGGGGTCTCTGGTGGACAGAAGTCATCAGGACTTATTTTCCAGATTCCTCATGCAGATATGACAACAGTTCCTTCCCCATAAGGCTCCTGAAGCAATGGAACAAGTTAATAAAATGTAAAATGGCAGGGTGGCCTATGGGACCCTGACTGGGAATAATGGAAGGTAGAAGGCAGCCTTGACCCCAATAATCTCATTTCAAGACTAGCGGAAGTGGGGCCACTCCACTCCCTTCTGTTCCAGGCCCAGGACGGCCTACAGCTGAGGTTTTACTCTACTCAAATTTCCAATTTTCCCCTGTCCTAAGACCTTCATCAGAAATCACGTGATCAGGTTTTGAAAGTCCCATCATGAATAAGGTGACTTTCAGATCCCAAACTTCCTCCAATCAGAGAATGACCCATGCCCTACAATTCTGGCTGACCCTCCTCCAACTGCTTATAAGCCTGGCCCCGCTGACAATAAACGAGCTATAACACTGATACTGCCTCCCAGGTGTTCTTCCGTCACACACACGGCCACTCGAGATCCTCTTCCTCCAAACTTTGCTGATCCCTGATCACCGGTGGCCAACAGTGGCCACAGACCCCGAAAACCCCAACAGTGGCCCATGAAAAGTTGGAGTACACACACAAGATCGCTGAGCTCACAATCAGCATTTGCATGGAAGGTTCACAGTTCCTTAAATGCCTCTCCATTCATCATATTACAAAAGAAAGGAAGGGCGAGAGGGAAGGGAGAGAAAGAAGGAAAGAAAGGAAGAAAGAGAATTAGAGAGAGAGAGAGAGAGAAATAGGTTCTTAGGTACAATGATTTGTCAGGACAATCTACTAATCAAGAACTCCAAGGCCCTGAAAGTATGCCACACTTCTAAGAGGGAAGTTCTTTGGATGAACAAGGCTGAAAATCTAAAATGTTAACCTCAGTAGACATTAATTTTAATCCAGGAATAGATATTTCACAAGGAAACATGACTAAGAAATGGAGGAATGGGGAAAAAAAATCCAACCTTGTTAATTTACCGAAAAACAGAAAAAATTAAAATGTATTAACTGTTCTCAACTACTAATTGAACCTAAAATTTTTTTTCTTTAAATATATTATTCAATGTTGCCAAGGCTAAAATAAGGTCCCAGTTCTCACGGGTTGCCAGTAAGTGCACACAGGAGCAGCCTTTTAGCAAAACAAGTGGGCAGTCTGTATACGGAGCCAGGAGCTCCCGGCCGTCAGCCCAAACCTCTCATTTCTGGGAATTCAGATTAAGGACCTTCTCTGAACAGGGAGAAAGTCATGTCTTCCTCCACGTTTACAACACAGTGGAAAACTGGGAACAAGATGGGTGTAGCTCATGGTGAAGCGTGCCTAGCCTGCAAGAGGAGCTGGGTCCTGACCCCTGGATAGCAGGGGGAAAAATGATTAACACTAAATAATAAAAGAGCAGTGAATGCACAATATGGTACAAAGCTAAGGGTCTGTGAGGCACTAAATATGATAAATAGAAAATTTTTAAGAATAGAAAAAATGTGAACATAGAAATATTACATGGAAAAATATTGAAATGTAAACTGAATATTCATGGTCATTAAAACTGGGGAAAAGCCAAAGAAAAACTTCCAAGATGCTAAGAGTAGATGACTTGGAACACAGACTCTAAGTGCGATTCCTCTGTCTTTCTTTTCTTCTTCCCCTCCACTGCTATGAAATGGAATTTTATTAACTTTAGGGTAAAATTTCTACTTGAAGTCTGCAAGCCTCTCCCTGCTGTGGATGTAAAGAGCTGGTCACTCACCCGTACCGTGCCATGAGCCTCCTCCACAGGCTCTTCCTTGCCCTTTTCGAAGGGTAAGAACTCTCTCTCTTCTCTTGAAAAATGTCTTATCTTCCCAATGCCAAAACATCACAGGGTACACGCGGCCATCACCTCTAAGTGAGGACACCGGCCACCTTCACTCTCCTCCCTAAAGCACCCACTTGCCCCAAAGAAGAATCTGGGATTCTGGGAGGAGGGGACATGAATTCTATAGAGATTGCCTCAGAGCCTCTTTTTAAATATGGTAAAGTTAGAGTCACCTCATAGACCTCAGCCCTGCCTTGTGAAACACCATCAAGTACTTCTGGTACCTAGAATTTCCTTAAGTGCTGCTAAATATTGTGATCAGCAGAAGTTTAAAAAGAGAAAGAAAAAGAAAGAAAAAAGAAAGACAAGAGATGTAGGCAACAGATGAGTGGTTAAGTTACCACTTAAGTTCCATGGGATGGAATGTGAGCCAACCATACCAGACAGGCAGTTGTGAGTACATATGGTAACGCAGGCAACGGCCTGTAAAGTTAGGTAGAACAAGCAGGCAGCTCAATCCTACATCCTCAGGGCAACCCCATGCAACCTGGTTGACACAGGCTAACCAATAACAGTTAACGTTTATAAGCCACTTTTTGTAAGCAGGCACTGGGCTTTACACATGGTAAGAATGCCACAACAATGTCAAATATTAGAAGGCTTACTGCTCCCAGTTTGGAGAGGAGGAAATTGAGGCACTAGAGAATTAAATTCTTCAGCCCTCCCAATAGCTAGAGTTTAGAACATTCTGGAAACGTTTCCAACATCACACAACTCCCTCAGGAGGGAGAAGGGGCTCAGATTTGGATGATTTGGACGTGGCCTTCTCTACAGTTCACACCCTCAATTCCCAGACTAGAAGGGAACAGGTAAGAAATTTAAAATGAAAACAGAATTTGTTAGGAAAGGGATTTTCCCCCTTTCCGTTACTGTCTGAACATTTTAACGTTTTTCCTAGTTTTGCAATTTAAAGGGGGAAAAAAGGTAACCAAAAGGAAGTTAATGCATGTGTTTGTATGGGAAGATCTTTTTTTAAATTATGTTTTTATCAAAAGACTAAATAAATGCTAATCCAGTATCTACCACCCTCGGGGGCAAAGGGCAGGGTGGAGAACAGCCAAGAGCAAGCCTGCTCCAGCCAAACTAAATAGCTCCAGGCAGCTACGGGAACCAGGTTTTATTTATTTATTTTTTAAACTTTCTCTGGGTACCATCTCTTCCAGTTTAAGCATGAATTCTAAAACCACGAGACTGCTCTGTTAGAGGTCACTAACACCACACAGTTGCTACTACACACAAAGCTCAGGATGAAATTTAGGTTTCACTCCTTAGTCTGTATTCCTTCCCATAATTCTCGCTTGGGCCCAATATTCCCAGCCAGCTACGGACAGTCACCTACACTAGAGTTCAAAAGCACACCTTGTCCTGAAAATAGCAATTCTACCCACTTGAAGAGTGTTTAATAATCCTTGAAACCAGACAGCTGAGAGAACTCACACACGCTATCTCACTTGAAATCAAATAAATGTTAACCATTTCTAGCAGGTGTGAAACCCTGCTCAAAACAGGAAAAACCTGAAATTTTCCAAAAGAAATTCTGCAGCGAACAAACAAAAGCGTTATGTTTGGTGATCTACTCAGAAAAACTGCATACAATAAACAAAATGAAATATTTTCCCTCCCCCCAAGAAATAAATTTTCTTTCTGAGTAGCAGAAGCAGGCCGGGGAAATAGAAGGCCCTTTCACCCCACAGAGGATCAGGCTAAAGGGACAGCCAACTTCTGGAGCACATAGAGTAGGAAAGCCCAGCTGGCTCCTGGGGGTGGGCTCCAAATCCAGCGCTCCTTCCTGTGCATCACCAGACGGGGCCTCAAGTCCCATTAACGGCAATGCTGAATGTTCAAGTTGCTATCCTATTCTCAGCCACTTCCTCAGCTGCCCTCCTTGAAGGCAGCGGGTTCAGAGCCAGAACACAGAATTCTCCAATCAGAAAGGCAACATGGCCCAGTTGCCAAACCCATGAAGAAGCCGAGAGCCACTGCCCCTTTGTGTGATCCCCAGGCAGTTGCCCATCAATGTGCCCACCCTGCATGGTGCCTCCCACTTGGCAGGCACCCACCAAGCTGACCCACGGATAAACTCACTGTACAGAGAAACTGGGGAGGAAGGGGTACTGACTCTAAGGGGCAGGGAGCATGATCACTTGACACCCCAAACCCACTTGGGGTCTTAGTCACTTCTTATGGCTGGGTCACAATACCCAGCACCCACCGTTTAAGGGAGGAAAGGTTTACATGAGCTCACAGCTGCGGAAGGTCTTAGCCTATTCATGGTTGACCGGCAATGGTGGAAGGCCATGGCGGAGAAGGGCCTGTTCCATAACCAGCTTATCCTCTATGGCAGCCAGAAAGAAGAGAAAGAGAGGCAGAGCCAGAGAGGGAGCTGTACCCTTCCAGGTCATGCCCCCTGGGGGCCCATTCCTCCAACCAGGCCCCACCGCCTAACAGCACAAGAAATCATCAGTGGATAACTCACTCGACCCAGCTAATCCCCACGATTCAACCACCTTCCAAATACATGAGGCTTTTAGGGGACAATCTGTATTTAAATCATAACACCAGGGGTCCCCCATCGTGCAGGCTGTCCCTAGTTCAAATCTCCTGCATGTTTCAGTGGCACAAAACAGGCAAGAGAATGACAAGGAAGCAGAGAACACACCAGCCCCTGGGGGTGCCCACTTGAAGCCCCCAGCTGTATCTGGTAACGAAGACGGGACTGGGCAAGCAAACACCTGTCAGGTCAGCACCTACTGTTCACTAGCTGATACAAGACACTAAACCATCGAGGAAACCCCAAGCAGGGCGGTCACCAGTGCGGACAGTCCTGCGCTCCCACACCCCACCACTTCTGCACACCGCACACTACCCCGGGACACAGGGACAGAGTGGACGGGCCGCGACTGCTGCCACAAGCCCCACCCCACTGGCCTGCGGCCAGCACTGACCAGGGTGGACGGCAGCTCAGGGCCCTGCCCCGGGCCTGGGATTCCACCTCCCGCACCCGCCCGCTGCCCAGGCCAGGACTCACGGCATTCCTTCTCGTCGCTCTTGTCAAAGCAGTCCGGCAGCCCGTCGCACTGCCAGGCCCCGGGGATGCAGCGCCCGTTGCTGCACATGAAGTTGCCTGGAATGTTGCACTCATTGGTGAAGTTGTTTCCGGGGAGCAGCTGGCTTTCTGTGGGAGACAAGGGACAGGGGGTCAGAAGGCTCCGCACTAGCAGCAAGGGCCTGGGCCTCCCCTCGGCTGAGAAGGCACAAGTGAGACTCCTGACCAGCTTTCTCGGCCTCGTTGGGCTTCAGTGTCCACACCTGTGAGACGGGCTGATGGTTTGCTCCAGCCCCCACCAGGATGCGGAGGAAGCTGACAAATACGTACGCGGGAGGCGCTTAGGTGCCACTCACAGACTTTTTCTATCAAAGTGATTGGCTGCAACATGCAGATGTTCGTTATTGCCAGGGGCAGCGGCTAAAACCGAAAGTTCCCGATAGAAACGTGCACTCAACTCCAAAATCTCCAACAGCAGAGATGGCAGGATCCTCCAGGCCTCTCAGCCTCACAATCACAGATCCCCTGAACTTGGGCCAAGTTGGCCTTGAACTTGGGGCTCATGTTACTCTAGGAAATAAGATGCCCAGCTCTACAGAGAACCAGCCTGTACTCCTATGCGGGGGAATGGCCAGCATGAATCATGAACTCAGGCCCTCTGACCCCCAAGGGGCTGTCCCAGTTACTATTCTGCCTGCCAACAGTTCCCAGAGGTTTAGAACCCAGCCCAGAGGTTCAAGTTCAACGCCAAGAAACAGTCATAAGGCGCCAAGGCTCCCACCCAAACCGCCCTCAGGCAGAAAAGCTAACAGAGAAGCCTGGAAAGACTGCTGGTGGGGGAAGGGCGCTGAACTCATCCACTCTGGACTCAGGGCGCAGGTTTGCCAGGGAGCAGGGAACTGATCCACTGGGTGAGGGTGAGCCAGGGTGATCAATGGCTGGGAGGTAGAAGCCATTTGAAAGTAAAATACTCTTAGGGGGAAAAAAGGAGAAAAAAAGGCCAGTCCCTTAGCACAGCACAGCTCCAGGGCTCCCTTCTGAGTCACTGGACAAGCATTTATTGGGCATTTATGACCAGACATTTGTGCTGTGTCTGAAAGAATGAAAGCTGGGGTTATTTCCTTCAGGCTGGTAGGGCCCACACGCACACTCACTATGCCACTGCCTCCAATACAATAAGAACACGGGCTTCTAAAGCCACCTAGGGGTAAGAGGAGAAGAACCCATGATCCTCTTTGTCAAGCTCCGTCAAAGACCAACACCTTTAAATCTCAATGTTCCAGAGCCCTCACCCACTCTCTTTCTTGCCACTCCCAGTTTTATGCACTATTCCTATTTACCCGGGTCTCCTTGAAAATCCCTGCGCACCTTCAGTGGGTAGCTCCTCACCCGCCTTCCCTCGGAAGTG
This sequence comes from Ctenodactylus gundi, assembly GCA_004027205.1. Classification (NCBI taxonomy): domain Eukaryota; kingdom Metazoa; phylum Chordata; class Mammalia; order Rodentia; family Ctenodactylidae; genus Ctenodactylus; species Ctenodactylus gundi. The sequence goes on along the minus strand of PVKB01001457.1, from coordinate 252,240 downwards.
GTCCCTGGCTGCGGGAGCAGACACGCCGCTTACTCTGGGGTCTAGCAATGCTACTGTGGGGGAGATACTAAAAATATGTCGTAACTGGAACAAGCACCGACCAATGGGGACGGACACAGCCACAGGCAAGCAGCACCACGCTGGCTCCAGTGCCACGGATATTCCTGGTAGACCATCTGCCGTGGTGCTGAATCCGTAATGACACACGCAGGTACCTCCCTGCTGAAATGGGCTGTCACAGCTCGCTAGAGGACTCAGAAGAGACTCTACAGAGAGGGGCTTCACTCTACCCAAACGCCCACGCCAGAACTCTAGACATCTCCCCGTCCCTCCCACCTGCATCATCCTCATACAGATGGTCACCACGTCACCATTACTTCAGCCTCGACCCCAGCCCAAGCAGCTACGGTCTCTAATCAGGGTTACTGCCGGCCACAGTCCGCCAGCACGGTCTCCCGCCTCCCGTCCCACCCTTCTCCGATCTATTCTCTCTTCTGATGGCCAGGAAGATCTTTCTAAACAGCAAATCGATCGTGACATTTCATTACTTTAAAAAGCTGTTGAAGGCTCCCCAGCGTTCTCGAGTCAAAATTCAAGGGAATCAAGAAAGATTCCAGGAGAGAGGTGGCATTTGCTGTAGGTATTGATGGACGCACAGAGATGAACAGGAAAGGCCGTTGTAGCCGAGGGAACACTGCTGGCAGAGAGATGGTGCGGGGAGGCACAGCTCAGCGACCGGAATGAAAAAGCCGTGCAGCTCGGACTGTTAGGAAGTGCAAATTCATTACAACACCATTTCTCCTGCCTCCACGTCAGACATCACTAATCAATCATGGCTTCCTGTTTTGCTGAGCCCAGACCCAACATCAGATTCCCTTTTAAGATCATTCCAGAAAGTCGCCATCAGCCTCCGAGATGATCATGAAAGCCATACACTCTCTCCAGGGAAGAGTTTGTGATGCCAGAGAGACTGTGCTGGGGAGGAGCCGAGAAGGGCAGCCAGGTGCAGGATCTAAGCCAGACACCAAATGCTCAGCTCACAAAGCCCCGACTCCAGCTGCTCCAGAACAACTGCTCGAGGCCTCGCCAACAAGCAGGGGCACCACTCTTCAGGGCTGTGGAATACAGCACGTCACTCTGTTTTGATTGGAAATCACTTGCACTTGGCTTTTGTAGAGCCGGAGCCCCGAAGGCAAACCCCCTGGAAAAGTCACCACCGCTGCGAAATCTTGTTCTGATAAACAGATTTCCGGAACCAGAAAATTGGCCAGATTAAATTCTAAAGTGCTTGCTCAGAGAGCCAACAGGCTGGGGGCACATGGGCTCGACAAATGGACGGAGGGTGCAGGGCCTAAGCCCCACGCCACGCACAGGTGGCCCTCCCAGCCACAGGCGCTGGTCTGGAGAATAACAGGGAGGCGCATTCTTCCCGCTGTCCTGAGCAACCCCATTTCACGTGCAGGGCGTGCACAGCCCACTGCTTCAGGGAAGTGACAATATAATCAAACAAAACCACCAGGGAAACAATGCAAAGACAAATAATATCCAGCTAATTCTCTCCTCAAACCTTCCTCAAACCCATCCGATTCATCTCGCTAAACTGGCACCACCTGATCTAAGCCACCATTATTTCTTGCTTCCCCTCCCTCCCATCTGCAGTACTGAAGATCCACGCCTGGGCCTCTGCACTGAGCTACATCCCCTGCCCTTTTTAAAAGTTTCCATTTGAAATGGGGTGTTGCTAAGTCATTAAGTTCCCTAGGCTGGGCTCAAACTTGCAATCCTCCTCCCTCAGCCTCCCAGAGTGCTGGGATTAGAGGCCTATATCACTAGGCCCAGTTTAAAGGCCTCTTTAATTCAGGAAGCATTTTGTCTCCCAGAGAACATAGGTCATTTCCCATTGTTATGACAGGGTGGGATGTTACTGGCACTTAGCAGGTCAAGGAGAAGGGCCCAGGACAGCCCCACGTGGCAAAAAGTCACCCAGCCCCAAATGTCACTAGCACCAAGGAGGAGACATCTTCCTTTAAACCAACTGCTGACTGCTACTTCTCACTCTCTCCAGCTCCTTCCCTTCACACAGAGTGAATTTTAAACTGCAACTGATAGTTTCTGCATGCCCTTAGGATAACACTAAATTCTGGCTATGGTTTACAGAGCTCAGTAAGACACAAGCCTTCCAGCAGCTTCCTCTGGAACATTTCTCTAGTCACACCAACATCCTTCCTGCTGGGAGTCCTCCCAACATCCTGCCTGCTGACCTCAAAGATTCCTCAGCCTACCTTTCACCTGGTATTAGGGCTCAATTCTGTCCCCCCTCCAAATTTCTATGTTGCCATCCTAAAACCCAGTACCTCAGAATGTGACCGTATTTAACAATGGGGCCTGTGAGGAGGTAATGAAGTTAAACTGAACTCATCAGAGTGGGTCCTCATTCAGTAAGATAGGGTCCTTATAGGAAGAGATTATATCATTCACAGGTATAGAAGAAAGACCGGGAAAAGACACAGGGAGAAGACAGCTATCTACAAGCCAAGAAGAGAGGCTTCCAAAGAAACCAACACTGCTCACACCAGGATCTCAGACTCTGGTCTCCAAAGATGAGACAGCTCCTGTTGTTCAAGCCGCCCTATGTTACGGGAGTCCCAGCAATACAATCCAACCAGCTAACCTCCATGTTTTCTCATCAGATCTCAGTTTAAATCACAAACTCTGGGACCCCTCTGCAGGCCCCCGACCTAACACTGGTCCCGTTTTTCACTCGGGTCATGTCCTATGTTTCTTTCCCTTGGTTCCAACTTGGCCTTATTGATATAACTGCACCAGCACCCTAAAACTGAATGCTCCCCAGGCAGAGAGGCACTGTGTCACCCACCCTGGCATCCCAGGCACCTGACATGTAGGTGCCCAATAAACATTGTGACCATCCAACAACAAGTGTGTTCTCATTGCCAACTTACTCAGCATCCCCCAAATTCCTCCTTGAAAAGTTCCACCCACCCTCGGCTCTTGTCCCTAGCATGGAAGTGGGATCTGAACATATATGGATGAAACAAGGGACATGGGGTATCCAGACCTGTACAAGTAAATTACTACCCTGCCTGCTTTTAAGAGAGATTAGAAACCTTTTTTAGGCTGCCAGCAGGACTTCCTAGCGGCTAAAATATTTACCCCATCTCAGTGTCTCGGGACACATCTGAAATCCAAGAAACACAAGCATTAGCACGAAGCTGGCTAGCTGGGGTTTCTCCTCTTTGCTTTTTTTCTTTTTCATTAAGCTGAAAAATGAAGAGCTGCCCATTCTCACCGTAGCACATCACTTACTTAAAATAACTACACCATCTGTATTAAGTATGAAAAATAACCCAAGTCCTCCCCCATTGGACAAAAGCAAGTCATCTGTGATAGCAGCTTCTTCCAAACTCTCCGGGACCCAAAAATCTACACTCGACAAGGGGCCAGAAATGGGGCAACTCACAAAACTCCCCCAGCTGCTGCATCCTGCCAGAATCATCCTGGAACACTCAGTGAGTGATGGTGACTTTTCCAGCTGAGAAATGGGAAGTGTATTCCACCAGCTGGAGGAATTTCTCTGTCTCTCTCTCTTCATCCTTTCTCCCTAGGGGAAGCCCCGTCTGAGTACACTACAAAATCACCATGTGCAAGCCACCCGCAGGCCCTGATTTCAGATTCTGGCCCACCAGCCTTTATTCTTGTCTCCTGCTTCCTAACAACCCAGGTCTGCAGGCTCCATGAATGGCAAAGCAAGACACCCAGGCATACACAGGTACACACCACAGGCAGCTTGGCATTCAATTTTGCAAATTTCAAACAGATCGTCCTTAAAGCCTCTCTGGAGAATGAGCAGCCTCTTCCCACTGTCTGGTGCCAACAACCACAGTGCCGTGAGGCCTCTGAAAGAACCCTGCTTTCCCAGTGACTCATTTTGTGAAGCACAGGCACGCACACACACACATGCCCAGGTACATATAAGGTCACCAAGTGCGCCGGCCCCCAAGGATGCGTTTGCAGACATCTCTAGAAAATTCTCAAAGGCTTTTTTGTGACTCTAGACTGCTCTGAAGGAGGGCCTCCGATGGAGCCAGAGGTATCTGCTCGTGTAGTCCTTTCCAGAGTCACTGGTTCTCATTAAGCACCCTACTCCTGCTGAAGACTGGCTCTGGCAGCTGGCTGGCTGTCACCAAGCAGGGACCAGTCATGTGGATGGGAATCTGAGGCAAGGATGTGCCTGGGACTCCAAACACCTGAGCCTAACCAGGTGGGCAGCCCAGTGTAGACTCAGCCTGTGCTGTGAGCTTCTCCCTCGAGTCCCTGCCTTTGTTTACCCACTTGTTCAAGGAAGATATAACCCTGGGAAGTTGCCGAAAAGACACAGAATAAAATGAGCTCCCCCAGATTCCGTGCGGGACTGCTGGTCCTTTATACTTATCAATTTCACATTTGCACTGTCCATGACCCCGAAGGGAGGTCCGGCCCAATCCTTCGGCAGGAACCACCCAAGGACGGCACAAGCTACCCAAGGGACAGGCAGTGGGCGGGGCTGTCCACCCGGCACCTGCGCCTCACACAGCTTCGGGCTTGCTTCTCCCACAGAACGTGAAGCAGCAGGTGTTACAGAATGATAAATGCTTTGTTGCCGTCTTATAAAATGAGTTAGCAAAGAGAGCCGTGGCTAGTATTAATGAGGCAGTGGAGAGAAAGCAGAGAGGGCCAGGAAAAGGACAGCTTTTCACCAGAAAATAGCTTCATTCACTATTTTTCTTCTGTATTTATAGCCTCATTAAGGGCCTGAAGCTGTTACTTACATTTTTAGTTATGCTTCCCTGCATTTCACGAGGCAGATTATGTTGGAATGGCACATAGTGGGGAACCTCAGAGCCAACGGGTTGCTGTCTAAGAGAGAGCCAAGGTCTGGCAGCTTCAACCTCAGATGAAGACTCCGGGTCGGCCCGCTCCACTGGAGGATGCTTTTTACGACACCAGCCTGCAGGGGGAGCTCTAAGCCCCAACCCACAGGGCTCCCGCTCTCCTCAGGCTCCCATTAACAGGCCTGAAGAAGTTGATTACTATTGACTTTTCACTAGGGACGATCTAAAACTTACTGTAGCACTTAAACATGGCAGAAGCTTAACATCACTTCTTTTTCATTTCTTAAAATAGTCCCATAAAACAGACACACTACCCATTTAGCATGGGAGGAGACGGTGAAGAAATAACTTGCCCCAGGTCACGCAGCTAGACAAGCGCCCAGAACAAATATTTTGGCTGCGTAGGCCAAGAGGCCAAATAAAGGATACTATGCAAGTACATACTATGAAGGAAAATAATATTCCACAAGACTTCTATTCACAAAGTTCAAAACATTTTTGTAATTATTGAGAACAACTTTCTGTAGTGAAGGCTTAATGGAACTCTCCCGGTGCTTGATGAATAACATTTCACTTAACTGAGGCTCAAAGTTAGGTTCTCATCATCAAAATCTATTGCAAATATCTGGTTATTTAATCCAACCATTTAAACAAGTGAAATCCATCGTGTGGAGGGATACTGAGTATCAAACCCAGGGCCTTTTGCTCCGGGCTATACCCCCAGCCTGCTTTTATTTTTATTTCAAGAAAAGGTTTTGCCAAGTACTAAGATGCAGAAGCTGGGATCAAACTTGTCAACCTCCCACCTCTGCCTCCAGTGTGCAGGGATTAACAGGCCTGTGGCACTGGGTCTTGGCTGTGAAATCCATTCTTTGCTCCAGAAGTGTCTTTGTGAAGCACAGGCATGCACACACACACATGCCCAGGTACAGATAAGGTCACCAAGTGTGCTGGACCCCAAGGATGTGTTTGCAGACATCTCTAGAAAATTCTCAAAGGCCTTTGTGACTCTAGAGTGCTCTGAATGATGGCCTCGGCCTCTGATGGAGCCAGGGAAGGTATCACTGAACTTCAAGTGCATGTACTCTGTCTTTGAACAATCAGAAACAAGTGGTGGGTTGGCTATAGCACTTAACCAACCACATCCCGTGCAACAGGACCAAAGATCTATGTAAAACAAGAAATGACAGAAGTGTCCAATCCCAAGGCGCTTCCTCTCTGTCCACTTAGCACACTGAAACAAGCCCACCAGCTGTTCCCCATACCACAAGGAGACCCTGCTGGGTCCTCAACAAGCATGGAGATCAGGCACCTGAAGATGCTCTGTAAGTGACTGGTGACTGCCAGGGTAGGGAACACAACCTGTTAACCCGTAGGTACCTTTGCAGTTCCAACTCCCTTAAGTTCTGAGAATTTATCTAAACCTGCCTTGAATGCATTTATATTTTACATTCAAGACATAACTGATCTGGCACATACCTGTAATCCCAGCATTCTGGTAGGCGGAGGCAGGGAGATCACACGTTCAAGCACAGCCAGCGCAACTTAACAACTTACCAAGACCCTATCTCAAAATTAAAAAAGGAAGGAAGGAAGGAGGAAGGAAGGACAGGACAGACAACAATGGATAATGAGTTTATTTCCAGAAAGCACTAAATCCTGTTGGAAGAGCAGCTCAGAACCAGTGGTTCTCAAGTCCTCAAGACCCCAAGTGCTCGTCTTCCCTGACACCTACACCTCCCAGGGTGGGCTGCACTGTCGGGCATGCTCCAGAACCCCTAACAGCAGTGCCCACCACTCTGTTGCCTTCTGCCTCCCCAGCTGCCTCCCTGGCTTCCCACAGCAGGAGAGCAGGGAGGCCACACTGAAGGACAGAAGAGGGGACAGCTTTGCAACTAATTTTATCGGGCTGGTGATAAGCTAGGCTTAAGAGAAGACCAATCAACACTGCACGTCAGCAGCTCTCAGAAAGAGCCGCCAGGTCAAAGGGAAGGACTGTGCTCCAACCCCAAGCTGAGAGACCCACGTGCCCGGGACAAGTGGAAGGGACAAGTGGAAATATTTCCACAGACACTAGAAACTATCCTACAGCCGATCCTCGGCTGCGTGCACATGCCCTCTGGCAGGGCAGGCTTGGAAAATACCAATGCCAACCAGGGAATAGGGCCAGAAGGGTAAAAGGAGCTTCACTGAGGCCTAAAAGCATATCATTGTGAGCGAAGGGTAAGGAAGTACTTCTGAAATAAGTCTCAACAAAAGCACAGGGCATAAAGGAAAGTGCTGCATCAAAATGTGAGGCCCCCGGTCATTCAGAGAGGCTATAAACGAAGGTCACAGACAAGCCACACGCTGCAGGGTGGTATCCGTCACATACATGACCCACCGAGTGTCACAATCCAGGATCTTCCTACGGCGCCATGTAAGGAAACACAACAATACCTGAGAAGCACGGACAGGAGCAGGTACTTCCACTGATGAGGAAACTCACACAGCCACTTAATAAGTACTCAGCCTCACTTGCAATCAAGGAATGATTAATGGAAATGGAAGCTCTCTGTCACACCCACCAGCGTCGCAAAGATTTGAAGTCTGACATTCCCAAGTGGCGAGAAAATGAGGAGCAACAGGACCCCACGCGGAGGGTGGGGCGGGAAACACGGAAGAGCAAACTGGCTGTTCCTAAGGGAGATGAAGACGCTCTTGAGCTCTGACCCAGCCAGTCCTCCTCTGGTGCTCATCCTGGACACGAGACACATACTGTGCATAGGATGACAGCAAACTACTCCCTGTCACTTCTGACACTCCTGTAATCACAAAACTGCAAGACAAACCCAGTGCTCTTCAAGAGGAGAATGGGGGCAGGTCTGTTATCCCAGCTTTCTGGGATCCTGAAGTAGGAGGGTCACAAGTTCAAACTCAGCCCGGGCAACTTAGCAATGTATTGAGACCCTGTTTCAAATAAGCAACAAACAGGAGTTGGGGTATAGCATGGAGCAAAGGCCTTGTGTTCAATCCCTGCTCTCTCTCTCTCTCTCTCTCTCTCTCTCTCTCTCTCTCTCTCACACACACACACACACACACACACACACACGAAAACAGAGGGAAGTGGAGCAAATTCACACAGCAGAAGAGTATCCAGGACTTTCGTGGAATGAGGCAGAATGGCACAAGTCACCATGGATAATTCTGAAAAATATGATGACGCTAAGGGACAAAAATCAAGTTGTAGAATACTACCCACATTAAACTGGATGCCACGATATTACCTTCAGATGTAGTATTTTTTTAATTACAGAAAAGACAAACACCAGACGTAGGACAGAGGTCACCTGTGGAAAATGGAATCAGAGAAGGTATCACTGAACTTCGAGTGCATGTGCTCTGTCTTTGAACAATTCGAAAAAAGTATAGAAAAACATCAGAACACACTGGAGCTGGGCCGTCAGCACACAGGCTTGTTTGGGGGTGTTCTTGGTGACTCTTCTCTTCCTTTAAAAAGAAATGTTTCATTAAACCGGGCCTGGTGGTGCACTGTAATCCCGGTACTCTGGGAGGCTGAGGCAGGAGGATCGCAAGTCCAAGCCCAGCCAGGGCAACTTAGTGAGATCCTATCTCAAAATAAAACAAATAAAAAGGGTTGGGAATGTAATTTAGATGGAAGGACCGCCAACATTAAGAAATTTTAAAGTGTCATGATAAAGAATAAACATTATAGTAACAGTTGATAAAAATCAATGAAAGACACATGGAACCATTTTCCACTGTTATTCTAAGCTTCAAAAACCACTCAACTCTAAAGGAATGAGAGACAAAAGGGACCAACTGTTCCCAGAGGGAAGAGCACGGGGCCTGCATCAGGCGCTGGGCCTCCTGTGAACTCCTGTCATTTTCTGAAAAGCAGCAACAGTTGCAGGGTAAAAATCAGTCGTGGGGGGAAATAAACATAAGACACACTCACCCACCCAACTTATTTAAACCATGACATTCTACAAACAAGAATAGCAAGGCCTCGCCAGCAGGACAGATACTCTTTAAATCTAGTCCCCTAAGAAGTCAGCTTGGGAAAAGCCACAGCGAAGGTGAAGGTGATGCCTTAGAATAGCTGTCCTGCCCCTCCCATCTGCCCCCTCATCCCTCCCTCCGTAAGGAGCTACAGAGGTTTCCATGGAGGCTCAGCTGGGGGCAGTAGAGGCTGCGATTTGCCAAGTCTCCCAGCTTTGGCCACTAAAGAGTCTGGAGAGGAGGTGGGGGGGGGGGGATGGGAGACAAAACCAGGCAGCAATGCCCAACTTCTGTACCTTGTCCCTCTTTTCTCACTAGGAAAGCAGATGTTCAAATGCCAGGGGCAAGGGCTGGGGGCACAGCTCAATGGTTAGAGTGTTTGCCTAGGAAGCAGGAGGCCCCGGTTGGACCTGCCAGCAATACGTAACAGCTGGGTGGGGTAGCCCAGGTCTGTAATCCCAGAGGCTGAGGCAGGAGGATTGCTATGAGTTCGAGTTGTTCAGCCTGGGCTACAGAATGAACTCAAGACCAGCCTGGACTACAGAGCGAGACCTTGTCCCAAAATAAATAGGCTCATTAATTAATGAAATAAACTAAAATGCAAAGAGCACATGTGGTCTTGGGAATCGGTCAGATCTGAGTTCAAAGGCCTGATTCTCACAACTGCAGCAAGTTGTGTGACTTTAGGCAAGTGAGTTGCCCTCTCGGAGCCTCAATCTCACCTCTCCAGCAGTGCTACTGAGGAAGAGAGGATATTAAAGGGACAGACAAGTTCAAAGGAAAGGGATCAGAGGATTACCCTGAGGAGAGCCCACCTTGGGCATTTCAGGGCATCGAAGCCACAGGAAAGAAAAAGAACTTAGGAAGAAGAATGGACTAGGCAGCACGCAGTCTGCGGGTGGCCGGCTGTCCTGGGCTGCGCTTTGAGTCACCCCCGCTCCTGCGACTAGACCCTCACCCATTCCTGTAAGTAACTCCAATTACTCCTTGCTTCACCAAGCTGGACTCCGGTGTGATCGTTACTTCCGTCTGTTGGCTGGGATGTCCTCGTCTCCCAAGAAGAGCTTCACCGAACCCATGACGGGAAAGGCACAGAAGGATACCAAGTAGGAACACCTGGAGTGTGACAGTGCCAGTCGCTGGCACTGCTTCCGTCCCTCCACACAGTGTCCCCGGCGCTCCTCCCAGGTCAGCAGCACACAGAGCCTGCAAAGGACCCCCGGCTCCCGCTCCTCTGCCTGCCCTCTAGAAGGAGAAAGCCAGGACGGTGGCAACCCAGTGGGAATTGGGGCTGGTTTGCTAGATTTCTCCCGAAAAGCCAACTACTGGGACAGATACCAGGCCTTAAGGACAGAGGCCAGAAGCCCTCAGTGCAAAGCCAGCCGTGTGTCTTCTGACACCCCATCACCTCTGCTCAGTAATTCCCAGTTACTTGCTCTTCTCAGATCAGCACAAGGAATTCCGGACAGCAGGCGGACTACGATCACGAAGCAACCGTCCCAAACAGCAGGATCATGCCACAGGTCAGAAGAGGAAGATCGCGGGATTCATCGAGATCAACAACTCACCATCCCGGCCTCAGTTTCCCCACATGTAAATGAAAGCACCGCTAGATGATATCTGAGTTCATTTTTAACCCCGAAACTGCTCATCCTTGCACACGCCTGGTCCCCCCCAGCAGATAAATTCACACTATATGCCTGTCCTAGATATATTCTTTCCCGTGTCCAAAAAACGCCTGGGGTTTACACGGAGGTCCTCTTCTAAAGCCAGGGCCAGTTGACGGCCTGTCAGAAAGCAGGGCACACAGCAGGAGGTAAGTGAAAGGCCAGCAGGCAAAGCTTCACCTGTATGAAGGCCACACCCCAGATCTAGCATTACCACCTGAGCTCCACCTCCTGTGGACTGATGGCAGCATGAGATTCTACACTGGGTTGTGAGCCCCTGAGGAGAATCTGCTGCCTGGTGATTTGGGCCGGAGCTATGGTGGGGACGCTAGGCCATCCTCCCCCAACACACACTAGCCCTTGGTGCCAAGAAGGCTGGGGACTCTGGCCTAAAGAACCAAAAATCATCCCCGCAAGGTCCCTTCTCCTGTTTAAATGTAGAGACAAGGAACCAAGTGACCCCCCAACCTGTTAAAAAGCAGGCCTGGAGCTGATCAGTGGAGTCAGGTCCCGGTTCCCAATGAGCCTATCTATCAGACAGCCCCAAGCTCCGCCTGCAGCAGAAGGAGGGATCCCCATGGGGCAGCCAGGAATGAGACCTGCCTCCCTCTCCCTGTAGATTCAAGGGCCTCTCTGGCTCACTCCAATTATCCACAATCTTTCATCATGTCTCAGTAAATAAACAATTGTTTGGCTTATCACTTCGGATAAAGACAGGAACACTGGCAGGAAAATCAAAAACGCCAGCCTGTTACCGCCAAGCCAGGAAGGGGAATGCATATTAACTCCTGCGTCTTCTGAAATTTTCCTAAGTAGCTTAATCCATTAAACCAGTCCATCCGCTTTGTCTGCTCACGTGGCACCCTCTGCACCAGCCGAGGATGGGCTGATGATGACCAAAGGACGCAGCTACACCTAAGCAAGCGGCAGGGTGCCCCAGTATCGACTGCTGGAATCCTCGCCTTAGCTTGCATGTCCAAATGACTGCAGCTTTTGGAGCTGTGCGGCAAGCCATTTACTTCCACAAAAGGCTCATTAGATGCCATCAGTCAATGGGCTGAAGCTGATGATCTGGGCTGGAGCTAAGGTGGGGATGCTAGGCCATCCTCCCCCAACACACATCTGTGGAAGGCAGAACCAGTGCCAAGAAGGTTGGCGACTCGGCTCTAAAGAACCAAAAAACATCCCTGCAAGGTAGAGTCTGAGGTCCTTCCTCCTGTTTAAACGTAGAGACAAGACCTATAATTTTAGCACTCTGAGAGGCTGAGGCAAAATGATCTCAAGTTTGAGCCCAGCCTGAGCCAACTAAATGAATCAACAAAAGCTTGTTTCAAACTCAAAACAAAACAAAACAACAACAACTACAACAACAAAAATGGACTGGGACGTAGTTCAGTGCAAAGTCCTAGGGTTCAAATCTCAGTACTACAATAAGGTGGGCGGCGAAGGGGGCTTTAAACTACGAATGAACCTACCTGGTTTCCCACGTTGTGGAGGATAGTTTATACTGTCCAGAAAACAAAATGGGTTTAAATAAAAAAATCCACAAAGAATTGGAAAACTCAACACTGAAGTCGGCACTCGAGCCCATGAACTCTGAATTCCAATTCCAACCTTTCTTCCGAGAAAGAGAAATGGATCAAACAGAGCCTCCACAACTGCCTGCCTAACAACAGGGCTGTCTGTCTGGTCCACCTTGGCACTGGAGCTACATAATCACTGACCTGAAACATCGTAACTCTTGCTGCCTATCAGACACACAAGAAAGCCTCATAATGAGGGGAAAAAATACTACAAATTCAATGGAAGCTTCAAAAATTTTCACACATTTTATGACAGCACACAGACAGAGGCCATAAGATTAACTAGGGTCATTTCTTAAAGGTATTATTAGTCACCATTAAAAAGTTACTATTATGTAAAAACTGGATGTAATGTAGATACATAACACATCATTTCACAAGGCATAGCATTATAATGTAGCAACATGATTAATAATTAGAAGAAGGGTGATCCGAACAGGAAAAGGATCCACCCCGAACTGAACACAATAGACTCATTCCAGGGAGACAAAAGAGCAGAAGAAGAGGGCTGTTCATTAAGCAACGATTTTCAATAAATTCAATGGCGTGCCCCATGGAGTGGCTCTCTGCTAACAGGGATGGCTGCTCAATACCAAGTGGCTGGCAAGAAGTCAAAGGCTTGCTCAACATGGAAACCATGATTAACGTTTAAATCGATTTAACCCCTGCAGTGTGCACACTCCTCAGCCGTCAGACAAGGGCCAGGCTCACGCCCCTTCACTTTCCCACATCTGTCCTTATAAAGTCCCCAGGGGGCCTCTTAAGTCTTCCAACACTCAATCCAAAGGTTACTTTTCTGTCTCTACGCTGTGCACCATTTTGGTGCACTGGGACAAAAGCATCACTCTCTCTTTCTGAAACTCCCCTCCCTTAGTCTCCCTGACATGCCTTCCTGATCCCTTACCTCCTCTGTACCCTGACTCTGCAATCATCCCTGCCTGGCCACCGAGGAGGCTTCTTCCTCCAACCACCCCGCAACAACCTCATAGTTCTGCCCCTGACTTCCCAAGCCAAGCAACATCTTCCCTGGATAAGCCCCTTGTACACTACTAGGTCCAATCTTCACGACCATAATCCCAAAACTCTAGCTGAATTCACCCTTCACCTCCCCACTCCAACCACAGCCTTGTCCTTAGACTCTCATTACCAAAGACAGTTCCATCCCTGCACAAACTTGGCCCAAACCAAGTTCTAAACCTGCCCCTCTTGCATCGCTCAATATTTCTGTTGGTAGAACCAACCATCAGCCAACCCTCTCCCTCACCTGCAGCTACACCCATCGACAGGTGATAACTACTTCTCACCTGCATTTTTCCTCTCCATTCCTGGCACTCACAACTGTAGTGCAAATCTACCTTCTACCTGTTTTGCACTTAAGATAGCCTCACTGGCTTTCCTAGACCCATACAAGTCATCATGCCAGCAACTGTAGAGCACATAGGGCCACATCACAGGTGGTATCACATCTTCCCATGGCTTGCCCCCTCAGGGAGGGTAAGGCCAGAGGTTCCTGAGTCTGCATGGGAGACCCTGTGTGCCAGCCAGTCCACCTTTCCAGTTGTTACCTCCCTGGCCTCCCAGGACAGTTTACATCCCCCCACCCCCAACCCACCTCTCAACATAACTCATATAAACTTCTATCTCTTTGCTAATCTTAATGGTCCAAAAACTTCTGGCGTGTGCCTGTTCTGCCCCATAGCCCCAAAGCAGGTTTGTGCCAAAGGACGGAGCACATCCTAATATATATATAGTTCAGGACCAAGACAAAAGGCTCGCTAACAGGGATGGTGGGAGGAAGAAAGGGACAGGTGAGTATACGGGTGAGTGGACAAAAATATGGGTGGCTGCTTCCGTGGGCTATATGCTATGAAAAGCATGTCACTAAACATTCTGTGGATTGTTCTTGCGAGTGAGGACTGATCATTCCTCAATCCTATAGAAAGTATACATTTGTACAATTTAAGGTTTACAGGACTAAAATATTTTTTTTTAATGCTCAGATCCGAACTTGCATATTAAGAAAACTGGGGGGGGGGGGGGGTTGCAGCAACCAACATTTTGATTCACAGTATGACTCTTTCCCGAGAAGTTCGTGCTTGTGAAGATTTTTTATGAAGTGAGCTTCACCTCTGGATTTTAATTTGGTATAACTGATAAATTTTTCCAACTCTAAGTAATAATTCAAATATGCCCAACTTTAAAAATGCAACCTCAGCAGATAACAGCTGGCCTCTAGCGCTCTTGAGTACAAAGACTTGGTATACGACATCATCCACAGCTGGGATTATCTCACACGGCTGCACTCACAACAAACCCAGAGTTCTGGGATGACCAATTCATTCTCCCAGTGCCGGTTCACAAGAAGTCAAGGTCAGACACGCATGACAGAGAAAACCAGGCCAAGATGCACAAGTGGCTGAGCACACCCTCACAGTCAGCCGCTGTCTGTACTCTGCATTGGGCTGAGACAGCCTCTGGGTCAAGGCCTCAGGCCTCTGTACACAGGCAGGGTGTTGTCCCTTTTCCCCACGGCAAATCCCAAACCATCAGCACCTCACCCTTAGCCTTTATTTGTTTCTTTCTGTCTCCAGGGAGTAGTGACAGCTGCAGCACGGTGGCATTTGGGCTGGAACTCACGTCCAGAGCAGGCAAAGAAGCAAACTCTTGGCTACTGGAGATGGTCAGGGACTCAAGTCACTGGACATGGTCAGGGACTCAATAGGTTCAGTCAAGAGTCTGTCTCTGTCAGCCATGCCCACGGGAGCACAGCCGTCCCCATTCCTGGCATCCCTGGCATTCTCTGAACTAGCAGCCCAGCCTATTTAAAAATACCAAAGGAGGCAACTCTCTCCACATACTAAACGTGAAAAGATGGACACTGGCTCTTTGGAAACCTGCCAGGAGAGGTTACGAAGGACTGCAGCAGGCAACACCAGCAGAACAAAGAAACATGCACCCCGGAACTGCCCGCACAGCTCCAGGGCCCCCTCCTGCCTTTCCTGGGCCAATCAATGCCACTGATAAAAAGAACTGTGGTTTTTAAGAGCTGTGAGGCGAGGGATCCAGCTTGTCCCTGTGCGCACGTGATAATCAGCTCCAACAGGCCCCACCCACCCCTGCCTGGCCCACTCACTTTCCACCTGGTGTCACGATCCACCCCAAGCTGCAGAAACGATAATGCATTTACAGACGCTGGGTCTCTCCAGCCAGGAGAAAAAAAAATTCACCTAATTAAATAAAAAGAAAGCAGAAAACCAAAGCCTTCAACTTGTGCCAAAAAAAGAAGGGCAACTTCATCTTTTATGGAGCTTACGAACTAGGGATGGCAATGTTTTTTGTTTTCTCTAAATGCATCTTTTAAAACGATCATGTATGGCCATAATTAGAACTCTTTCAAATCAATAGGAAAATGGCTAACCAGCTAAGAGAAAAATGAAGTGAAAATCATGATACAGAAAATAATAAAATGGCTAGTATATGTACAAATTAAAGGCTGCACACTTCACTAGTAGTTGAACAGAAGCAAGTAAATGTTACTTTTGCAAAACTTAAGAATGATGGGTAATTCTAGAGCTAGCAGGGATACAAGGAAACTGAGCTCACCACAGTAAACATCCTTGGAAAACATGTAAGAGGATCCAAGATATTTGGGGTACAAGCTAAACAACATGATCACAATCAAAATACACACACATAACAGAGACAGAGAGAGAGGCAGGGGGTTGGTTCCTTTAACATTAAGACACAAAGCCCCGAAGGAAAAAGGCCACCCTATTCATCAAATTACAAAATATAAAAGAGAAAAAGCATTCCTTAAAACTTGAGAGATTGAGTTTGGGGGAAACGTATGTGATATAGTTATGGAACTAACAGTCCCAAACGCTGGCTCAAAATAAAAAGGAAAACCGAACAGGAAATCATTTGGAGCAGGCTGTGAATGGCTGCTTCTTAATGAGTTATTATGAGAAATGGCCAAGGGCTATCCTCTCTTGTGCCGCCTTTTAGAACACAAACATATCCTGCAAAAAAAAAAAAAAAAGCTTATGAGCGGGCCACGGCCACACGTCTCCCCTCCCTCCTGTCTGCTACACTTCCCTCAAGAGGCCCACACCTCAGTAGCCAGGTGAACAGGAATACCAAAGACTCTGACTCTGATGAGGAAATATAAATTGAATTCATCCTCTGTTGAGACTGCAGTGGCAAAGCAATACATATGAATCTCTCGGAGTCCTGCCTGTGTGTTCTGGGAACCCACAATTCTAACCCGCTCTGGACTCCTGTTTCCAGACCACGGGTCTTCCAGATGGCATGAGGCCATGATTTCTGCTGAGAGACAGAAGGGCTCATTCAAGGTCGCCTAAACCAAGAACACCAGAGTCTGGAGCCCAGAACTGGTGGGATGTCTGGTTGCCAAGGTTTTAGGATTGTCCTCCAAACCTGAGTGGGTGGAGGGTCATCCTACAACTGGCCTCCTGGGAAAGGGACAGGCATGAGATGCTCTGAATACTGAGTAAATGGAGCCAGGCACTCGTGCCAGTTCAATCACTGAAAAAGGAAAAAAAAAAAAAAAAAAAGAAGAAGTCATCCGTGATGTTTGAAGTAAAGACAGCAGCAGGAGTGGGAGGACAAGGGGGGTTGTTCAGGAGCTCTGGGTCCCGGGTAGGCTCTCCACGTCCTGATCTGAGCATTAGCTCCCCAGGTGTGCTGACTTCAAAAAAACAAATAGGCCACCTCACTGAACATCTAGGCACTTTCAGCCTGTGCATTACATATCTATAAGCAGCCTACTTAGAGAAAAAATAAAATATGGCTTTGAATGGTGCAGCTAGTCCACAAGCAACTTCTCCACCCACTCCCAGTTGGCTCTCTCCCTTCTTCCAGCCTGAGTCACAGGCAAACGCAGTGGTCAAAGTCACGCCCTATTTCGTAGGTCACAATGTGACCGTCTGGTGGCCGAGAGGCAGTATGAGGAGGGGGAATGGCATGTCCAGGATTTATTTTAATCGATTCGCTCATTTTCTCCTAATACACAAAACAGCCCTAGCCCTCTTCTCTAATGCCTGAAATGCCATCAGCCCCACCCTGATAAGCCCCAAGCGTGCAGACTTCTCAGGACTGGCGTGAGGCTCTGCAATCCCGTCTACTGAAGGATGGCTGAGGACGCAGACTGTGGGGAGCATTTGGAAAAGTCGGCCCGGCTGTTCTATTTAGTTCCACAATGCGTCTGAGCCACAGGTGGGGGCTGCCCTCCAAGAGAGGCCAGCTCAGTCTCCAGTTACAATAGGACTTACACCCCAGATTCTCCTGGGGTTATTCTTGGCTACTGGTTACACTGGTTACTCTCCTTGGCTATTCTTGGGATCCTAGGGGGTCTTCCCAGGGCTTTTCCTCTGGGTTCATCTAGAGGTTTCCCCTTCTTTATTCAATAAGAAGGGTTTTTTTTTTTTTTTTAACCTCTCAGCTCCAGGACAGGAGAGCTGATCTCAGCCCTCAGGATGATCTCCACCGCCACGGGGGTGGAGAGCACACGGGAACCCAGGGCACAGCTGACAAAAGCTACTAACCGAGGGAGTCTTGTGACTTTAAAAGCATTCTGGGTATCACCACTTACTCACCTTCACAGAAGCTCACATTCCTGCGTACAAGAGCCACCACCGTGTCTCACGGCAGGGTCACAGCGCTTTCACTCAAGGTGAGGCTGGTGTATAAGACCACCCACCACAGCAGAATAGCTGCCCCTTCCTTTCTGAGGGGATGTATTCTATGCCTTGTGGATGCCTAAAATCAGGGACAGTATCAAACCCTGCACACGCACACCGCAACATCGCAACAGCAGGTCAGCCTAAGAAGTGCCTGAGATGTCTAAGAAGTGACTAACAGGGGGGTACAGCATACAGCATGGACACTGTTGAGCTCAGAAAATGATTGTCCAAAATACATGCCTCTGAACTTCAAACTTAAGAGCCCCTCGGGAGCAGATAAAAAGAAAGGAAGGAAGGGAGGAAGGAGGGAGGGAAGGAAGGAAGGAAAAGAGGAAAGGGGAGGGCAGGGGAAGGGAGGGGAAGGGAAGGGAACAGTAAAAGGGGCAGTTAGGGACTTTCTCTGAAGTTTCCCATCTGCCTTAGAGGCTCAACCCCTAGGATACCCAACCGGGAATCCCCTCCCCAGGTATCTCATCCCAGAAGAGGGATACTCCGGCAAGGAAGAGGAACCAGTGTGTGCACCACACCCAGAGGAACTCTGTTCTAGGCTATTATTCACTTTGGGGGCCCATCGTCTCCCCTAAAACTACATCACTTACTCCTTCCCTAACGTCCCCTGCAGTCCTGCACACACAGTGGATGTGACACTCTCCCTCCCATTTCTCTGTCGTCCGTTCACTCCAGCAGACTCTGTGATCCAACTTCCAAGAGACCTTTCCCTGTACAGACAAACGGAGGATGATTCATATTCCCCAGCAGGACGGAACAGGACGGCGTGAGATTTCATCACTCAACTCTGGATGGTGCATAATTTCAAACTTGCAGATTGTTTATTTTTGGAATTTTCCATTTAGTACTTTTGGACCTCAGGTGACTGCTGGTAAACTGAAAGCCACAGAAAGTGCCACCGTGAACAGGGAAAGCACGGTAGGCGGGTACCTTCCTGTCAAGCACCTGTCTCTCCTTCTGATCAGCTTCTGTGCTCCCACAAAACAAACAGCTTCTGTTCAAACTTCCGCCCAGAGCAATTCGATCTCCAAGCACCTCCCCCCGCCCCGTAGAAATCCCAAGCATTGGGCAAACACAGAAAGGTCGCTCAAAGCTCAGCTCTGAGAACAGGATGCTGAGAGGCAGGGAGGCAGTGAGGCGTGGAGGGAACACCTCGGCCCACACTCCTAAGGCCCCTGAATCACAGACCCAAAGTCAACAGGAAGTCCCAGGTCCAAAGACCACATCAGAACAGCTAAAGGAAACATAAGCAAAGGAAGGTTTTTTTTTTTAAAAAAAATGTTCATTAAGAGGAAAGTACAGTGCCACTATCCTCCCATGTTGGACCCCTCTCTTGCCATGCTTTCCTATGCAGGAAGACAGCAGAGGATTGTCGGAGCATCGTATTGGCAAAGGGACTTCAGACATTGGGCACAGCCGCTGTCAATCACTGAACTCTTAAAGAGAAGGAAAATCCTCAAGCAGACGCCCTGGGGATAATAATTGCAGAAGGCAAAAAAAAAAGGGGGGTGGGGAAAGATTTCCTAAAACACCATCCCAGGGAAGATACACTGTCCTTTAAAGTTCCTCACGTTAACAAGCTACCCCAAGTCTCGGCGGCCCTGCGGCCAGTCCACACTTTCCGATAAATGCATTTTTATTGAATTCCCTGAGAATCATGCACCATCCCTCAGTACTGCCTGAAGAACACAGGGTAGGGAAGTCCAGACGCACTGAGAAAACAAAACGTAGCTCCGACAGGCCTTAGAAGTAAGCAAGAACACTATGACTCTCTCTAAATAAACAAGACACGATCACCTCTGAGTACGTCAATGTGTATACACTATAATTTTTTTATACTTCAGAATTAATCAGTAACTCTGGAAACCGCAGCGGAGAGATTAGAATTTGAACAGTGCACAAATCTGCATCCTCTGCTCCCAAGTCACAAGGTTTGGTTTCTTTCCAACCTTTCCATCCAGTTTTGTTTTGTCTTGTTTTAGTTTCAAAATTCCCAGAGGTTCACGTCTTGAAACAGATTTCTCAGAATTTCTAACCTCTAGCAACTTTAGATTACAAAAGGAAAGCAATCTAAAGTAGACTAATTAAAATCAATAGTAAGAAACCACTTTCAAGGAAAACCAAAACAAAAGAAATGCTATTAAACATTTCAAATCAAAATCAAATATGGTTCTAGCACACCTTCCACCACAACTATGCAATCAGATCTGTTACCACACAGCAGAGGCCACCACTCTAACTTCGCATGTCTGGAGCACCCGCTACACATGAAACCTTGTATATGCTATTTAATCCTCACTGGGGAGCTTTTATAGCCCTTCTAAAAATGACAGGATCTATTTGGTTTTCCTCTTGACCACCACGTCTTCTAAAACGACAAAAACAGGCCACCTTACTTGGAAGAACCCAATACTATAATTATCAATGGTTCATGCTCCCCCTTGTCGAAGTCATAATTTCAGTATTAAGGAGACAGCAGAACTTCTGATACACAGATCCTAACCACACATCTAAAACTGGGGGAGGGGAGAATTATCCCAATCTGAAAGTGAGCTCCTCCGCCAACCACTGTATTCCCATAGCTAAAATGCCCGAGCTGGTATCCTTGACGATGACATCTGTCTCAGCACTGGGTCCATGGAACAAGATTCTTAGGTTCATGTATACCCACTGTCTATCACGTGCTCCGTGCTGTAGGAAGCACTCTTTCAACTAACTGACTCGCCCCGAAAGACCTCACTGGGCACCTAGAATAGGAAATACCAGGTAGGAGAAAAGGGAGACCCAGGAAGAGAGCAGCACAAGCCAGCTGTAATTACAAGAGCTGAAAGTCACAAATTCTACCAACAAGGAGACAGAAACAGACATAGGAATTAGAAAGGAGGAAGAAATGGATTCCAGGGGAAGCGCTGTTGAACTGAGTAATTTTCACTGAGTAATTTTTAACCAGGTTGGTTCTGTGGGTCAGCTGAAACGTAGACCTACATTCTAAGGGACGTAGTGACAGAAAAGGAAACATGGCAGCCAACGGTCAGAAAGAGGCTCTCAGGTTGCGCAGAGCTTTAAAAGCCAGGTTATGGAGTTTGGGCTGAGAAATTACCATCATCGGTTTTGAGCAGGGAAGGGACACTGGCGAGAAACGCTTCGGACTGATTAACCCGCCACCCCCCAGAAAGCACGAAGAAAACAGAATTTGGAAGCTGTTAGTAATTTTTAGGCATCTATTTGGTAATCAAAGCCTTGAGCCTTCCTTTAGTAACACCAACATACGGTCCTCTTCTAGGAAGAAATATTATGCAAAGCTGGTCAAACCTAATTATATTAAGCCTCTGTGAGTATTTGCTGAAGACAGAGACAAGGCAAGTCACCAATCTTCAGCTTTGGAAAACAGCAGATGGCATTTCTGGCAGCAGATTCACATCCGAGTTGTGTGTTTTGCTCAGACAGATACATGCGCGTCATTTGCGTCTCTTCAGCTCCACTGAAGCCGGGCGCAAGCAATCCCAAAATCTAACATGCAACTCGGGGAGCTTTGGGGGCTTCAGTGTCTGCATTCAGATAATTCAGACACAAACACAGAAGAGTGGATTATACCCTTCCATCTCCTGGGCTAACAGTTTTCCAGGCCTGAGCACTCTGTCAAAAAGTCTGACAAGATCTCAAATATTCAAGACCCCAAAGAAAACAAGAGAAGGAGGGAAGAAAAGCAAAGCGCAGAATCCGACCTTAATAAGTAGCCAGACAACGCCTGGTAGTGGTTCCGGACTTTTGATGTGTAAGTGGTTCTTAAACAATCTTTTTGAAAACTTTGCTTTTCGAGACCCACTGTTTAATGTGCTCTTTTTTGAAATAACAACAATAATAATAATACAGCTCTTGGGGCTGAAGGAATGGCTCAGTGGTTAAAGCACCTGTGTAGCAAGTGCCAAGAACCTGAGTTCAATTCCCCAGCACCACATAAAGCCGGGCATGGTGGTGCACGCCTATAATCCCAGCCCTTGGGTGGCTGAGACAGGAGGATAGCCATGAGTCCTAGGCTAGCCTGGGCTCCATAGTGAGTTCAGGACCAGCCTGGGCTCCAGAGCGAGACCCTGTCTCAAATAATAATAATGCTCTTGCAAGAGAAGCTCTAGCACCTTCTGCAGGGATTAAGTGTGTGTGACTCTGTGTTAGCAAATCAATAATAGGACCAAGATCCCTGGCATGCCAGCAGCAACACAGCTGGACAGAAGGCTGCCCCGCAGGGATTACAGTGCAGGTAGGAGGCTCCACCCTTCCAAAATTTACCTTCACCTTCTCAATTCCACTTTACACCTTTCCACATAAACCTCTGGGGACGGGGAGGGATCTAGCCTCATTCTGATGTTAACAATTTCCAGTTATGGAAATGAAAAATAGTGGCAGGCTCCCTTCCCTGTCCTTTCTCTCTCAGCCTTCTTCCCAGCCAGGTGACTGACCAGCCAGCCAGGGCATCCACCCTGCCGAGAGGGTCCAACAGAGCCCTGCCTAACAACAACTGCTCCCAAACCGGGAACTCCCGACTACAGTTGGGAGGCATTTGATTCATGAAGCCTAGGGGTCCATCTTATCAGCAAAGAGATTTTCCTGGGAAATAGTGCCATGGGAATTCAAATAAACACATCAGGGAGGTTCCGTGAAATAAAAGGTAGGAAGAGACACAGATGGCAGTGGGCATAGGATGGACACCTCGGCAAACCCATTTCCAAGAATGGTGGAAAACCAGGATAAAAGGGAAGGTGCAGAGGGGTCATTGATGTCAGAGCAGCAGGCAAGGCAGGAAAGGACACAAGGGTGGAAAGTACCTGGCCCTATCTGGAGGAAAAGGGACATAACGGAATGGTCGGTTGGAAGGAATAAAACACCACATATGTTATTTTCCTAATCAAAGTTGTAACTGAGTGCTCTCATCTCCACAGTGGTAATACTGCTGTGAAAACACGTTTTTAAAAGTCAGGTCTCAACGGAAATTGAAGTCCAAGCCGGAAAACCTACAAAGAAAACAAGGCAACGATTCATCCTCGCATAGCAGTTTCCTGCAGGAGCAGTGAATAAGAAACAATTCATTTTTTTAAAAAGACAAAACAAAGGCCTTAGTTCTCCTAAATATGCTCATTAATATTTAGCCAGTTGAACATTGGGCCTTTTCCAGTTGCCTTCTTCCAGGCCATAAATATTTAGCAGCAAGAGACACAGGCCTGCACACACACACAAAAAAAATTCGTTCTTTCGCCCACAAGTCTGGGACAATCCATGGAATTGTCCCCAAACTTAAAAGCCCACTCACAAAAAAGCAATTGCGAAGCTCTCTATGGTCCTTTGGGCTCTGGGGAGGGAGTCTCTCCACCCGGTTCCAAATTTCTCTTCATGTTTTTGATGTCTCAAGGTCAAGAACACCGTACTCTTCCATGAACCTGGATGGTTGAGGCTTTGCTTTAGCTACCACGCTGCTCCCATCAGCAGCTGGAACAGTGTCTGAGCCACATTTCCAGGCCCCTGGATACCCATCCAATTGGCTTTTTAAAAGAACTAGGATTCCACTCAATTTGTTTACCCACCATTCCTGGTGTATGTAGCCAAGTGCTTGTCACAACTTATAAATAATATGCGCTCCCCAGATACAAGCGGCAATGCTGGTAACTACCACTCACTGGGTGTCCTCCATGTACCAGATGCCTTCACCGACATCTAGTATTTATTGCAGCTTTAATCACGGGAATCATTAGCTCCGTTTCATAAAGGAGAAAAGACCTCTCAGGGACGTTGGTGTGCCCAAGGTCACCTGGAATAAATCGAGGACCTGCAATTTATAGGAGGTCAGGGTCCACCCAAACTTTATTTCATCTTCCACTTGATTCCTTTATTTGGCCTCAAAAACACACCATGGTCTTGTACCCTGTTCCCAGAGCCTGACACAACAAGAAGGCTGTGCCACAGGCTACAGGATTCTCCTGCAGGTTTCCCCAAAAAAGAGAATTTATGAGGTTTTTGCAAAAAAATCACTGGTCTGCGGACACTGCGAAAAGTCACTTCCAGTTTTAAAAACTAACAGGAACCTCCCCAGAGCCAATTATTAGGGTTGATGCAGCTCATAAAACAGACCATAAAACCATTTCTGTTATATTAGTTCTGCGTTCCTTTTCCAGGGGGCGAACTGAAGGGAGACTGCAGGAGAAATTCCTTCCCAAGCCCAGAAAGCCTCCATACCCCGGCAGACCCCAGGACAAGTCTTGCCTCTTTCCTTCCTCGCAGTTTATCACAAAGGAGACATGATTAACCAGCCTCCCTACCAGAGGGCCATCTCAGATGGGTCCCAAGCCACTTCTAATTTACTTAAGTGACTGAAATCTCCCCTCTCCTCAGTTAGTCCTGTAACACCAGCCAGCAGATATAATTGCAAAGCAGGTAAACTGGTCTCACCAATCTGCCAATTCGGTGCCAGCAAACGTCGCAAATTACAGGGTATAAATTTAGCAGAGTGGGTCTTGACACACATCCCTGCAAATTACATGTTCCCTTGCTAGTAGAAAGTGCATTAATTACTTCGGGTGCGTGGACAACTTCCACTCACTCGGGACTTTCTGGAGAGCATCAAGAAACTCAGTAATCTGTGAAGATTAAAGCATAAATAAATAATTCCAGCTGAGTAGGTGGGTCTTTCCCAAAGCTTTTCCAAAGCACTTTGAATTAGAATTGTTAACTTTCTCCCCGAGGAACCACGGAGAGAATCATTGATGCCCACTGTGTGGGGCTGAGGACAGACTGATTCAAGTCAAGCTACCATCAGGGAACCTGGAAAGCTCAAAACCCCACCAAGGTGGTGGCAGTAATAGCAGCAACTTCCTCTCCCCTTTCCTAAAAGTTCCACCTTCTCTGCATGAAGAGGACAGTTGCCCGCTGAAGCAGGGCAGATGCCGCCAGATGTGAGGTCTGGATCCACAAGACTGAGCCCATCAGGAAAGTAATGACAATCAAGCACTGTCTGAGTGCCAGGTCCCGAGTTAAGTACCTGGCAACCTGAATCCTCAATTGATTCCTCATTACTGTCCTACAAGGGAGGAAGGAATCAGGGCTAAGCTTACAGAGGGGAAAACGAAGGCTCAGAGAATTGAATAACTTGCCCAAGATCACATAACCAGAAAGTTAGAACCCAGATCTGCCTTACTCTAAAACACACTGCTAACACAAGGACCTGCGACACTTGCCGCCAGGATCTGCGTGAGGGTGTCCACGGAGGACACCCAATGTGCCTCATGCTGTAGAGATGGTCACATAACTTCTGAAATGGGTGACAGCTCACGCTGCCAAGGACAAGCTGAAAACCTGCTGCAGTCTCGGAGCGGCATGTATGACAGAACTGCCGCTGCCCAAATACAGGCCCGAGACAGAGAGAAACACAGCAGCTGACCAGGCAGACAGGTCTTGGGAGGCATTACCAGGTCACCTATGCTGGGCTTTTCAGCAATACAACTGCCTTTTGAGGCTTCTAAACAACCCCTCTCCCAAGCCCCTTTAGGTCGTCCTTCACCCGTGTTCCCGTAGGTAACCCCTTACCCATACTCTGTAAATGACCCCATAAAGCTCACTGGTTCACCAAGTTGCACTTCGGTGCAGTTGTTACTTTGGCCCGTCTGCTGTGCTCTATCTGGGGTGACTGGTTGGTGTTTACATCTCCCCAGAGAAGTTATTCATGCCACACGCACCACCACACTTGTGGTCAGCGCCTCCTACCTTCATCTTCGTCCCTTCACAGCTGTTCCACTTAACTTCAGAACAACTCAAGGAGGCTTTGCTGCATCCATGAGAAAACCAGGGCTGAGAAAAGCCAAAATCACCTAGCTAGAAGGTAGCACAGCCAAACACTAACCCAATATATGCCTCCTAGAGTCATGGCTTTTGCCCCTCATCTGTGAGTTAACTATAACTCTCTAACTATGGAGGCTACGTGACTTAGGGAGAAAAGAGATCCAACAGCACCAAGTAGCTGGGGGCAGGCAGAAATATGTGTGGTGCTACCATAGATATCCCTGGGCCCATATGTTTAGCAGCACAAAGGAAACCAGGGCATTTTCAGGCCACATCAAAAGCGGGATTTTGTTCAAGTTGCGCAGCACCCTTTTTTGCTTATGTTTCATCAGAATCATCCCTCTCCACAGCTACAAAGGAACTGTGATCAAGGAAGGGTTCCCTTTCTTACCAAGAGGATTCCCTGACCCAGGAATTTGGCTCAGTAGAACAGGGACAGAGACGCTGGAAACATTCTATTCCTATCAGGAAACAAGATAAGGCAGAACTCATTTTGATGTAAAAACCAATTAACATTCTCTTTCTCTCTGAATCTAGAGGCCCAGCACCGGGAATATGGGAGAAATCTGTGTGTAGCCCATGCTTAAACAGAAAAAGGTTATTAGAAGAGAACGTGGTGGCTTTCGGAGGACACACACCCTCCCCCGGCTCGCAGACATTACCTACACCAGCCAGGCCAGCTAAGACACAAAGTTGGCCATCAGCAAAGTAACCTGTCCCAGCCAAGCCACCACCTCATCACATCCGATAATGATAGGGTATTTCCACTCCATAATCCTAATTTGATAGATTAATTGTACTTGGAATTCTTAAGCCCTGACAGTTATGACCTCAATCCTGACTTCAGGAAATTACACATTCTTTGCCTTAATTGAAAATGTGTATGGTTTTTATCACTAAAAAAAAAAAAAATGTGATGGTAACCTACCAGCACATACAGGGTTATTCTGAGTTAATGAATACAGTTGGCACCGTTGGGTAGGACACGGCTGTTCTTAAATAATAAATTTTTAGGATGCCTGTGAGCTTCCGTGGGATGAATACCACCTTCTACCGTAGGTGGCCTCTTCCTCATTCTTCCTCACCAGCCAGTGAGAAGCAGCAGAGCGGCTGTGCTGTCAAGGCCTTGGCCAAAGCTGAGCAGGTTGAGATAATAATCGGAAAATTGTTCATCTGGATTTCTAAAGTGCCATTATCCTGTCTGTGCTCATTGTCCTAGGACCAGGTGAGATTCTCCACCTCCTAGTCCAGCGAGGTAGGGAGCCGATTAAAGACCCACTGGGATGGACCCTGGGTGTCTTGTTAAGCCAGAAAAGCCCAAAGGAGCCGATGCTGGCTGATGGCACTAGTGAGACCAAGCAGGAGAATGAGGCAGTACCAGCTTCCTCCCTAGCCGTCGAGGCCATGACAACCACATGGAGGAAGACGTGACAGCAGCCACACAAAGCAGTGAGCTACCGGGCTCCTGCCCTACAGGCACACACAGTGCCAGCTTCTGGGGACACTAATGTAAGTGAGAGTCTATTAGCCAGAGCTACCACAGCACCATCCAGCGAGGTTTGGCAAAAACTTGGAAATAACAGCAATAACCCAAATGAGAGGGCTGGTTAAGTCAATGATAGAACATCTATGAACTGAATTCAGTATGGCTGTTAAAAATTGGTTTGGAGGAAGTGACGAAGCAACCTCTGGCAGAAAGGCGGCCCAGGCGAGGGGTGCGAAGTGCAGTCTGGACAAATGAATTAGTGCTAGAACTCCGCGCTGGGGGGTAACTTTAAAAAAAATGATGGTTTTCACAATACAGGCTGCAGAAAATAAAGTTAATAAGTATTACATTAAGCAAGAGGGTTGGAGTAAAGAAGATTGCGGGGAACTAACAGAGAAACGTTTTCATGAATAGAAAAATGTTTCCTGTGTATAAAATAGAAAGTTAAAACCATATCCACATACACATGCTCAAAGCATATAAGCAGGCTGGGGGTATACCTCAACGATTAAGGCATTACGCCCAGCATGGGCAAGGCCTTGGGTTTGATTCCCTAGCACCATATTAAAATTAGCCAGGTGTGATGGTACATGCTTGTAATCCGAGCACTGGAGAGGCCAAGGCAAGAGGAATGCAGTGAGTTTAAGGCCAGCATGGCCCACACAGTGAATTAAGGACCAGTCTGAACTACAGAGTGAGACCCTGTCTCAAAAGAAAGAAAGAAAGAAAGAAAGAAAGAAAGAAAGAAAGAAAGAAAAAGAAAGAAAGAAAGAAAGAGGAACATGACTACAAGGGTAATAAGGCCAAAATTTTTCAAAGTGTAACAATCACCAATGATTTACTTTCTTCTTCCTGTTTTACTGGAGTTTCTAAGCAGATAAGAAGAACAGCAACAAAAGTTCCTTTTTAGAATTTTAACGAGGGCAAAGACCACCACATAGCCAAGCTGTCAAACAGTAAACAGCAAGATGAAACTTCGGGAGAGACCATTTCCTCCTAATTATTAAATTAAAAGCTACTGTTTGGATAAAGACTCTGCCAAGTCACGCATGCATGAAGCTCTTGTTAAAAGAATTCCTGAGCAGGATACTTCTATAGAAGTGCCATCCTAACGCATGACTTGAGTCTTAAATCTTAAACCTAAT
This sequence comes from Ctenodactylus gundi, assembly GCA_004027205.1. Classification (NCBI taxonomy): domain Eukaryota; kingdom Metazoa; phylum Chordata; class Mammalia; order Rodentia; family Ctenodactylidae; genus Ctenodactylus; species Ctenodactylus gundi. The sequence continues at coordinate 223,933 of PVKB01001457.1, read as the reverse complement.
ACAAACACACACAGCCAACTAGCCATCTCCTTAGAGTCGGTTTCTGCACCCTGTTCTCTTTCCCACTGTAATCTGCTTTTCTGGGCAGTTTCCTGATTGAGAAGGGCCCACTGCACAGCCAGAACACACAGCCCTCTGGGTCTGAGAAACCAGTTCTACCACTTGAACAGCCAACTCTCCAGTGGAGGACACTCACCGCGCTAAGGGCTTCTGGAGAAGAGGGCTGCCCTCCCGGCACCTTCCCACTCCCTTGCTCCCACCAGGCCTCTGATGTATACCCACCTCCGCCTACGGTGGTCCTCATCCACTCTGCCCAACGTCACAGCAAGGAGGGCATCGTTCAAGAATGGTCAATGCCACCTCTACACCAAAGCTCCCCAATCCAACCAAAGGAGGTTCTCTTCACCCTGTGTCCCCATTCCCTACACGTCTTTAAATGTGCACTCAGTTCCAGGCTGGCCGCGGAATGTAATTCTGTCCTTTCACAACATGGAAGGGACCCCACAAGCAGCAAGATCCTGTCACTACCATCTGCCAGACAATAGCGAACACAGGGCTCTGCATACAGTTGGTGCCTACTGTTTCAATAAAAGGGCCTAGGTTTCAGATGCAGGGTCTGCGTCGGCTCCATCTTCACCATAAATCAGAACTACATGGTAGAGCTGGGTACGGAGCTGGACCCAATTAGTGGTAAGCTGAATGAACGACTATGATGCGGACTCCCAGGAGCAAACGCACCTGCCCCAAATACAGTCCCAGGGCTCCTGTCGGTGACCATATTTCAACGTGGAAGTGACCAGGCCAAAGGATAATTTATCTCCCTGAAGATTTTAAGTGTCAGTTAAACTGCTGTACTTAATAGGGCCTGACTTGGATGGGCCATTCCGAACAAAAGCAATAACCGCTCCAGTAATGAGCCTACTTTAAACTGCTATTACTATTACCACACCAAGCCTAAGGATTCCTGGAGCCACTAGACCAAGGCTCCAATTAGGTCCCTGAAGCCCTTACAAACCACAGAGCTTGAGACTCATGTCTTTAACCTCCCTGCCAACACAGAGGGTTATTTTCTAAGGGAATCAAGTATAATCTTCCCCCGAGGTTCATTCTAGGATTGTTGTTTTGGTTTTTCTGCTTTAGTTCAGCTTGCTCCACGGGATCTGAGTCATCTCACACAACTGAGCACACAGGCCCGATCAAAAGCAAAGGGAGACTGGGAGGACAGGCCTCGGAACACCCCCGTCATATCAACCGTGCACAGCCTATTTCCGAACAGCATTCAGGGCACCCCAGGAGTGTTTGCAAGCATGAAAGATGACAGTGGAAAGAGGGGGCCTTTATCTGCCAGGAGAGATTTTTATCTCTAATAGACAACAGGAACAAAAAGTAAACACACACTGAAACTGGGTAACAGAGGAACGGGTAATGTACAAGCAACACTCAGCTCAAGTTGTCACAGAAGAGATGGAAAACACCTCCTTAGCCTCAGAAGTTCCAGGTTAAAGGAAGAGGTCAAAAAAAAAAAAAAAAAAAAAACAGCTTAGGCAGTTCCACGGACATACAGTGTGACAAGCCTCCTCTGGCAAGCTTCCCGATCCTGCCCCTCAAGGGCACACAGGTGAGCCAAGTCCCCTGCACTGAAGACTTTTAAATCTAAAAGGGTGACACAGGTCCAGACGCGCACTTGGTGTCTTCTCTACACACGTCTCCAGCCAAGCATCAAATGATAAGCAAGGAGAGGACGCGTGAGATAGGCAAGGAGGAAAAAAAAAAAAACCCATGAGGTTCAGAGTTCCACAGACCCAAAGTCAAGTCCGGTCCCCCACTTTGTGGCCATCAATCTCAAGCAAGTGACACAACCCCATCTGTGCCTCCATTTTCTGACCTGCAAAATGGGCGCAAGAAAAGTTTTCATTTGATCATAAAAATAGCTATCATTTTTGAGAACCTATAGTGGACCACTCTGTCTGCCAAATGCTATGTGCACGTATTAATTACTACCTTGTTTCCAGCTGTCGGCCACCCCATGAAGGAAGGACATTTCTATTCTCACTCATTCTCACGTACTCAGTCTCTCGAAGGAACAAGGACTAGAACCAGATCTGCCACAGGTGAGCGTGTTAGCCACTGTGTTGGGGTACTGGGAATGCTCAAATGAGACCATGCATACTTTGCATGGGGGCTGGCACTTTTTCCCCAAGGCGCTTAACCATTATTTACTCATTATTACGTATATTTGTTGCCATGATTCCTTTCAGGACGCTCCTGGTTTCTGGCCATGTTAATCAAGTGGGAAAGGACACCAATTATTGATCCAAGAAGAGACATACACAACAGGGAGAAAAAGTTGGCTCTCGCTGACATCAGAAACACCAGCCAACAGTGAAGTTTCCACTGAAGAAGTCCTACAGAGGGCCACACCTATGGAGGAACACATGAGCACTCCTCTCTGCTTTTACAACCTTCAGCTCAGGCCTCAAACTAAACAGAAGTTGCTTGTTCCTCACATGGGCTCAACACCAAACTCATAAAGGAGAAGGAACCCCCCCACCCCCCCAAAAAAAAACCTTTACATCTGGGTGAGTCCTTCTTCACACAGGAGGTGGTCCTACTAGGGAAAAGCAAATCTTTATGCACCAAATTAACTATGGAAGTGGAATGTTCTTCTAAATGGCGGAGAAAAACAATGAAAAATTCAAGCCATTGGCCTCTCAGACTCCAGAAGGGGCTATAAATCTGAACCAGCTCACTGCTGCCCAGGAATGAACTCTCCTTAGGCAGAACAACACATACTCAGACTTACGCAGGGCCTTCTTGGTACCTTGCTCCACATTCCTGATATTCCTCTCTTTCACTTCTGAAAAATTCTTTTCTTCACCTCTCTGGCCAGGACTTCATTGGCACGGCATAACGAACTGAAATCAGCTGGCTGTTTCTAGAGCTGAAAGGAAACGCCAGATCCTTTTTCTCCTTAATTTCCTCAACGTGTATTTCCTAATTTTCTATTATCCCCATACACCAAAGTTGACTTTCACTGGAAGAGCCAAGAGCCAAGTCATCTAAATGGCAGGTGGCTAGAAATGTTGAATGTTATTGCCCAAAAGTGCCAAGAAATAGCATCCTTGCTTGCAAAATAATCAAACAATATCTCCTCTATAAACTGAGGCAATGAACTAGGTTGCGCTTGAATATCAAGTCCAATGCCAAAGGCACCAGCCCTTCTGTATACCTTGAGGTTCCTTCATCACTCCAGATCCCTGAGGAGCGATTTACAAGGAGGCTATTCATAGCCAGTACCTTCGTTAACCCCAACATTTGCTCAGTCTTTTAAGAATATGCAACCTCCTGGTAGCAGAATGAAATCAGAGTCAGAAGACCTAGTTTGGAGTCTCAACTAATTCACTCACAAATTGGGTAAATTTATACTCACTCTCAAACTCTAGGGCTCAGTTTGTTTCATCTGTAAAATGAAGAGGAATTTATAAAAGTTTGAATAATGGACTCAACACAATTGGCCATGTCCAACAACCTGAAACAGAATAGACTAGAATAAACCAGCATGTATTAACCCCAGAGACAGTAGGTTTTGATTCAACTTTATATAAATATTCTAACTTGCAATGTAACGGTGATTTTTAAAACAGCTTTATTCACATAAAATTTATATACCACACAATTCACCCCTTTAAGATATACAACTCGGTGGTTTTTAGCGTTCACAGAATTGTGCAGTCATCGCCACGAACCATTTTGGAACATTTCGTCACTTCAAAAGGAAATATCCATCAACACCTACTCCCCATTTCCTCCTCAGCCTCCACCCAGCCTGGGGAGCTCCCAAACCACTTCTCTGCACACAGGCTTGACTATCACTGATGCTTCCCGCAAAGCGCATCATGCAATACACGGCCTTTTGTAACTGACTTCCTTCATGTAGCATAATGTTTCGCATTCCAATTGTATGGCTCTACCATGTTTTATTTATTCATTGATTTACTGGTGGATAGTTTCATTTTAGGGCTTTCATGAGTGCAGCTGCTGTGGACCATTCATGTACAAGTTTTCGTGAGGACACATGAACATGTTTCTAGGGGTCACTGTCCACACAGTGTAAGCAGAGGTAGGAAACCTTCTTCCTGCCAAGGGCCATTTAGCTATTTATGACACCACTCACAAGCCACAAAAAATTATCAACTTAAAATGTAGCCTGCTGTATTTGGTAAAACGTTTAATTAATTCACCCCTAATGTCATGGTTGCCTGGGCCACACTGGACTAGGGGTAGGGGATGCCCAACCCTGGTTTAAAGTCTGTGAGCTTTAAGGTTCCTGAGAAACACACTTAGGATTTTTAAAAGTCCATTTATGGACCCTCCTACAGAAACAGGAATAACAAGCATCAAACCAAGGTTGCACTTATGTTCGTGCAGCCATCAGGGGAATTTCTGCAGCCCAACCTGCTTCGTTATCATCTTGAAGACTTGGTTATTTTAGAGAATTCCAACTTTGGGAAGATGGAAAGCAGGTGAACCTCCACACTGATCAGAGTTGCTGAATTCTTCAGAGAATTCAAGAATTGGTTTCAGACAAAGAGTGTTCACAAACACGCAGCCACGCAAAGGCCTTCCTTGCTACACAAACCACACACACATAAACACAGACACACACACACACACACACACACACACACACACACACACACAAAATGAACTGCTCCATGTGGAACGTGACTTACAAGTGCAGCTATTAAAGCTCTAACTTACGAGAAGAGGCAGCAGTCAGAAGCAGCTCTTTCCACCAGCAAACTGGCATGAATAATTCAGCTATTAGCAGCCACGTCACCAAAGAGGCTTCGAGGGGCAGCTCTCCAGGGGTCTGTGACACTGGGAACGTCTCCATGCCTGTCTTTTCTACCTCAACAACAAAGACCCTCCGATCTGAAAGAAGCCGTTACCATCAGGGAAATAGAACGTGATAAATCTGCAAAATCTCAGGAATAAATACAATTCTTATATGCCATAAATTTACGGCCCTCATCAAGCCTACAAAATATGACAGAGCATCATCAGTTTTTTCTGTCCTCCTTGCCTTAGCCACAATTAGTTTTGCCATGTTCGACTGTAATGTGGAAAGTAATAGATGAAGGCGGGAGGTTTAGGACCGTCGTTGCTTTGCAGTGAACAGGCTTCTGCAGGAAGGGGCCCCGGAGGTAAAAGAAGCAATAACAGCAGGCCTCATTTTGGGTAACCATTTGTGTGCATTTTCTGTTTTGCATCGTTAAACAAGACAAAAGTGCTTGAAGGAAACCATGACAGCACTGGGCTAAAGTCACTCACAACCCAAATGCCATGCGCATCCTGTAACTGACATGCATGACAGCTCTTACACACAACCAAGAAGACCGTATACTGCAACTAAAAGCTGCGTATTACCAAAGAACAACAGAAACGGCTCTCGTTTGATTGATACAATAATCTCACAGGTCTAAAAAAGACAGCAAAACTCAGCTAGACAGTTCCATAAAAGCTTTCCCAAACACTCCACACAGGAGGGTGATATAAACTCTCATTTACAGAAGGCCCACGACACAACAGCACCATGGTAAGGCTTTGCCGTGCTACAGAGGGGGCAGAATTGAGTCCCCTAAATAGGGTATGTTCAAAGCTGTGACAGTTGAAGAGATTCTGTCAGTTTGAGGCAATCAGGAACCACACGTGGATTCGGGTTTGGGAACCACGCCTAGATTGGGAATTGAGAACCGGCCTGGATTAGAGTGTGAGTGACTTGTGGGCCGGCCAATGAGGGAAGAGCACCCTCTCAGAGGTGGGAGGTCCAACTAGAACTCCAAGGGTACAAAAGGAAGGAAGAGGGAAGATTGTTACAGCTTCTTCCTCTGGGAAAGCTCCCGCCTTCACAATTGTCGATGGACACCTACTTGCTACACACTGCAGATCGTCAGCACAGATTCGCTCCAGTCTCAACTTGTGCCTGTCTGCCTGTTGCTGCTCTACAGACACCTCCGATCTTCAGGCTCTGGTCTTTGCCATTCTTCTTTGAACAGCTGAGATCTGCAGCAGACTCTCACCTCACTGGCTGTTCTGCAGTCCCAGACAGGAGATCTACCTCACGGTTGAGCAGCCATCTTGGACTATCTCTATCCTCACATTTGTAAGCCTTCCTAATAGGTCCTTTTTGTTATAAAATCTGTAAACTCTGCCTTTGAAAGAACCCAAACTAATACTAAGGCCTAACCTCCACTACCTGTGACTGCGATCTTATTTGGAAAGAAAGTCTTTGTAAAATGTGGTTAAGAGGCAGTCACACTGGATCAGGGCAGGTCCTAATCCAATAACGAGCATCTTACAAGAAAGAAATTTAGAAAGAGACCTTAGTAAGGATGGAGCAGAAATTGGAATAATCTACCTTAAAGGCAGGATCACCAAGGATTGCCAACAGAAGCCAGAAGAAAGGTCAGAACAGAGTATCTGAAGGAACCCATCCTGCAAACTCCCTGATTTCAGACATCTATACTCAGGAACTGTGAGAAAAATAAACTTTCTGTTATTTTAAGCAATGTAATCTGTAGGAATCTGTGACAGTGGTCCTAGGAAACAACCGTGAACAGACATCCTGAAATCCCTGGGAGTCAGATATTTTTCAACCCTGTATCTAAACCCACTCCATGGATGGGAAAACTGAGGCTCGAGATGACCAATAACCAGCTAAAAACAACTACATTTCCTGTTGAAAATGCCAAAGTACTAGACAGTTAAGTCAAGCCAGGATACCAAGGAAACCCAGAGCATCAGAAAGAGAAGGCGCCTACTAAGGAACAAGGATGCTCCCAATGTGCCTAAAAGGATGCAGGAGGTCAGGGGACAATGTTTGGAGAGTCCCCTGGGGAAGGGCCCAGAGCTTGGCCCCATTCCTCACCTCCCCCACCTGATCCCCCACTCAAAGTCATCCAGATTAACTATTTCACACATTTAGCCTAACATGGAGATTTCCTTGGAGGAAACTCCCTTGATGTACAAGTGTCTTGGGTGGATGGGACTCTCAGCTGTCCATTTACTGTGTGACCTAGACATGTCAGCTTACCTCTCAGAGACCCAGATTCCCTATCTGTCATCCGAGGCAATACAGCTGAGGGCATGGCTCCGTGGTTAGAGTGCTTGCTTAGCATGAGCAAGGTCTTGGTATTGATTCCCCAGCACTACATAAAAATTAGCCAGGCATAGTGGCACACACTTCTAATCCCACCACTGGAGAGGCTGAGGCTGGAGGAATGCCAGGAGTTCAAGGCCAGCCTGGGTAACTGAGTTTAGTTCCATCCAGGACTACAAGACCTTGTCTCAAAACAAAAAACAACAAACATACAACAATGAAAAAAAAAAAACAAAGCAATAAACCACTTCACAGGTCTGGTTTGAGCATTAACTGAAATGATTATGCAAAAAAGCCTGACTATAGACAATGCCCAAATGTTCCTTCTCTCCCCACAAACATAAACACGGGCCAAGTGAGTGCGCTGCACAAAGGCTGGAGACGTTTATTATGCAATTAGTAGCGTGAGGCCCTTTTCTAAACATCTTGGTGGAAGCCCAAAATCTCCAGCACTTCATGTTGTTTTTCCAAAAAAGGAGCGATCCAATCCAACAAGTACTTAATGAGCACCACGAAGACAGTAAGATTTCTCCTCTAACAACAACAACAACAACAACAACAACAACAACAACAACAACAACATCTAAGATAACTCCTAATTAGCAAACTGTTCCTCTTCTTCCCTTAGCCAACAATACATAAAAGGAAAAAAATCTCCAAAAATCTTGGAAGGATTAACTCACAGTGCCTTACACATCTCGGAGGCAATCACTGGTACTGGCACAGAGGAACTCTCCTACTTCACGTGGCAGGGTTAAGGACAGAGGTCTAGCACCCTCCAACATCAGAAGGAAAACTTCCTTCAGTGTGGAAACAGCAGAGGACATTCCGTATGCCCACACCACCTGTGACTTCAAGGAGCACTGCTGGGCAGGGTAGTGGTCTGTGCTAGCCCAGCCACTCCTGGTCCTCGCAGAAAGCTCCTCTCTCTCTCTCTATGCCTCAGGTCTGGTGGGTCTACTCCCTCCCACCTCCTCATATTCTGGTTTCCGAGGGATTCTGTTACATAGTACCACAGACTCGATAACTCAAAGCAGCAGAGATGTATCCCCATGGTTCTGGAAGCCAGAGGGTAACATAGGCAGGGCTGGCTCTTCCTGAAGGCTGACAGAGAAACCGTTCCAAGCCTCTCTCATAGCTTCCAGTGGCAACCAACAATCCTCAATGTCTCCTGGATACCTCCTGTCTCTGTCTTTTTCTCTTCTTAATTTTATTTTTTTCCTTCTCTATATTTTAATACTGAGCTACATCCCAAGTCCCATTTCAGTTTTTGATTTTGAGACAGGATCTCAGTTGCCCAGGCTGGGATCCAACTGATGCTCCTTATGCCACAGCCTGCCAGACTGTTGGGATTACAGAACAGGCCCAGCACCACCAGGCCCAGCAACTCCTCTCTTCTTAAAGAACATTTATCATGGGCTTCACGACCCACCTACTTTGAAACCGTATCAAGATCCCTGATTAGTCACATCGCAGGCTCTGGGTGGGCATACCTTTTAAAAGCCATCACTCAAGCCAGTACACCCCTATAAAAAAAAAGCTAAGCATTGCTGAGGTGCTAAGTGGCCTCTGATGGGACACACTCAACCCAGACTCAAGCCCAGGCAGGGCTTGAAGAGGAACCAGCCCTGTCCGATGGAAAGACAATGCCAGACACCTATTTATTTAAATGCCTTCAGTCGCCACATGATTTTAAAAGGTAAAAGGAGTATATAATGTTAATAATATACTCAACCCAAGATATCCAATACAGGGCAGACAGGGTCCTTGTCTCAAAGTGCTTACGAAGGCAGTGAGGAAATAAGGATGAAATATAGGAAATATTCAAACAAGTTCCCAGGACTAATTCAAAAACAGCAAGCAGACTAAATACAAAGGTAAGAATTGCCACAAGGCTGTCCTGGAGTAATGGCCTTAGGAGAAGACTAGAACCAGACATGGATGCCATGAATTCAAAGGGCTAAGTCACCATGGAAGTAATTTCAAGATGACAGGGATAAGAAGAGAAGGAAAATGGCAGACCCTTGGGGCAGGTGGCAGCTTCCCATACATGCCCTTGGTTGAACTCATAGACGGTCCCCATTCTGGACATATATAGTATGGCTGGGTGAGTAGAAGACTACTTTGTGACAATAAGCAAAGGATGCCTATTAGGAGTTGAACTGTGTCCCCTAAAAATGATATGTAAAGTCCTCATCTTGAGCACCTCAGTATGTGACTATAAATGAAAATAAAGTCCTTACAAAGGTAATCAAATTAGAATGAGATCAGTAAGGAAAGCCTTAATCCAATACGACTGGTAGTATCCTGATTATAAAAAAGGAGTGGGGGAGCCAGGCATGGTGGCACCCAATCCTAGCCCTCTTGGAGGCTGATGCAAGAGGATTCCAAGTCTGAGCCAAGCCTGAGCCTAGCCTGAGCCACTTAGCAACTTCTCAAGACCGTGACAAAACAAAACAAAACCCCTATGCTCAATCCCCGGTATCACAAGAAGAAGAAGAAGAAGAAGAAGAAGAAGAAGAAGAAGAAGAAGAAGAAGAAGAAGAAGAAGAAGAAGAGGAGGAGGAGGAGGAGGAAGAAGAAAAAGAAGAAGAAAAAGCAGGAGGGGGGATTTGGACACATAAACAGACTCAAACACAGGCCAGATGACATGAAAGATAATGACAGGGATCAAGGTAATCCATCTTTCTCTTTCTTTTCTCTCTTTCCTTCCTTTTTTATTTTTCCTTCATGGTACTGGAGATAGAGCCTAGTACCTACATAGTGAGCAACATCCCCAGCACATTTTTATTTTTGATTTTTTTAAAGACAGGATCTTGCTAAGTTGCTAAACAGACCAGGTAGGGCTCAAACTTGTGATCCTCCTACCTCAGCCTCCTAAAGTATGGGATTTTATGGGCCTGCACCCTGAGGCCTTAAGGTGATACTTCTACAATCCAAAAATGTTAGAGCCTTCCTGGAAACCACCAGAAGCCAGCGATAGGTAGGAGAAGATTCTTCCTCCCAACCCATAAGGGAAACAACCTTGACCTTGGACTTCTAGCCTCCACAGTATCAGACACTGAGCATCTTGTATTTCAGGAATCCTGTTTGAGGTACTTCATTATAGCAAATTTAGGAAACTGTTCATCAAGAAGCTGTCTAGTGCTTGTTGCTCAGTGTGAACTCACAAGCTGGCCCTGACTATGGAATTGAACCCCACAGCTCAAAACAGTGGAAGAAACAAAACGATAACACAAGGACCAAGGAGCTCTCCCAGCTCCCACGCTAAAGGCCAAGTAAGAGAAATACTCCCTTGGGCTTTTGGTGGAAGAACCAATAATAAAAAATAGTTCTAAACATACAACTAGTATACTACAGACACCCACTACATCCCATGTTCACAGCCCAGGATGAGTGGGGTTGCAGCTGCTCCTGCCATCAGCTAAACCAGGGTGATGCCAGTGCTGGGGAAACACCAGCACCTGGGATCTCCAAGGCCATCTGCCCAGGAGGCCTTAAGAAATTGGGGCAAACTAGAGGCAAAACAGAAGCCCCTGCAGAAAGAACTGACTTCCCTTCCCAAAGGTCACAGCAGCAGAGACATGTGAATGAGCACTACACAAGGGAACTCTTAAAAACAGGAGGTCCTGAAGCAGGCCCCTCCAGGGCATGCACCATGAGGATCTGAGCTCTCCATGGGCTGTTTTCTGATAATGACTCCGGTATCTTGCTTGCTTGGTTTAACAAACATCCCATTTAATCCTCAAAACCACTCACAGATATAGTTATTCCTATTGCCTCCATTTTGCAGATGACAAACTGGGGCCAGAGGGGTCACCTGGCACAGCCAATATCACACAGCTACGAAACGGAGAACATAGGTCTGGTTGGTCCCAAGACCCTCTGCCCGTTGCCCTCAATCTCACCATAAAAACTGCCCCACTTCAGCCTGGGCCTCCCCACTGCCCTCTGCGTTTCCCCAGAAATGTGATCTAACAATGATGGGCACAGACGGAGGAGAACTGAAAACACCGAGTCATGGCTCTCGGTCCACACCACCAGAGAGAAAGGGTTTCACATACATATTTTTTTCTTTTTCTAGACACTACCCCTCCCCCCCCACTTCTCTATTCCAACGTTTCCGTTAAGTGAGGTCAACAGCTGCCTAAAAATATTAAATGAAAATTTCCCAAAATAAACAATGGATAATTTCTGAATTGTATGAAATGCACAAAAATAATGACATAAAAAGGCCCCAACACGAATGACAGGGTAGAAAGAGTGCAATGGTCTGCTAGGAAAGGGGTGAACCACTGAAAAAGGGCTGGGCGTTGACACGCACTGATTCCCCAAACCGCATGTCTCTAATGTGTTACAGAATTTAGAATTCATGTCTTTATAAAAAGAAAAAAAAATGCTGAATTTTATGTCACGTGAATTTTTTACCACAATAAAATTATTTTTAAAAATTATACAACCACTGGGGAAAGAAAACGATACTTTCTTAACAAAGTTAAATATATACTCACAAATTTTTTTAGTTGTACCCTGTTCTAAGCAGCAGGATGAAATCTCACAAGGTCTCTCACTCCGTCCCGCCTGGGTTGGACACCATGCCTCTGTGCAGTGTACCCACGCCTCACTACCGGTGAATCACTCCCAGCCTTGTCATTTACAGACGGGATTTGGTACTATGTACCATTTGAGGTGCCCACTGGGATCCTCCTGTATGCATGCTCCTTGGATGAGGGCCACTAACATGAGATTTCCCTGATCAACACCGACACCAAGGTCCACCTAATAATGCCTTGACTCTTGGGTCATCAGTGGCTGGGGGATCTACAACTACTTCCAATCTGGTGTCCCTACATGACTGGGCGTGTCAAAGACTCTCAAGATTAGTTTAAAGGTAGCCAGCAAAATGACCCATTTGCCTGAAAGATGAGCAACAGGTATGGCAAATATCTTTGTTCTTGGCAGAAACAAAAACACACTTGTGTGGCAACAGTAACTACTTCCTTCCAGTGGGAACTCTCATAGCTATAAATACCTTCCAGTGAGGTCTTAACAATACAAATTATTACTTAATAACTGTGATTTGGTAACAAGTGATTTCAAAATATCTGCTTCAGCAGGAAGAATACGACACAAGAAGTCCTCAGCTGGTTTAGATGGTTATTATGGTAAGCAGATGAGGATTTGCCAGCACCTGCGACATTCAAATTTGGCAAACTGGGAAATAACTTCAGGGGGCCCAGGAGCAGAACTCGAGTTTATCATTAATAAAAGAGCATTACTCGTCACGTCAGTCTCCCAGACTGTTTAACAAAGTTCACATTCATTCATTAACCTTCACAGTGAGGTAGTTAAATGAACTGCAACTTCTACCTATATTAAGAGAAACAGAAATTTCACTCCCAAAAGAAGTAAGTCAAACCAACTAAGCAGCAGGGAACTAGCTCCCCACAAAGTGCCTTCCATCCTGATACAGTCTGTCACAGACGACAAAAAGGCCAGGAAATGTGAAATTCTGCTCGGTGATTCCTTTCTGTGGTTTGATTTTCGTAAGGGTCATTTATTTCTCTATAAAAATCCCCAATTTTCCCCAGCAAAGAAATGGGGTAACATCTGCCACCTGGTAATGAAGATACTGCCATAAGTTACCTTGAATTGCTGGGGATAATCAGCATTATGCAAATTAACAATATGAGGCAGCTACTAAACACAGTTATAAATCCTAAAAAAAATACTTCAATGGAAATTACAGCTCAATTAGGAGCCCCCCCTTTCTAAAAAAATATTCCATCATCTTGTGTTTTGTTTTTTTCCACCATTATTTTTAAAAACAAGAGCACTGAAGGCCACCTTTGGCTTTCCAGCACTGGGCTAAACAAGACATTTCCTTAACGTTCTGGATGAAGTTCTGCACAGATAAACTCTAAGCCAACACGCAATGGGAAGGAGACGCACTGAGCAGAAGAGCTGCAAGCCAGCCTCCTACCAAGAGACCAGGAGGACTGTTCCCCAGAGCAGGTCAAGGCTCAGCAACCCTGTCCCGGGCTGCCACCATGCTTCTTGGCACAAAAGCTACAAGGTCCACAACATCTTATAAATTCCCTTTCAAGCAAGACACAGAAGAACTGACCTGACTCAAAATGAGCTCTACTTATCCCAGTGCCTTTGGAAGAAGCAAATGAAACCAATCTATAACTAGACATCGAGACACACTTCCAACACTCACCTAAAATTCTTTATTGAGGGGGGAGTGGGGAGAGTGGGGAAGTACTAGGAATTGAACCCAGGGCCTTCACTCCGAGCTACATCCCCAGCCCCATTTTATTGTTTATTTGAGACTGGTTCTCGCTAAGTAGCTAAGTTGCCTAGGCCGGGCTTGAGTTTGAAATCCTATTGCCTTGGCCTCCTAAAGTGCTGGGATTATAGGCTGTGCCACTTGGCCAGGCTTAAGGATCTTCTAACATGAGAGATACAATGCTAACACTATCCCGTGTAGGAGATTAACTGACGGCCACCCAGGAAGGTAGCCTCGCCACACAACTACCTCCTCAAAGACCCAGGCACCCCTTCAGCATGCTGGGGCTGAAAAACATAAGCAACATCAGCTCCCAAAGTCAAAGAGGTCACAGATTATTTAAGGCCAAAAGTAGCCAAGGCATTCAAGCAGCAAGTTAAAGAACTGCGTGCAGTTGGGGTGTTTCCTTGCGAATATCTATCCTTCAGAATGTCTTTACCCCTGCTGTGGCCTACGAGCAAACTCAGAGAGCTGTCCCGCAGAAGCCCAGGTCTCACTCAGCTGGAGCACTCCAAGAAGAAATCACCTCATCCCACTCCTCGGTGCTCCTCACCAGAACTACCAGCAGGCCAGTTTCTGCAGACTGGCCCACCTCCTTTGTGTTTTTCCTCATGGAGGTGAAGATGCAGGCCTGGGGGCACAGGCCTATCATCCCAGCTCTCTGGGAGACTGAGGCTTCCGGGAGGACACACTCAAGTCCAGTCTGGCCAATTAGGCAAGACGTGTTCTCTAAATCAAAACTTAAAAAAAATAGAGTGGAGGGGGGAGAAAGAAAGAAAAAGAGAAAAGAAACCAACACACTAGGGTAGGAATGGCTGCCATTTCTTGCCCCTTGATTTTTTTAATGTTACAAAAAAAGTTTTAAACAAGCATTAGGGCTTATATGCAGTATCTTTACTGTCTTACATATTTTATATGTGGCCCAAGACAGCTCTTCTTCATTCAAAAATACAAGAGCAAAAAAGGCCACAGGCTGGACACACCTCTCTCGGCAGACACCTCAGACCTGGAGGGGGGCATTCTTCAATCTGCAGTTGAAAGACAACTCAATTATGTAGAACATGCAAGTTAATAGCTAAAAAGAGTCTTATTAAGAGCCTCTTTCAAATTTATGATTCTAGTATTCATTAATGATGGGGAAATGTGTAAAACCACTCAATAGAATCCTAAATGAGTCCAAGTTTAAGGAAGCAGTATACCTACCACCTGCCCCTTGAAGGAGCAGCACAATTAAGGTTAGAACTACTTCTTCCTCACCCAACCTAAAGAACTTAAGCCTTCTGTGAGAAATAACCCTGGGCGTGGGTGTTAAAAATTTAAATGGTCCAGGAAGTAGACAGACTTCCTTGGACTCAGGTGGTGACCAGTTTACATTGTTACTGTGTCTTCCAGCAATGCCTTTTGCTTAGGGGAGACCACCAGGCTAATGGAACGGGACTTTAGCAGGAATGCCACACAAAGGAGCCCTCACTCATGTCGGGGGCACGGGGTGGAACCACATGTCCCCAGGATGCAATGACGTCTAAGAGACAGCCCCACCTTGATTCAAGGAGTTTGCACATCAAGGAAAGTCAGCCCGTGCACAAACAAATTAGTACAGTACCAGGTGCACGTCACACGAATGTCACCAAGAGGTAGAAAGCTGCTCTACCCAAGGCCACCTGGGCAAGGATTGAATATGCTGTTACTACAAGCTCACAAACTTTGAGGGCCTTTTTTTGGAGGGGGGGAGGGAATGCCAGGGATGGAACCCAAGACGTTCACACTACACTGTACCTTCAAACCCATTTTTGGTTTTGATTTTGAGACATCCACCATCTGCCCAGGTTAGGCTCAAACACGCTATCCTTCTGCCTCAGCCTCTCAAAGTGCTGAGATGACAGACTCTGGCTCCAGCTCCAGCTGAGAATGCTTATTTAAGCCCAGTGGCTTATCTGCATCGCTCAGCAGCACCACGAGCCACCTCCCACAACACCTCATCCCTGAGCGCATCCACACCCACAGGAGAAGGTGCAGCCCTACAAATCATCCTCCACAACCCAGAATGCCTGCCACAGTGACAGGCATCATGGGAATCTGGGTGTGGAACCACCATCTGTTTTCTCTAACCCTACCACCTTATGGCCCTGCTACAGACACAAGGTTTGTGTCCTTCCAAACTTTAGTGCTGAAATCGAACTCCCTATGCAGTGAAGGTATGAACAGGTGGAGGTCTCTGGGGGGCTGTTATGTCACAGGGCCTCCCATGAGATCAGTGCCTTAGAAGTAAGAGGCTCAAAACATCTCTTTGACTGTCTGCCATTTTTGGACACAGCAAGAAGACACCATCAACAAAGAAGAGAGAGCTCCCTAGACATCAAACCTGCTCACACCTTGATCTTGGACTTCCTGGCCTCCAGAACTGTGAGCAATGACCCACTCTAAGGAATTTGCTATAGCAACTGGAGCAGATTAAGACAGAAACAATATTATCTCTCTCTACCTGGACTCTCCCAGAGTACGCCTTCCTTTTTCTCCATTAAAGCTGCTTGGGAGAACGACATATATTTTCTGTAGTATCTACCTATACCTTCTAATAAGTTATCTTAAAACAACTTGCAGGAATGGATTTGATGATTCTTCTTTCATGATTAACCGCTGAACACCCCACCCCCATTATGTGTTTTGCTCTTCGTATTACTAAGAGAAATCTATCTTTATTTGGGCACGTTTCCCGGTTTCCTTTGCAACAGAATGTGGCCATATGATTAAGGTCTGGCAAATCAGATTAAAGAGAATTCCTAGGCAAGAGTTCCAAGAAGGATTCTTAAGAAGGAAATGTATTCTTCCTATTGCTTTCCTCCAGTGGGAATTCATATGACATGGTTGTACTCAAGCAATTACCTTGGGCTCTGAGGTAGACAGCAGAGGCACATGCAAGACAGAAAGCCTGAGTCCCTGATGGCAGGAGCTGGGATGCTACCCTGAATTATCACCTCCAGGAGACTCTGACAGCCAACAACAGGCATAACACATGCCAGAGTTAATGCAAGTTGTGCTAATAAGCTGCTGAATTTGAACTTGAGTTTCAACAGACCAGTAATGGCTCTCCAACCCAAAAAACTCTTGTCGACAAATGTGTTCTAAGCATGCATATTCCCAAGAACCCAAGGAAAATAAAGTCAAGGCAACACAGTAAAACACACATATACACACATACCTCTAAAGTCACAGCCTACTCTGCCACATAACACATCTGTGACCATTGGAGGAATTATATCAACTTGATGGGATTAGGAAACACCCAGGACAAAACTTTCAGGTGTGTGTGTGATTGACTTGTGGGCCAGCAAAGGAGAGAATAATGACCATCCTAGTGTGGGACAAACCTTGGTAGCTTGACCTCAATGAATGGAAGGAAGAAGAAAGATTGCTACAGCTTCTCCTGGGACAGCTCTGGCCTTCGCCATTTTCTCCAGGTATCAACTCCCTCCTGTCTTCACATTGCCAATCGCGACCGCAGATTTGCTCCAGTCTCCACTCTTCGCCAATGCTCTTTGGACAAGGACCTGCAGCAGACTAGTACCAGCTGTCTGTCAGTCTTGGACTGGTGTTCTTCCGTCCTTCATATGAGCAGCCTCTGGACCCTGAGTTCTCTTCTTGGACTTTTAAGTCCTCCAAATGAATACTCTATTTTTGTCTTAGTTACTTATTTGTTGCTGGGCCAGAAATACCAACATCCTCAACTTATGGAAAGTAAGGGTTTTTTTTTTTTTGACTCAGTTTCGAAAGGTCTCAGTCCACTCATAGGCATCTTGCAATGGTAGAAACACACAGCAGAGACCCACAGGAGGAAGTCCGTTCACAGCATGTCAGACAGGAAGCCAAATGAGCAAGGAAGGAAGGAGCCAGCATATATCCTTCCGGGTCATGTCCCAGTGATCCACCAGGTCAAGCCTCAGTATTCAGCTCCTTTTGACCAGGCCCCACCCCTTAATAGTAAATGATTCCATTGGCATTTCACAACACTCAAAACCACGAGGCTTTTGGAGAACATTCCAGATCCAAGCCATAACAACATTTCAAATAAAACAGATTCACTGAGAATGAAAACCTCCATTATTCAAACTTCATCTCCGAGACTTGACCCTCTTCCACCTCTACTAAAGTGAATTCCTACAGAGCACAGATGTACATTATTCCATTTAGTATGCACACATGCCCAACACAATGTCTGAAACATGATCAGTTTGAAGATGACTGACACGAAATTCATGCACTTGCCAAGGAAAGGGGATAATAAGCATGTACAAGGTAGACCAATATCGCCCATCCCCGTTCCTGAGTGTCCATGTTTCCAGGAAACCACTTCATCCATTCTTCCTGCCTCTCTCTCTCATCTACAAAGAGCACCTCCCCCACTTACAGCCAGCTCCCAGAACATACTTTGGGGAGAAACTTTCCAGACCTACCACCCAAAGCCTTATTTACCCTTTCGTCCCATCAGAACACTGATCTAGCACATCTCTCAGGAACAGCTGAACACAGAACTAATTCCTACAGCTACCTTTACCTCAATGACAAGAACTAAATCCTACAGCTACCCTTACCCCAATGACAAATAAGTGTACATATTCTGAGTCCAAATTTTACCATAAGGTAATTCGTAAGTAAAAAGTACAAAGAACGAGCTGGAAAGTTCATTGCCAACATCATTACACTGCATCCTGGTGGCTTTCAACTCTGGGATCCCCTCTATCTTTCTCAAGACATGGGCCATTTCCCCTTGCCAGCACCCTGCACTCCCACAGAAATGAGATCCCTCTCTCTACACTGGCCAGCAGCGCCCACCTGACATCAAAAAGGACTACTCTCTTATTCCGCTGTCCATATCAGGCCAACCTGAATCTGGGTTCCAATTCTCTACTCCCTCTGAAACATGCCCACTGCCATCACTACATCTAAACAGCAGGGAAATGTTCTCTTGGATACACACCTTCTCACCTTTTTACAACTCCCCTGGGGCTGCCACCCCCTTCCTGGCCACTCCTTTGCTCAGACCACACCTATCTTTCCATCAGAATTATTCCACTGTCCTTCCTCCTGAGTCTGCAGAGCGCTGAGACAAATATCACACCATTAGTGCCTAGACTTGTTACTGGGGTTTATTTTTTTAAAGCTATTTTATCCCATTATTTTTTCAATTAGACCTTAAATTCTATCCACTCAGCAGGCTACCAATCCACAGTGGCTTTGGAAAGGAAACAAGGACAGTTTTTCTCTCACAAACGATGGGTAACAAAACTGACTTAAAAGAATGTGGGAAAAAACAAAAATGGAGAAAATTCCAGCTGCCAGAATCCCTATGCTTCTTCCAGGTGCCTGCTGCTCTTGTTCAGGAAGATGACTGGCTCTAAGCCATCAGCACCTCAAAACACCCAGAGCTTATGCTGTTGCTGCATCCTCCTGAGAGATTATTTGCAAACTGATTTTGTTCGGAGGCAGTGGTTCATGCAGAAAGTCCAATTAATCAATAAGGGCATAATCCATAATAAAACAGAATTTCAGGGCCCAACTCGAGGAAGCAGGGCTGGAAGCTTCCCCTACACCCACGTGGTTCCTAGATTAACTCAGCCTGGAGGCGAGGAGGATGGACATGCAGAGAGCAGGCAGCGTGAGTCAAGTCAGGCCAAGGAGTGAAGGCAACTACAAGGTCTCAGGAAAATGCAGCCCACAGCTGGCCAAGGGTTCGCTTAGCCCAAGAAGTCATGAAAGGTGAGTGTGACAGTGTAGTAACAATCCAGCACTAGGTATCTGTGAGTCCGAGTTTACCATGTAAGCTAAAACTCGTAAGTCAGTTTGCTGTGAGTTCACCTTGTGAGGCTCCGCCTGCCTCGCTTTGGAGCCTGGCCTGTGCACATATCAGGATGGCTCTGGAATCCTGTGATAAGGACGGAGGCTTTATCTCTACCTACTCCCTTGCCTCCGTGACAGCCTGCTGAGAGTCACGCATTTCACGAGAATCACATATTTTGCAAGAGTCACGTATTTTGCGCCAGGGACAGTCAGCCAAAAACAATGGCTAGGTGTTGGGTAATGACTGGTCACTATGAATGATATATGTAATGATGTAAAATCCTCTATATAAATCTTTGTGTAAAACTTGCTCAGGGCTGCTCTCTGAAGACTCATTGGGAGTCCAGGAACAGTATGACCACCAGTCCTAATAACATCTCGGCCATTAATAAAGATCCTTACCTTGCCTTAATTGGTGTACAGTGGGTTTTAAACTAGCATTTGTTGGTATCTTAATATTGGCCTATAAAAACGAGCACAGCTCTTCAGCACTTACTTCCACTTTCAGTAGCTTTTCTTTCTCACTCCTACAGAGTCGGCAGGTTCAAAGACACACCAATAGTTCAAATACATGGGAAGAGTTAAGGGATAATTTAAGTACAACAGTGGGCAGGCTCTTGAAACCTGGTAGTATGGCTTGTGTGATTGTCCCCCCTTGAACAGAAATATGACTCAGAACTTCTTTCTGAAAGCGGCAGATGTACTCTATGGCTCCCACCATGTCAGACTTTTTCTCTCCTTTGTCAGCTTGAAACCAGAGGCCATGTTGGGCACCCACAGAACAAGGAACTGAGAGTGGCCTCCAGGTGACAGTCAGCACGACAATGAGGCCCTTCATCCAGCTGCCTGTATGGAAAGAAATTCTGCCAACAACCACAGGACTGTGGATATGAGTCCTTCCCTGGTAATGCCTCAGTGAGCCTGCGGCTCAGCAACACCTTCACCCTGACATCACAGACGGCCCAGCCAAGCAGCACCCTCGCTCCTGACTCATGGGAAACGCGAGTTGATCGATAGATTCTGGGTTACAACATGTGTGTGAACATGTAGTTACACAGCATGAAATCACATATAGAGGACAGGTTAGTGGGCAAAAATAGGCTAGTCAGTAAACAATCAGAACAACTGAGTAGCCACCTGAAAAAAATAGTAACAATAGCTTCCTTCCTCATATATGACACCAAAACATTTCCAGATAGATGAAAAACTTACATATGAAAAATAAACCGAAAGGAGAAAACCTATTTTTGAATGCATAATTGTGGAGAGAGGGACTTCTACCTAAATGTGGTGCAGAAATCCAGAAACCACAAAATAACACACTAATACATCGGAATAAAGAGGGAAGCTATTATCTGCAACTTGTGTCACAAAGGACTAATTTCCTTCATCCATAAGCAGTTCCTTTAAAAAATCAATAAGAAAAAGATCAATTACTCAGTAAAAATTAAGACAGGATATAAACAGTTTATAGAAACTGCAGTGGTTCTTCCACATCTGAAAAGATGCTCACTCATTACGAGAGTTATAAACACAATAGACGTTTCTGAGGGAACAAAATAGTGGGCTGGGGAGCAGCAGGGAACTGCATTTACTGCTGGTGGGGAGTGAACTGGTACATCTGAGCCGCAACGACAAACATTACAAATGCACTTGACTCGTCAACGCAAGGTAATTCAGAATGACACTCGCATAAGGCCACCCACGGAACCCTGATGGTTGCAGCAGAGGTGAACCAAGAGGCCAATCCATAAGAAACTGGTGGAATCATTTATAGAACACCCACATAATAGAATACTACAGGCCACAGAAACACAATAAACGCACTTAGTAAATAAACAATCACAAAAATAACCAAACCCAAACACAACCCAGAGGCCTTCAGGAAGGCAGCCGGGGAGGACAAGGTCAGAGTCAAGGAAGCTCTCCATTGTGGGCTCCTCTGCGCGTTTTAACTATGGTTTAACATCTGGTTGTATTCCCTCTTCAAAACAATAAAAATTCTAATTAATAAATACATACTACTTAGAGAACACCATGCATGCTATGCTAAGAATTCTGCAAAGAAGCTACATCCAGCCACTCCACACCCACATACACACAGGCTTGTACACAAACAGCTCCCTCTAGGTTCTGACTGAGCATCTGGGGGCTGGCTTCCTCTGGGCTGGCACACTGGCAACTGGCACACTGGGCAGGGACTGTGGGGTGAAAGCAGGATTTATTTCTTGCTTGTATTCTTTTTCAACTTCTGTGTCATTATATATATTGCCAATTTCAAAATCAATCATTAAAAGAACCTTTAAGTCCTTCCTACTCCTCAGTCCTCTTCCGGCCCCTTTAAGAGGCTCCCTGGAAGTCCCCCAAGGCACAGGCTGATGGTTCTCAGCCTCCTTCTACTCTGGCCAGTCTCTCTGCGACATCCGGAAACAATCTCGCCCAGTGGTTTCTCAGCTCTGTGCTCTGGTCATCCCCCTTTTTAATCTCCTTAGAAGGTACCTACCCTTCCCAAGCGGAGCTCAACTGCGCTGTGCTCAACCAAGTTCACCTGTCTCCTTTGTGACATTGTCTTTGGTATCCATGCTTTCCTGTGCTGACATTTCTAGCTCCCCACCCCTGGCAGGCTGCATCACAGAGCTCCTATACAAAATCCAGCTGCCTCCAGGACATCCCCTCCACTGACTCCTCACTGTCCCTGACACGGGCGCACGGAGCCATTACCTACCAGGAAGGAATGTGGGATTTTCCTGGATCCTTTCCTCATCCTAATTATCAAATACAAGGCCCTGGGGACTCTACCCCGACATTATTTGGCAACCTGCCCTGTTTCCTCATCTCTGTAGACCACCCCGGTGCACACCACCTTCTTCTCCCCAGCTGCTCTGAATAATCACAAGACCAACAACCCCCATCCAAACCTCCTTTGCTGCTGAATCCATCTTTTAAGTGTCGGTGTTGGCTCCCTCCGGCTTCCATTACAAAATACCACAGATGGGATGCTCTGGACAATAGAAATCAGTTTTCTTGAAGTTTGGAGATCAAGATGTCAGCGGAGTAGGCTACTCCTTGAGGACGCCCTCCCTGCAGACGGCCGCTTTTTGGCTGTGTCCTGCCACAGTCTTCCCGTGGGCAGCACCCCTGGGGTCTCGCTGGAAGCCTGAACTTCCTCTCTTTCCAAGGAAACAGTCCTCACGGTCCAGGGTGCACCACAGGCTTCATTTTACCTCAGTCGCCTTGTGGAAGGCTCCATCTCCAAATACAATCCTATTCTGAGATACTGGGGAGTTAGGGCTTTAACATAGGAATTTGGGAGAACACAGTTTACCCTTAGCCATCCAGGGCCCTTTGACCAACACCCTTCCTCCTGTGTCCCTCTGTCCCTGCTGCCAGGAGGTGGAGGCAAAAGGGAGTGGTGAGAGGAAAGACCAAGTGGGGTGAGGGAACAGACAGGGCCAGAGAGATTAGAAAGAAATGGCTCTTTTGTTGTTAACACCCCTTTCCCAACTACAGGCAGACGGGTGGGCTGTCCAGCTTCTCTGTAGAAAGGGCTTGGCTCCTGATGACCCCACTGTTCTAGCTTACCTTTCCACCCTGTCCTTAGACCTGCTGCACAGGTGGGCCCGGGCCTCCCCCTCTCACAGACTCAAGTGCCCCCCTCCGGGGAAACGTCTGAGCCAATGCAGGATGTAAAACAAAGCTGTGCTGCCCACGGGTGACCTCCCTCACAGCTCATCAAGGTGTCCTAGATAACAGGTCTTGGAAACTTTCCACCCTGCGGCTCAGTAGTGAAAAGGACAGCACAAACTCCACAGCGCCATCAGGAATCTTCTGACTGGTCCTCGCACAGGTGCTAGGGGACCCGGGGCAAGGTGTCTAACACTACTCGGCCTTGGCTTGCTCATCTGTAAAATGGGGTTGATCCCTTTCCAGGCCATTTCCACTGCATTATTTCAAAGGGCTGCTAACTACCACCTGCTGAGGAGCTTAAAACAACAGAAATCTAACATTCCACCATTTTGAGGCTAGAACATCAAAGTCAAGGTGCTAACAGGTCTGAGCTCCTCTGAATGCTGGGGGGTGGGGTGGGGGGAGGGAAGGACCCACAGGCAATTGTTCGAGCTTGTACGGACATCACCACAACTTCTGCTGGTCTTCACACATCTGTCTTCCCTCTGTGTGTGTCTGTGTCCTTCTCAAACATGAAAAAATGAAAAGCAGTTGCTGGAATTAGAGTCCAACCTTTACCCACTATGGTCGCCTTAACTAGTTCTAGTCTCAAACAAGGCTGGAGTCTCAAATCAGGTACTAGAAACTAGACCTCAGACATACCTTTTGGGAAGACACAATTCAAAGTGCTGCCCCTCCACAAATGGCTATGAGAAGATTAAAGGGCTGACCACTGCAGGCACTGGGGACAGAGCCTGGGCCCCACTAGCCACCGACCACACACAGGAAAACTTCCTCTCCCCACGCAACCTCTCTCCCAGATGATCAGGCCGAGCCTCTTTGCTCCTCATCAAAACAAAAACCACAAATAAGAAACCCAAAGCTAACAAGCCAAGCCGACATCCTTACGGCTGGGGTGTTGTTAAAGACCTCTAAAAACAAACAATCCTTAGCTTGGTGCTAAGTCAGTGATGTAAATATGTTAACAGTGGCCCTCTGCAAAAACCTCGGGGCCCAGCACGGAGGCCCCCAGCCTCCTCCCTGGAGGAGACTGCTCAACCAACAAGGAGCCCCCCGGGCTACCCTGGAAGCTGAGGTGCACACCTCTGGTTTCACCCTCTGGCCGCCTGCCAGAGCAAAAACCCTTCCAGAAACAGAGATCTGGAAGGTGCACAAACCACACAGGGACAGAAAGCGCGGGCCGCGGCTCACCCTGCGCAGCCTCCGTGCTCAGGTTCCCGGGGGAGCCAGGCAGACGGCTGGCCGAGGAAGCAATTAATAAATCATGGGCCCGGACTCATCCCGCTCCCCCCACGCCGGAAACCAAAACTCCCATCACAACGATCAAAAGCTGCTGCCCACAACTTGAGGACGACTTGGACTGAGCTCATTAAGTCCTAAGCTTTCTGCAGAGAGGATTTTCTCCGCGGATAATGCTTGAAAATTAGGAAGTTAAGTGGCCTGGGAGAACCCGGGACCCATTAACCAACTAGTCAGTCAGAGCTTCCATTAAAAGGAGAGAAATGGCTGAAAGTCTGAAAACTGTCCTTGGGCAGCTGTTCAACGGTTCCATTATGAGTCTTCGGGGAAGATCTCCGGGCTTTGCGGAGATGTAGGCCGAGGGGCGCCCAGGGTTTGGGGGGTGGGAAGCAGGGGTGAGCAGGGCGGCAGGGACCAGCCCTGGAAGCACCAGGGATGGCCTTCCTGCTCCCGGAGCCTGGATTCCCCCAAACCGCCAGAGCTCCCAGGTACAACACGATTCTAGGGCAGTGGCCTACATTATAAGATCCGGCAGCTGAACTGGGCACAGGGGGTGCGCGCTGAATACACTCCGGAAAGTATGTCTGAAAAAAACAGCTCCGTAGCCAACACAGTGCGGCCGCCCAGGTGCGATATGCTAAGGCCACACATTAGGAACCAAACCAACTGAAATTATAACAATGCCCCACGATGCCAGCCACACAAGTCTCAAGGGAAACAGCAAGGTGCCTGGGTAGCCACCTCTGCTCCCTTAAGTAAGTTAAGCGGATGGAAAGGTTCTAAAACAGCATGCCAGTGCTATCCTCAGTTTGGGAGCTTGTGAAGAGGCTAGACCAATGTGCCAGGCTGGATCTGAGCTCCAACTCTGACAGGTTGGTTGTGAGGAGACTTAGGTATATCATGGACACAAGGCCTCTGCTTCCCCGTCTGTGAGATGGATGCCACAGTGCCTTGGCCCCCAAGGCTTCATGTGAGCAGGGACAGCGCCCTCCTGTCGGATGCCAGGCTGGGCTAAGGAAAGGTCGATCCACCCCAGCACTTCTGTCCTCCTGTGCCCTGCACAGACAGGGCTCCCTGCCCTACCGAGCTGTTCCCCAAATCCTAACAACCCACAGACCTGAGCACCCGTTCCCCATATCCTCCCACCCCGCCAGGGCCCAGGGTCAGCAGCAAGGGTACGAAGGGAAGGAAGGAGGGCGGGAGGCCCCGACACGCGGCTTGCTCCACGCAAAGGCCCACCCTTCACTCTGACCATGACCTACTGCTGCACTTTCACATTAGGATGTGACTTCTTACACAAAAGGGTGACGCTATAAAAGCAGGTAAGTATTTTCATTGTTTTGTGCGATCAAATAAAAAAGCACATGACCTAGCGAGGCAAGCTCAACATTTCAGCCTCTTTTATTTTCATTTTCCAAGCCTCGTGTGGTAGCACATGCCTGTCGTCCTGGCACTCCGGGAGGCTGGGGAAGATCTTACGATTAAGCCCAGACAGGACAGCACAGCAATGTAGTTAAGACACTGTCTCAAAATAATTAAAAAGAGAGCTGAGGACACAGCTCAGTGGGAAGGCCCTAATCTCTAGCGCCAAAAAAATTTTTTTCATGATTTTGTAAGTGTATAATGCACAAGTCCGAGAATTGCCAGCCTAGGCAAATCAATTTTTTTAGTTGCCTACACTTCCTCCCCAGCTCAATTTCTCAACCCGATATGAGAGGTGAGCTTCCTCTCTTCACCATTCAAGTGACACTACTCTTAAAGGCCACCGAGTCCAGCTCCCAGCACCCTCTTGGCTCCAGCTGCATCTGACAGCCTGAGTCAGGCCCCTGTCACACCCACAGCCTCCACGGGGAAGGCACTGGCTCAAGGCTAACAAAGGCCAGACGGAGGCAGAGACTTCCCGATTACTGCAACCCCTCACGCACCTCAGCCCGCCAGTGCCCCGCTCATCACCACCCACACCAGGGCGGGGCTGGGAGCTGGGAAAGCCGAGGGCTCTCAGCCTCATCCTTGTTCAAGTTCAAGAACGTTACTGAGTTTTCAGAACCTTGACTTCCTCTGGGGCCAAATTATGATCATGACTGTCCCTTCCTCACAAATTCTGAAGAGATTCAACAAAATCAAACGCATAAAGCACCTTCCCTCGGTCTGGAACACGTGAGAACACCCTTGTAAGACTATTCATGAAGGACCACATCCTCTTCCTACTTGTATCTCTTACGGCTCCTTTAGGCTCCAGGAAAACTAATATATCCAACTCCACACTTCTGCACACAACTGCACACTTCCTCCTACCCCCACCTCGGGCTCAGCCTAGGCCACCCTGGAATCCCATGTCACTCAGCACTACTATACAACACCCTACTCCAGGACCAACACACACATTTTCCTCTCTTGACAAGCTCTTAATTACTTAAGTTCAGGTCAAACTCTAGCTACCCAGCCACACCCAGCACATCACCTTACAGGTGAGTGAACAGTAGGCAATTGTTCTAGGAAACCAGTGACATAATCGCAGACACGCCATGTAAAAACATGGTAAACAAATAACAGTATGAAGACCTCGTGTCCAGTGGTAACTTTCTCCCTAGGTCCAAGGCGGGGAACACTTACATGTGGACGGACATACACAGAAGCACACATAAGTTCATCCCAAAACCTCAGGCAATAAACGCAGGCAGAAATTAACCATCAGCCTGGCCTTGCTACCCTACAGCTCTGCCTGCACGGAGGGCATAACCCTACTTGCCTCTCCCCTCATCTCTGCGATCTTGACTGTCATCTGTGGCTTGAGTCTTTATTGCATTGTGTCCATGTCTTCACTCCAATTACCATTTCCAAGTGGCATTGTTTTTTTTTTTATGTATTTATTGGGTCCTGAGGATTGGACTTCACATTAGTCTATACTCCCTGAATCTTTTTTCTTTGTTTTTAGTATATGCATTTAGGGCAGGGTCTCATTAAACTGCAGAAGCTGGGCTTGAACTTGTGACTCCTGACTCAGCTTCCCAGAGAGCTGAGATAGCAGGCCCGGGCCACAAGACCCAGTTTATTTAAGTGACTAACAGCCAATCTTTTACCCTCCATTTTGCTTCCTACACTCTTGGGGTCCTTAACCCACTAAGTGACCTTGTTATGGGCCCCTGTTGCTGAGTCCTACTCCACGTCAGCACACGAATAGGGGCGGAAGAATGACTCCTCCAGCCCTCAAAGCCAATCTCCACATACAGATGAGGAAGCACATGCGAGCGTTCTTGGAGGGATAGCTACTAGGCAAAGGCCCTACATGTATGACCCCAATTCCTCTCCCTACAGATGCTATGAGCCTGGAGGAAAGAAAACTGAAACCGCAGCAAGGCACCGCAGCGTGCTACGGGGAGCTAAAGGTCCCTGAATTCCAGATGCTGAGAAAGATGCAAGGATACAGGTGTTCCCACAAATCATCAAGGTGAGCACCCAGGGACAGGACCGCGGCTCAGTGACTGGAGCACTTGCACAGCATGCCAGGACCCAGGTTCGATTCCTCAGCCCCACATAAAAACATCAGCAGGGCACAGCCGCACACACTTAGAATCCTCACTCAGGAGGCTGAGGCAGAAGACTGCCATGAGTTCCAGGTCAGCATGGGTCAGATAACGACTTCAGCATCAGTCTAGACTACAGTGAAACCCAATCTTAAGAAAGAAAAAGAAAAAGAAAAAGTGTGCAACTCTGATCAGCAATGTATTTCAAATTATTATTACAGAGAAGCCCTGCAATGACAGAATTTTTTTTTACTGCAAGGTGGCTTATTGGGGCAATAACCTAAATGTCTAGCTAATAGATTGAAAAAAAATTCTAGCACACTCACACAATGGAATAGCAGGCAAAATAAACAGCACTTCTATGGGGCTGCATGATACACCTCAAAACTGTAAGAATAATTAAACAAGCAGTTGCAAAATACAGGCAGTGGGACAGTGCTTTATAAAGCACCATACTTTTCACACTATGCACCAGATATTGATGCACACTTAGTGGTAAAACACTCATTCTGAGGGGGGGAAAAGACTAAACTCACAGAGAGAAACGTCACAGGGTGACCTCTGGGGTGGGACAACAGTATCAGCAATATATTTTTCTTTTAAAAAGACAATGTGAATTTAAACAGCATGTGTTCAAGACTGGTTAAATCTGTACCCCCAATGCACTAGTGTTTGTGACAGTATTTTCAGCTTTTTCATGAATCTGCAAGATTCTAGAATTTAAACTCATTAAAAGCCACTTGTCTGATCGATGGCCTGCAGGCCACATGTGGCCCGGGATGGCACTAAATGCTCCCCGGCACAAATTTAGAACCTTTCTTAAAACAGTATGAGATTCTTTTGTGGTTGTTTTTTTACAATGCTACTGTGGAGTTTTTGAGCCTGAACTTTATAGACCAGGCACGTCCAATCAGAAGCCCGTAGGCCACATTCAGCTCTGGACATCTAGTAAACTTTTAACATTATTATATGACTTTCAGCAGTATTCCTCACGACTTAATTGCGCAGTGCTCCACAGACAATCACAGGACACTATACAAGGCAGAGCTACAGTGCTAAGTCCACCTCTGCACCCACCGTGCACAGTCAGCCAATGGAAATCTGTGTGTATCGACGTTACATGCACTTGAGTGGCCTGGTGAGCAAGATGTTGTGATTACTAATAACAGTGTTTTAACCTACTACCTGTACACGTGTGTGTCTGTGAAGACAGTTTAGGCACTTATGGTTATTAAGCTAACATGCAACTTTTCTTATTTAATTATTAAATGTGGGCTTATGTGATTTCATAAAATAATTTAATCAGTTAAAAGAGTTTTCTAGCAGCTATGGAACAGGAAGCATATTTTATATGTGGTTCCAAATAATTTCTCTTTACTCACTGAGGCCCAGGCAAGCCAAAGGTTGGAACTCACGTTAAAGCATTCACCCAAGTTGCATAACCATTAGGGTACAGCGCATCAGCACAAACAAGCTGCAGTACTTGCTGGGCCCAGCGGCTCAGGCCAAGGTAGAAGGATTGCAAGGTCAAGCACAGCCTGACAATGGAGTGACCACCTCCCTGGGGAGGCACCTCAGCGTGAAGGCTCAGGACTCCATTCCCAGTATCACAGAAAACAAAACAAAACAAAAAAACCTGCAAGTTACATTCAGCAAGTTAGAAGCAGCTGTTAAAAAGAGATTCATTCTGTGCCCAGGTGCTAAATACGGAAGGGCGGTTTTCTAGAAAAGGATGCTCACGAGCCAGGTTTTGAAGAAAAGGGAAGCTTCCCTGAGAGCTGTCCACCAACACAGACACGGCCTTAATTAACAGTAAGGCAGAGAGCAAACACTGCCCATAAGGCTGCCTTTAGCTGCGGGGAATGGAACAGGCTTGCTAAAAATCCAACAAGAAACAAGAGAGCATGAGGACCTGAATAGCATCTTTTTGGTTCACCCAACTGGCAGGACAGGGGCTGGAGGACGGAAGCTCCAGAGAGGGGCAGGGCAGGAGAGGCTGGTTACTGCGGAACCCTCTTACGAGTTGTCCACGAGGGCCTGCAAACCAGAGGAAAACAGCGTACACGTGGGCAAACGACTTGAGAAGAGCCCGGGCCGCCTCTGCTTCCTAATGAAACAGGTTTTCAGCCCCTCTGCACCCCACAAGTAACACATCCCTTCCACCCCCAAACGTGGTGTTTCTCGTCTTCCAACCTTTGGAAATGGCTGCTGTGAAACGTGGAAGAAAGTTAACTGATGACAAGACGTAGATTAGAGTTTGAAATGCAAGGTTCAATTCTAGAGAACCAAATTTGGAACCAAACGCACCAGTAGCCAGCTTGGTCATAGAAGGGTCCTAATAAAGCCCGAGGGAGGCAGAGGGGACTCAACCACCAACTTACACCAGCTCTCTAGCCTTTGGTGAGCTTGGTCAACTAAGACCAGATCTGACTGAATACATGAAAAACGTGACATGCTGTGTTCCAAGATTCACGGGCCAATTTACACTGCACCCAAATATCCCCTAAAAACATGAATCACTCTGTTTCCCAAGAATTCTTCTTCCATGTAGAACATTGTTCTAGGGAAGACAGGAAGGCAGGGAGTTGGAAAGGGAAGTAAAAATATTAAGATGTGATATGTCTATGCACCCATTCCCCAAATGGAATGTAATCAGTGTATGTCACAAACATATCTTAATAGTTATAATAAAATCAAACAAAAGGATAACAACAACAACAACAAAATTACTATTCCAAAGCCATGCATGTCGTCCACAAGAATTTTGTGCAAAAACAGAATTGTTCTTTGTGTGCGCTATTCAATATGGCATCCACCTGTCTGCTGGGGCTACTGAGTACTTAGCAGGCATAGTGTAGCCAAGAAATTGAATTTTTTATTTTAGTCTCAACTCATTTAAATTTAAATTTGATTAACCACATGTGGCCAGTGGGATAATCTAATAGGAGAGCACGGAGCCTGTTGTATCCTTCTCACTGTCTACATAGAATTCTAGGATGCAGAGGTAATACCTCACCCCGCCTGTTCTTACCACTATTAACAAGGCTGCCACAGACATCTTCATAACTAAACTTGGGTGCACACCTCAAACCATCAGATTAGGATAAAGTCCTAGAAACGCAACTGTGTTGTGAAGTCAACAAATAAATTTGCTCCTTGGCTCTTCCTACCTATGAAGACCACCAAGTTCCATACTGCAGGTGCATATAGCATCCTACCCTTTTCACATTCGTGATTCTCTCTGAATCCAGGCATGATGGTGACCTGCTCTGCTGGATTAGTTTTAGTTTATAACAAACCCTATATACAGTGGGGGACCCCATAAGATTATAATAGAGCTAAAAACAGTCTACCACCTAGTGACACGAATGCAACGCAAACATTGCTCACCTGCCTGTGAGGATCTGGTGTAAACACACCCAGGGCCCTGCCCATCATAAAAAGTCTAGTATACACAGAGTTATGTACAGTATATGATCCCTGGTAAAGGCAGTGAACAATGATGTGACTGGCTTATATATTTATAAACCAGTCATGCACTGCTTCATGACAAAGAACAAGGTCTCGCTCTATAGCCCAGGCTGAACTCACTACGGAGCCCAGGCAAGCATTGGACTCAGCCTCCAGAGTGCCGGGATTACAGGCATGTGCCACCATGCCCAAAGGGCACATTACAGGGCTATTCTGTCATTCTTTGAGCATCACAGGGTACGCCTACACAAACTAAGAGAGTCACGACCTCCCTATATAACAAAATCATATAAGGCTGCTGAGTTACACGCGATTCACTTT
Organism: Ctenodactylus gundi; assembly: GCA_004027205.1. NCBI lineage: Eukaryota > Metazoa > Chordata > Mammalia > Rodentia > Ctenodactylidae > Ctenodactylus > Ctenodactylus gundi. The sequence continues at coordinate 192,402 of PVKB01001457.1, read as the reverse complement.
TGACTGGACTGTTACACAGCACAAGACTGTACTATACTTATTAACCATTATTTCAGGGTGCACTTCTGCTACTTAGGTATTTGAAAACTTTACCACGAAACAGCTCGCAGGGTTATCCCAGCAGTAGTCTCCTATGTGTATCGTTAGCTCTCTGGCTTTAGTGTTGTGGCTGTTGTTTGTTTTTGTTTTGTTTTGTTTTGTTTGTTTATAACACAAATGTAAGAATGTTTATTAGCCACAGTAATTATCTCTCCGTAAGTATTGTCTTGATTAGCATGTGTTTGGAATATCTCTTGAATGCATCAAAAAGCCAGGTCAAGTGGCTGGCCCCCGGTGGGTGGGTTCCTGTGAGTGCACATCTGATACTTGCGTGGTGGCACAACCACCCAGTAATGTTTTGCTCAGAACTTAGTCTGTTAAGCAACGCACATCTGTATTTGTTCTTCCAGATCATTTTAATACAAAGAAATGCATATGTCATATTCATAAGTTAAATTTTAAAAAGCGGGACATGAAATTATAGCCCATGTATAAACAAAACTGTAAAATCAAACAAAAATAAAACAGTACATCAACAATGGTACCAATATGTTTACAATATGATAGGACTATTCGTTATATGATTCTAGTTTTTGTCCAAATATTTTTCATAAGTTTAGCTATTAGTAACAATGGCTAATGTTTGGGGAGCAATTATCAAGCCTAGGTGTTACAAAAGCAGAATCATACTTAAAAAATTTCTACATAATAAGCACCATTATTATCCCACTTACAGATGAAGCCATTGTGAACTGAGGAAGTTTTCAAAATCAAGCCAAAGTCAAAGCACAGAGCTGGACTTTAAAGCCAAGCTGGGTCCCTCGAAAGCCTGGGCCCTGAGCCACCACATCGGCGCCTCTCAGACTTCAATGTGCACACTGTGGCTTGGGGATCTTACTAAACTGCAGAGTCTGATTCAAGCAACACTGATGCTGTTGGTCCGTACACCATACCGGGAGTCGCAAAGATCCTTATGATAACATGTACACCGCAATCTGAACAAAGAAAATACAAAGTGGGCAAGATGGTGGCGCACACCTGTAATTCCAGTACTCTTGAGACATTAAGGAAGGAAGATTGCAAGTTCAAGCCCAGCCTGAGAAACTTAGTGACTTAGCAAGACCCTGTCTCAAAATTGAAAGTTAGAAAGGCAGGGGATGCAGCTCTGGTAAAGGCCCCGGATCATCCTCAGATTAAAGAGAAGAGGGGAAAGAAGGACTATACCGAGACAGACAAATGATTTCCAATAATTTAAATGACATAAATGCCTAACAATACATAACAGCAAAACTATGCTTTTCTTCTTGGGAACCTTCAGGTACCTCTTTTCCAACCCAACATCCACCTGCACTCATCCTCCCGTCTCCATTCACAAACACCTCCTGGGCAGTCACTGGTGGGAGGCTCACCACACATCAACCTTCTCACCTCATTAGCAAAAGGATTTTAATCCTAAAGCTTCCCTCAGCGGGCACTTCAGCAGACCCGGGGAGCAGGTGTGTAGAGGAAGAGGTGTGGGGGTCCCACAGGAACCAGCCAGTCCCACCCGCCCTCCCAAAGGCAGACACAGTACCACCCTTCTGTCAGCATCTTTAGATCCCAGCATCTCTGTACCCCCATCAACTTCCTTAATTTTTTTTAAAAATTAAAGCTATGTGTTCTCTAAGTATATTAACCTTCTATGCACTCGCTAATTTTATACTTGAACAACCTTCAATGCTTTCATTATGCTCCTAATTCTTCACGTCTTGTTATATAGGATGATCAGATATTTGCTTAATGATTCTTCTGCCGTCTGCAGTAACCCTGTTTATCTATCTTAATGCTAGAAAATTACTTAAATGATAAAAATAGTCTTTGTATAATGGCTTCTATTTCCCTAACTTCGCATTCTCCATGCATCTCCTGGTCTTTACTATGGATCCTATGAGAAACTCAGATTTAAAAAAAATAATAATAATAAGGGTTGGTGACATTTTGTTTCACATTTTATCTCATAACTGATGTATTTATCTCACCCTCTGCTTCTCTCTGATTTGCTTCCTTCCTAGAATCAATTGTGTGGTTTCACCAGCAAATCTTTATTTCCTCTTAAACTAGGCCAAAGGAGTACAATGCGTACTATTTAATATTTTTAAATTGGCAATAAAAACAAGACTGTTTTTGGTGTTCCCTCTTAGTAAGGTCTCCCATTCGCTCCCTAAACTATGTAAACTCCCTTCAAATGGCTTTCAGGTGCATCGCAGCTTTCATTAACCTGTTCGAAACCTTTTTTCTACACCACACACAAGTCTCATAATGTATGTGTCTAATTTTTCACCTGATTTGAAATTGCCATAATCCATTTCCTTCTCAGGGGCCTCTTTTCCTTTGTCTTTTCTACAGTCAAGTGTGTCTCTTGTAAAGATCTTTGCAGGTCTTTGAAGATCAAGAAGACCGTTTCAACATCTAGAGGAGAAAAACTGTGTCACCAAAGGGAAAAGTAAGCTTGGACCACTGGGCCACGTAAATTTCATCCATCAGGTTTTGTTTGACACTACTCCCAATTCCTATTTTTTTTTCTCCTTCCAAAGTGCTGGGGATGGAAGTCAGAGCCTCTGCACTACACTATGTGCCTGGCCACTTCTTGGTTTTGATTTTGGAAGTGTCTCACTAAATCACTAAGTCACTCAGGCTGAGCTTGAACTTGCAATCCTCCTGCCTCAGTCTCCCAAAGTGCTGAGCTTATCCAGGCCTGCGCCACTGGGCCTGGCTCCCTCATCGTTCAAGTCACAGTCACACATCTGTAGTGACCCCTCTACGGCCTCCTGGAGGTTACCAACAGGAAGTCCTACCTTGTGGCTGACACTATTTTAAGTACTGGAGCATAAGAGCAAATGAGGCAGATCAAGGAGCTAGAAGACACCTCCCACCCAACACTCTGTGGAACTTCACGCACAAAAAGAACACAGAAGAGCTCCTTTCTCTCTTCAGGACTGTGGCCAAGTCACACTACGGGCACTTCAAGAGATGTGACCACTGCCCCATCAACTCTGGACAGCGTTCCTTCCTCTGAATATATATTCAAATTTGCGATCATTTCTTTGATTGTGCCAGTAGGCTTATGATTCAAGAAAATGAGCAATATTACTATATTTTTGACACCAGTTAGCTTTTCTCGTGTAGTCATTATCATTGACTCAAAATAACAAATAAATTTTGAGAATGCTAATTCTTTACCCATATATCCCTGCCACCCTTTGCAGATTGCACCAGCACAGTTCATGGTTTCTCAACAACATTTACAAGATTAGTTCCATCTTTTATTAAGACTGTTTTTGATGCCAAACTCATTATTTCCAACTTTATCTCTCTCACAGCAGTGAGCATCAAGTCTTTCCAATTCTGCCTCCCCAGCGTCCTGCCTGCTGGGCTCCCTTGCTAGGATCATACTTTTTAATCAAGCTTACGGTGATGTTTTTATGAATCTGTTTTTGAAACACCTTATTCACTTCTGTTCAGGTTTCTTTCAGCGTCAGCCATTTTTTACAGCATTTACTCTGATGAAATGAATACCCTATGTTGTTAATCACTCTTCCATCTTTCCTGAACTCCCTCATTTTATTTTCATAACAAATTTTTAAAAAACAAGGCTAAATTTAGAACTTTCCAAACCAATCGAGAGGCCTCGGCTGACTGCGGAACCGTACGTGTGACTATGGCTTATTTTCCAGCCATTTCCAATTAGTTTAACGATTCCCAGAGAACACTGCTCTGATTCAAAGCGAATGCAGAAGGAAAATGGTCAAGTAATGCCATCTAAGATGATACACTTTCAACATCTCCAAAGCTAACCTCACTGGGCCTTATAACAATCAGAAGAGATTTTTAATGTAATAAAATCAAGCGCCCTTTATACTTTCAATTCTCCAAGACAACACACACACACACAAGTGTGCCACTGCCACCTGGAAGGAACACTGGCACCACCTGTTTGCAAGTCTTACAAATCAAGTTATTCATAAATGCCACATCCCCTAGTAGCGTGGGGACACTGAAGGCCTGTTCCAGAGTAAGCTAAATGGCCTTCCTTCCTCTTCGTGGCCACTCTCCAGGACAGCCAGACTCATCCACACACTGAGCTACTTGTCTGTCAAAAGTCACACTTGGTTTGGGCACCAAGGGAGTTCACTCAATTGCTCACCAGTTTCTTGATATCGTAACTGCTCACTAAAAGAAGGAGTTGGTCCTCAGTTCTGGGGAGAGATGTTGGAAGTGGACGTTTGAAATCCTGGGGTTCACTGTGATCTCCTAACATATTAACACTTCACAGACCCATATCACAAGAACCACCGCCCACCAGGGCTCCTTCTTTCGAGTAGTCAAGACACAGTCGATAATTTCTAGCTTCTTTATGAAACATGACATTAAAATTTTGTCCATCACAATTACACTGATCATCAGTTCAAAAAAAAAAAGTTCTCTCAGACAGGAACTATGTAAGTTCATGCTCAGGGCCAGAAAGTAATTCTAAAAAGAAAAACTTTCTTTTATTTACATGAGGCATGATTATCAAGCCTTTAGTTTTGTCTAGAAAATTCTATTTATAGGCTTTTGAAATAGTGCGACCTTTTTGTGGACCCCAGCACTCTTCAGGGACATTCTGACTGAAAAGAAATTGTTTCCAGTGGTAATCTCAGCAAATATTTCCACCAACGGGGAAGAAATTTCTGTCCATCATTGATTTAGTCAAAGGCAAGTTTCATGGTGTTAAAACAATTGTTCATTGTTGTTAGTGTGTCTTTTAATGAATCAAAGTGAAGCCCAATTCAAAAGTCCATAATGATAAATTCTCCACCCAAATGAATGGAGAACATCAGTCTCAATTTGTCAAGGGCAAACCACTGAAATAAAATCAACTTAGGATCCTCCACCCCAGTGGCTCTTTGGTTGATCATTCTATCCAACACAACCAATTACAGAATTCTCTAGCCCAAGCTTGCTGGTGCATTTCCTTCTTCCAACAACAGAACCAGCAAGTAAGGGCACAAGCTGAAGGTCATAAAGACCTTCATGCCCATTCTGAAGCCACTCTTACTAGCTGAAGTCTTGGAAAATGACTTCACCCTGTTGGGTTTTCTCATTTTTAAAACAGTAGTGCATACCATGTATTTTCAAAAACTATTTTACACCATAAAGATGTTCTTAAGGCTGTTTCCAAGAGAATGGTGGATATGTAAGAACTGGAAGGAATCTAAGAAAATATGTATTTGATATTGTAACATCTCCTCAGACATCAGGTTGTGCATAAAGACAAGGCCCAATGGCACAGGACTACAATCCCAGCACAGGGAAGCTGAGGCAGGAGGATCACAAGCTCAAACCAAACACATGTGACTCAGCAACTTGGAGTGACTTTGCCTCAAAATCAAAAATCAAAAATGAACTGCGTTGGAGCTCTGTACATAGGCTCTGCGTTCAATCCCTAGTCAAAAGAAAAAAAAAAAAAACCAGAAGCATCTTTTACCAGGATATAACAAGCACAAGCTACGATTTCTCAGTCGCTCTAGGGCTTGAGTGAGCCTGGTCACAACCCTTTATGAGACATCATCGATGCCATCAACTTTCAGACATTATCGGCATTGCACAGGTTGAAGGCCTGTTAGTCAAAATGTCTCTTCAAAGATGACACTAGAATTTGACGTTGAAATGAAAAATTATGGTGTACATCAGAAGGCAGGAAATGGCAAATTTGATAACACTGAAGAAAATAACCGTCACTAGAAGCAATGACCAGACAGTCATATTTTCCTGCAAAGCAAGAACCAAACACTTCACGAGAGCTGAAAGGCACAAACACATGAAGCTGTACCACAGAGTGCTGCTGGGATCAAGAGAGAGGAGCGCCACATCCCAGCGGAGCTGAGGGAAGGTGAGAGAGATGCTAAATGCCCAGGGACAGCAGGAAAGTCTGAGTGACAGGAGCAGGTGTCCCAGGTGGGTAGCTCTAATGGAAATGACGAGATGCTGGAGTTAAGTGAAAAAGCAAGAAAAGGACTCCAAATACAGGCAAGTATAAGCTTATAACAGTATGCCTGTGTGTGTGTGTGTTCACGTGTGTGCGTGTGTATTTACATATCAATTCAACTCAAGGATGAACTGATATGTGCCTGACAGCTAACAGGAGTTAAGGGACAAGACAAAGGAAGATGTTAATGCTTTATCATCAGTACTTCTATTTTGTTTGAACCCTATGCAACAGGCATGTACTCTGTGTTCTCTTTTGGCAGTGGCTTTAATTCCAGAAGATTACCAAAGTATCAATAATACTGTACAGAGATTGGCACTCTGCCAGACAGACCAACTGTGCAATGAGTGGCAGCCATTCTGACTCTGCCAGACACAAGATCCCAAAAGTGAAGTATATACTTGCTTACGGTAGACAGTCAGTCTCCCTCTCTCTTTCCTCTCTCTCTCTCTCTCTCTCTCTCTCTCTCTCTCTCTCTCTCTGTGTGTGTGTGTGTGTGTGTGTGTGTGTGTGTGTGTGTGTCTATGGACTCAACCAACCACAGATCAAAAATATCTGGGGAAAAAAACTGCATCTTTACAGGAAATATAATGACTGTTCCTATCATTATTCCCTAATCAATACATCATCAAACAACTATTTGTATTGTGTTTACACTGAACTAGTTAGTTATAAGTAGGATGTGACAGTTCTACGCAAACACCGTAAGACTTTACTTGAGCACCTGTGGACTTCGGTACCCAAGGCCAATCTTCTGCCCGCACTAAGGAACAACGATAGACGTAGACACAGATGACAGAGATATCCACAGATCAGAATATATTTTATGGCCATACCATAAATATGGCTGTTGTCCAAAAGCCACAGAAGAAATTACTCAATCTTGGAAGCCAGAGCTATAAGAATATTAGAACATCAACATCTGTACCCCAACATTTCATCAGGGAAGCTAACTAAGCAAGCTATGACAAGTATTATCACTCCTGGAGCCTGTTCAAGAATGATGTATGGGTTAAACATTTCCAAAGACCTGGTGTTCCCCGGTGTCAGGGCATCGTGACATGTACACAGATCTGTTCCTATCAAGGTCCAAGATCCATCCACACATTTCCATTCAGAAATACCTCCGTGGTGCCTCTGGCAGGAAAGAGGCTCCACCCTCTCCAGAGAAGAGAAAGAAGGTACAGTGGATCGTTCCATAGGACAAAGAACAGGTTCTATGTAGCTTTGTGCTCCCAGGGCACGACATGGTGCCTGCGCGTGGCAATGCTGGTACTGCATTAATGAAGAGCCAAATGAAGGTTTAAGAAGAATTTTCCAGATGCTCAAAAGCAAAAAGGAAAATAACTGCACACTTCTCAGTCCTGAAGGCTCCATGCAGGAGTCATGATGGAGACAAATGGGCTTGAACAGAGACAACGGGCACTCCTCCCTTGAAGCCCAGGGTCCCCTCTGGGTCCCACCTTCCCTTGTCCTGTGAATTCATACACCAAAGAAGCCAGCAGTGGACAAAGTGCACGGCGAGCCCAAAAACAGGAGGAAGGAAAGAATTCTGAGGAAGGCTGGGAACAGAACAAAGGAAATCAACAGCTGGAAGGCGAAATGTCTTCAAAGGAACTCGAGTGGTATACGGCAACAAAGAGAGGAACTTTAAAAAGACGTTGGAGAAGAGAGCTCAAGAGGAAAACTTTGAGAAACCAGCCTGAAGTGACTCCCCCTACCACCTACAGAAGCAACTCAGGTTGGACAGCCTTTTGATGGCCCTGAGCAGGAATCGTGGGGAGGGGCGAGGAATCCAGGAGAACAATAACTGCTCTGTAGAGTGGAGGAAGGGGAACTTCCAGGGTTAAGATTTCAACACGCAACTCAACTCGCAGGGCAAACTTCGAGGCAGTTCTTTCTCATCTAGCCCCCAGGCTCCAGGAACATCCCAGGTTTAACACTCAGGCAACCAAGTGGTTTGTGGCACCAGCTACCACCTGCACAGATTTTTCTCAGAGAACCACAGATGTAATCACAGATCCCAGAAGTTTTCAGCATGGCATGAGTGTCTTTTATTCTCTATTTCTAAATACAATGTAAGACAAGAGAAAAACATAAATTTACAGTCAACGGATCAAAATAAACCCCACGTAAGCACCACTCACGTCAAGCATCTTTCTACTCAGCTTTCCACTCAAGCACACGGTGAAGACCAAAGAGTTTTTCATCTTGCTATGTTTTGATTTTCTTTTCTTTTTTACTGCCCCCCCGCACACACCCGTAGTAGGGAATGAAGCCAGAGCCTTGTCATTGAGATACAACTCTAGCCTTTTTACACTGGTTTTATTTTGAGACAGGGTGTCACTAAGTTCACCAGGGTAGGCTCAAACTTGAGATCTGCCTGCCTCTGCCTCCCAGACTGCTGGGATTACAGGCCTGCACCTTCACCTTATCCTGACAAACTTCTATCAACACACAAGGACTGAGATTTATTTGCTGCCTTTGCTACACATGCCAACGGATCTCCCAGGGAAAGTTGATGACTCTGTTGAATCCGTTCACAGCAGTGACCACAAAGTGAAGACATGTGAGAATAGGGCCTCCCTTGATGGGACAATCCCATGGACTATTAGTTCATAAAAGCCTGTGGGAGGACAGGACTAGCCAAGTGGGGGTCAAGGGGAGCCTGACTTAGAATCTTGACTTCACCCCCTACTCTGTGCCCTGGGACTAGCTGATCTCATCAGGAACCATAAAATGACATCCCACCACAGAAGCCCATCAGAAAAACTCAATGAGATCATGGGCTTCGCATGGCAAGGACGGCATCTCATACACGGGACGTGTGTCACAAATACAGGGTTCTTAGTCCTCCCCTGTTCATGCAAACAGACAAGGTTGCAAAGGCCCAGTGTTTCACGTGAAATAAATCATACATGTTCCTAAGCCCCCGAATTCTCTAAGCTGTTTCACAAAGGTGACAACACAGGTCCACTGTCAACTTACCCAATGGCTTTGGCAATGGTACCCAACCAGTGCTGAAGGCCCAGAATCTAGCATCCTGCCCACTCCTACCCATATCCGGGTCCTTCCCCGACTCTTATCTCCTGGTACATGGCCCAGCCTAGCGGGCCACCAGGAAAAAACACCTCACACCCCAGTAGGGAGTCTCAGCGGCATCTCTTTGAAGATGAAAGCAACTAGGTGTGTTTATTTGTATTTCAGGCAGTCTCATCTACCCAGGTTGGCTGAGCCCAGCTCCTCAGCTTGTTAAAAAATAAATAAAACCAACTTCTCAGACCATTAAGCAGACCTTTCTGGAGAAAAGGTCAATACACACACATCTGGGAGTGCACACAGGGGAGAGTGAGCCTCCCCAACGGCAGAAGGAGAAGGTCAGGGCATCTCAGCAAAGGTCAGCCCAGGAGGAGGAGGGATGAACCGCTCATGCATCTGGCATGGCCATCACTGGACATGTCTCAACATTCACACACTGCAACCCCCAACCACATCCACCCCCGCGTAGGAAAATGGCCTCAGATGACGGGACGTGGGCCGAGTTTCTCTAACAGGATACATTAAAAAATAATAACAGTCCAAATCAATGCCTCGCTTCCGTAACACAAACAGTAAATTCAAAGGAAGAAGTAAAACATACATGAAGGTGTCTGAGAAGCTTCCTGAACAACAAAAAAGGCCTCTGAATTGTTCCAGAAATGTCAGTGGCCTTCCGGCCCGATACACACCCAGGGCTCGGACTGGGGCTCAACTTTGACCCCATGTTTCTTTCACAGACTATCAAAGAAGGCAGCTCCTGTAGCTGGGGAGACTGGGGCAGGAAAATCACAACTGTAAGGCCCACCTGGTCAGCCTAGTGACTTAATGAAACACTGCCACAAGATCAAAAATAAAAATAAGCCAGGGATATAGCCCAATATGATGACACTGGGCTCAATCCCCAGCGCGCGTGCACACGTGCACACACACACACACACACACACACACACACACACACACACACACACACACACGGCAGAAATCCAGAATCTGCCTTCTATAATCCCTTTTGTTTTATCAACAGCCAGGGCAAAGATACAGGATGGTAGGATGGAAGGGTAGGTACCTGATCAGCCATGTTTCCAGCAACACTTGGGTCAAAATAAAACTCATGTTTAAAAGATGAAGCTTAGTGTATGTGAAAAAAAGCATACACTCCAACCTACCTTGAGGTTTTTAAAACAATGACCAGAAAGGTTATCGAAAGCCCACACATAATGAACAACTTCTGCCACTGACAACTACTCCTACTACTCCTCACCTCGCCCAACACATGCATACATATATGTATGTGTATATACATGTATACAAACACACACTGAATCACCACTGCTCACCAAGGAGGAACAGAATTAACTTTGCAACTTCTTACGGACAAGCCAGCATCAACTAGGACATGTAAAAATTAACCGTGCCCACTGGGCACACAAGAGCCAGCTTGCAGAATGTCCACCTTGAGCGTTAACGGGGGACATCTCACGGCCATGTGATTTGACTATGTCAACCTAGGCAGGTCTTCCCATCTGATTACCCTGGAAGTGGGCCTGACCTAAGAGCCTCCAAATAATTCAGTCCTGCTAGAGGCTGTCCACTCCCTCGGAAATCTCTCCACAGGGCGGCCCAATGGTGCCGGGGAGACAGGGCAAGGGACTCAGGCCTGGTTACAGCCCCACAGGGAGCCGGGCCCCTCCCTGGAAGGCAGCACACCCGCAGCCATACTGGAGTCTCAGAGCAGTGGGGACAGGGTCTAAGGTCAGGGAGCGGCTGCCCAGCGGATTCTGAGGATGCTGAGGACCAGGACGTCTCCAGGGCACAGCTCAGAATGGAACCAATGTCAACTGCACCCCTTCACCCCGACACACCACCAACAGGCAAGTGGCTGAGGTATCTGAGAGACTCAGACATAAATGAAGCCATGTGATTGGCACAGACGCCAGGCAAGAGAGCTTCTGTTGCCCTGTCACCCACTTTCTGGGCATCAGCTGCCCAGAAATAAGCATCGGGGGGCCAGGGGCGGGCGGGCCGAGGAGGGGCGGCTGACAGCTGCGGCGTGGGGCGAGGGCAGAGGAGGGGCGCTCCGGGCCGGAATCCGGAGCGTGCCCACACCAGCACAAAGTTCTCAGGGACCGCGGCGGGCCTGGGAGGGAGGCTCCTTGCCCTGCGAGCCGCCGCCGGGATGCAGGCACGCGATGCCCGGTCCACGGCCCCCGATCCGTCCCCGGTCCGGTCCCAGGGCTCCTCCGCGGTCAAGACGCCCGCGGCAGACGATGTAAATAAACGACTCCGCCAGCAGGATCTGAACGGGAGGAGAAGCAGCTCCGGCCACACTACACCTCAACACGGAGCAGCCCGGGGGAAGAGCGCGAGAAAGTGGGGATGCACGCACAGCGCGCTCGCGGACACACAACTCGCGCAAGTCCCGCCCGCGCCCCCGGGCCCCGCGCCGGCCGCGCTCGCCCACACAATAGCCGGCGCGCGCCCCGCCGCGGGGTCCCCGCCCGCCCGGCGCCGGTGTCCGCCCTCCGCCCGGCCGGCCCGCGGCGCGCGCCCACGCCGCAGCCCCGCCGCGCCCCGCCCCGCGCGCCCCGCGCGCCCCCCGACTCACCCGCGGCGCCGATCAGCAGCAGGCACAAGGGCCCCAGCAGCCACATGGCGTGGCCGCCGCTCCCACTGCCCCGCGCCGCCACGGCCCCGCGGCCCGCCGCCGGCCCCGCCCCGCCCGGCCCCGCCCCCGCGCCGGCCCCGCCCCGCCCGCCGCCGGCCCCGCCCCCGCGCCGGCCCCGCCCGCCGCCAAGTTTGCAAGCGCTCGGGCCGCGCGTCTGCCGTGCGCCCCGCGGCCGTGTCCCGCGTGTGGGCCCCCAGGGTGGCTGAGGCCGGGCGCACCCCGAGACGCCCGGGGCCCTCCTTCCCGTTGCCCCCCCTGCCTCCCAACTCCTCCGAGCGGGCGGGGCTCGCAGACCCCAGCTGGAGCGCTGCCCGCGACCGAAGCGGGAGCCTGCTCCGGAGAGAGGGACAAAGTTGGACCGCAGAGCCGGTTCTGTTGAGTAAATTCGCGGTGCGTTTTTAGGCGCGGATGTGGAGGACGACCAGAGCTCATCAGACTTGGAAGAGGCGCCGGCGCGCTCCGGAACCTCGTGGAAACGCCGCCGCCGCGCTGGGCCCCGCGCGGGGCTGAGAGGACTCGAGGCCCCGTCGGCGCGACTCCCCTTGGCCCGAGGGAGCACCGGGCCCCACGGCGCAGAGAAGTAAAATAAACGTGGGGCCACCGTTGCGACGTGAGCCGCCACTGGCTGCCAGGCGACACCGGCGAGACGTCCCAGCGGACTTAGACGACGGGAAATGAGCAGAAGGACGCAGTTGTGCACCAACGTCAAAAAAAAAAATCTTTTTAAGTCGCAAAAGCAAAATAGCAACACAAGGACCGTAGTTGCCAGTGATAAGCGGAGTGTGGTAGGTGCCTGAAACGACTGCCGTGAATCTCAGAAGCATGCTTGGAGGAAAAGTCCAGCCCGGCAGAGCTGCCTTCTGTGTCGTCTCGTGTGTAAGACACGCGTTCTGGGGGAAGGGGCCAAAAATTAGGAGACCGAGACCAAAACAGGTTATCAGGCGAGGAGCGGGACCTAGTCCAGCGGATGCAAGGGTGGGAGAGCCCTTTGCACTTTATAGTGGGCACATGACCACACCTAAGTGAAAACTTACAGAACTGCATTCCTCAGAGTCAGCCCTAGAAAGAGGAAAGCCCATGGAGTGTAAATTGGCCCTGTCTGGAGAGTCAGGAAGGTGTAGTGCTTGGGCCTGCGTCAGGTCTGGGGCGCACTGGCAGCAGCCTACAAATTCAGGGACTTGACTTCCGGTGAGGGCTCAAAGATAACAAGCAAGTGTGATGCAGTGTTGGAAAGTTTGGCAAGTGCCCTGTTCACAAAGTAGCTTGTCAGTTATGGAAAATACAAATGATTTCTCCAAAAGCTTTGGCAGTCAAGAGGTTTTATCCTGGGGTCCGTGAAGATTACCGAGGCTGTCTCGCTGGTTTCCAGAAGATTTAAAGCCCTGGAAATTTTGTTATCTGAAATTTCCGAAGGATGTGGGTAGGCGCATTTTTCCAGAAAATACGCTTGGAAGAAGCCCCTTGGTTTTGATAATGAGACCAAGGAGGCGGTTGATTTCTTCTACGGGAAGGGATATGGAAAGACAGGACCTGACCCGATGCTGTTGGGCCTGTTTCCTCACAGGTTCTTTGGAGGCTGAGTCAGGAGGATTGCAAGTGTGAAACCAAACTGGGCAACTTGTCTCAAAAACAAAGTAAGGAAATAGGTAAATAAATAGGGTGTGTGATGGACCTCAGTAAGAGGTCCTTGTTTCAATCCCCAGTACTGTAACACACACTTACTTCTGGCTATGTGTTTGTGTTACATGTTAAACATCAATGAACTCCGTACTTAAGACTCGAATCCTACCCCCAAGTTATCTCATTATCTATATATAAACATTCCAAAATCTGATCCCAAGTTCTAAAGGTGTGTGGTCCCAAGCATCAACCTGTGCTTCATCATTCTTCTTTCTCCTCTTTCCCTGCTTCTCTAGGACCTTTTATATAAGCTGATAATTGGGAAACACTTGGAATTTTACCTAGGACCTAATATTAGCTCTGTTGTCCTCTTTTTTCTTTTTGTCTTTACCATTACCTATCTTCCAAGGCTTCCTCAAACATCAAAACAAAATTATCTTAAAGAATAGTAGAAGCAATTTGAAACAAGTAAAAGGGACAGGGATATGAAAAGGACTCAGAAAAAGGAAAACTTAAGGAAAGTGTATTAAAAACAAGCACACAGTTGCTTCATTCTGAGTAGGCAGCCAGAAAGGCAGTAGAAGCTGGACTTCCTGTCACGTCTGTGACCCCTGGCTTCCCAGGGTCCGTACTCATCACTGGATGCATTCTCTTCATCAAACTTTCATTCTTCTCTCTAATACGTGAATAAGATAGAAATTCCATGGAGGTTCAGCCATGGAGGATTTGCACCACTCCAAACTCCAGCAAACAGTGAAGAGGGTCTATGGAAAGGTTGGAGCCTGGAGGGAAAAAAAAAAATCACTAAATTCCTCCCCAGACACCACACATGAATACTTCTGGCCCTCAGTGTACAACCAGGGCATCCCAAAGTCTGAACCTAGCAGAAGGGGCTTTGAGGTAGTGAATACACCTGGGCTCCCAGGTTCCACAGCTTCCTACCCAGGTGAGGCTGACAGAGGCCCTCTATCTCTGCCTCTCTGTTTCCTGTGAAAGGTGAAGAAAATTTTCACCCTCTTGCTATGTTTGTTGTATAAAGTGAAAGGCTCTTTCACATTCCTTTATTCATTTGGTGTACATTTTATTGAGAACGGACCTGTGCCACACACCGCTGCAGGCTCTCAATTTCTTCAGTGACAAAGCTGATACTATCTGCTCATAATCTTATGGTCTAATTAGAAAGATAGACAAATATCAAATTAACCAATGACAACGTCATGCAATGTCACGAGTGTATGACATCATGGGGCCTTTGAACCATTAAGCAAAGTCCTGACATTTTTAGTTCCTATTGACGTAACAGATATAAGATCTACATGTGTGTGTACACGGGGGAAATGCCAGGAAAGAGGCAGTCAAAGTTTTAGGAGAAGCCTGCTTAAATGACTTTTAAGATGGTGCCCAGTGATCCTGATTTCCAATCCCCGCTCCCCACCCCCCTCCACCAAGGAACAATGGCCACCTTGAGTATGTCTCAATCCAGGGACTTTGACTTAGTTCTAGCAAATAAAATATGGCAAACAAGATGTCATGTCACTGCCAAGATTAGGTTACAAGAAGATTTAGTTCTTATCATTGGTCTCATTCTCTCTGTCTCTGTCTGTTCCTCTCTCTCTCTCTCTCTCTCTCTCTCTTTCTTGCTCCCTCCTTCCCTCTTTTCCTTCCTCTCTTACCTGGCAGCTTCTGTGTTGTAATTTGCCCTGTGAAAATGCCTGGGTGCCAAGGAACTAAAAAGTCCTCTAGTCAACAGCAATCGGGGCATGAAAGCCCTCAACCCACCAGCCAATGACAACTGAATCCTACCAATGGCCACATTAGTGAGCTTGGACACAGCTCTCCCCTAGTCAAGCCTTCAGGCAACACCAAAGCCCTAACTGACC
This sequence comes from Ctenodactylus gundi, assembly GCA_004027205.1. Lineage (NCBI taxonomy): Eukaryota > Metazoa > Chordata > Mammalia > Rodentia > Ctenodactylidae > Ctenodactylus > Ctenodactylus gundi. The sequence continues at coordinate 177,152 of PVKB01001457.1, read as the reverse complement.
ACAAGCTCATGTGAGAAATTAAGGCAAAAATTTGTTCCCAGCTATGTCCAGTTTCCTGATCAGGAATATATATATATATATATATATATATATATATATATATATATATATATATATTCTCTTTTTTAAGCCACTGTGTTTCTAAGTAATTTGTCACAGAGCAACAGGTAACTTACACAAAGCCTTGCAGCAAACACTGAATCCGCGAGCACTCGACATCATTGAATCTCACTTACCCGTTAGCCTGAGGAAGGCTGTGTGAGAAAACTCATTAATCAAGTGTCTGCTTCAGGCAGTGTACATTATGATCACATTTATTCTTTGCGAGGACCTCTGAGTGGATTTTATTATCTGTTTCACACAGACAAGAAATCTGATGCTCTGAGGATTTAAGTTGGCTGGCTCAAAATAGCCCAGTGAATCACTGAGATTTGAAGCCCCGTCCTGAGTTGCAAAGGTCCCCACTGTACCCCATCAAACCCCATCACCTACTACAACAATCCTAGTTCATAAAGCCAAGAGTGCATGTGCAGCTGGAAAAGCAATATGTTTGCTGAGTTTGGGGCTAGAATACTAAATAACAGAGAGACCTGACTTGTTATACTAGTCAACTCTCAGAAAAGTTTTCTGGATGCGTCTAATTGTTGTAAGTCCCCAGCCCCAAAAAGTGCTGAGCATGGGAATTTTTCCAGCTAGAATTTCAGAAGTTATTTCATAGCTGGTGAAAGTCTACACACACACACACACACACACACACACACACACACACACATGCACATTTAATTGTCAGACTAATACTGCTGGAACCAAAAGAGTTCTTGTAATTCATGTTTAATATAGTCACAAGCCTATGGAACAGAGGCCTGCTGACAGTTATTAATGAAAAATTTGTATCATCTGAAACGATAAGAATTTCTACCCCTCACTTTTTGAAATGTGCAAGTTGTTATTTATTTTAATGCCTCTGTTTCATTACTCCCTGAATAAACCTGTGTTTTCTCTTAAAAGGGTGATTTTTCTCATGTGTCTTGTCTTGAAAACTAAGGAACAATTATTTGAAAATGAATTTAAAACCCAGAACACAGACATTCTTTGGAACTATAGGAAGTGATAGCCGGAGCCGGGGGAAGGGACAGGGAGGGGGTGGGAGGGTAGAAGATGGGAAGGGATTGTGAAGTCGATGTGATACACAGATGTACAAAACACCCAAATTCATTGTAAAGACTATGTATTGCATTTGTATATTAATAAAAATAGTGGGAAAAAAGAAAAAAAAAAGAAAATGAATTTAACCGGAAGTTTATCAAGAGCCCCCATTTGGCTGAGTTTTTACACAGCTACATTTCTCTTTCTTTTCCAACTGGAAAGAAAAAAGCGGATTCATCAACTGTGTACACCTATTTTTGGTCTATCAATTTGTGGGAGAAACTGTCATTGACCTCATAGATCTGCTGTGATCAATGCCATCCTCAGGAGCTAGCGCTGGTGGCGTGAGCACTCAGCAATGTAGCATTTCTGAATGGGAATGTCTTCAAAGTCTACGATGCAAGCTGGATTTCAGAGACTTAGGACAAAAAAACGTATGAGAAATCTCAATCGTATTTATACTGATCACATATTGAAATATATTGGAATTTATAGAACTAAGTACATAATATTAAACTTAACATCTCTGATTTATTTTTGCTTTTTTAAATGTTGCTTTCACACATTTTTAAATGTTATTATTTTGTTGCCTGCATAGGAATTTCACAGCATATTTCTCTAGAACAGTGCTGGTATTGATAATATTTTATTTCATGAGTGAGCACACGACTATTTGGAGATTCTGTGTCATAGTTGAATACCAGTTTTCTTGAAAGTTACTAAATTCAGGAATTATTTTTTCCTTCCAGTTCCTCCACATCTGCCTAATTCTGCCTCTTGATTTTATATTCCAGGCATCAAAGTCCATTGATATGAAAATGATTTTAATGTTATCATTTCTGTATTACAAGCGCATCATCACATCAGGAAGTGGGTAGGGGGAGAAAAGATGAATTAAAAAGGAAGAAGCCATCTCTTCTAGGCAAAAGGAGCATTTGAGCATTTGGCACCTGAATTTAGAAGAGAACACAGCACTGAATAAGATCCCCATATGCAGCGGGGAAATCTACGCAGGTCATTAGCTGACAAGCCGGGAGTTGCAGGAGACGGTCAGAAATGGAAAAGCCCAGCATACCTGGGCTGACTCCTTCCCCAAGTAACAAACTCACTTTCATAAATAAACAAGTGGACAGTAGCCTTAGTAAGAGCATGCGTGGAACGCATTTGGAAGGTAAACTGATTTACATTTTTAATCTGACATTATTGGAACATCTCTCTGGCACTGTGAAATCTCCGCTTTAATAATTTAAGTTGTTTTTCTGGATATACCTCAGCTTACTTCTTTTAAACGCTTCTTCATTTCAGGCAAAGTTCTTTGGACCTGATCGATTTTAATGTTTGAAAGCTTAATTCCAGGTACTGTTTTATTGCCTGAGACCAGTGCTGTGTGGGTTTGTCATTCAATATGCGAGGAGGAAGAGGGAGGGGTCTTTTCTTTCCCTGAGCTCTCAGTGAAGTGCCACACCCAGTATGGAAAGGAGGGCACGGAAGGGACCAGGAGGGGAACTGTGTCACAGTTCTGGGGGCCCTCCAACACATACACAGTGAGAACACCACAGAATTATAGGCATTCTTTCTTTCCATTAGGCATTCATGGCAACTCCTTAAACAGATTATAGCTGATGTTAGCAGGGCGATACGGAGCATACTTGTAACCCCAGCTGAGGATACTGAGGCAGGAGGATTGCCAAGTTTGAACTCCACATAGCAACTTAGTGAGACCTGGTCTCATATTACAAAAAATAAAATAAAATAAAATAAAAATGGGGATATAGCTCAATGCAAAGACCCTGGGTTCAATCCCCAGCACTGGAAAAAAAAAAAAAAAAAATCACTTGTTGTTGTGTTCTTTATCTTTTTCCCCACATTTTATTGATATGTCTATGTGCAAAATTCAAGGTTTACAATGGAGTTGAGCATTTTGTGCACGTATCTTGTGCACGTATCTTGTCAAGGTGACAAGGGCTTTTCCACTCTCCTTTTGTCCCTCCCTCAACCCACCCCACCCTCCCTCATCCCCCACCCTACTCCCCTCTTTCACTTTGTCTTTCGTCTTAAGTTCCACAGGTGTTGTGATCTTTATATACAATGGAATACTATGCATCAATAAAGTCCAACAGGGTGGAGGCTTTTGCAGGCAAATGGAAGAAACTAGAGAACATCATGCTTAGTGAAGTGAGTCAGAAGCAGAAGGTGAAACATCGAATGGTCTCTCTGATATGTCCTTTATCTTATCATGCAAATCGGATCTGGACTAGTGACTTGCCTTCCCCGCCCCCACAAGGCCAGTCACCAGGATCTGTAGATTCCACCTGTGTGTCTCTTGAGTCCAGCTCACCCTTTCCTCCTCTGCTCCTGCCCTTCCCTTAGTTCAGACTCCTAGCTCTTGCGCCTGGATTGCTCCAACCACCTCATAAGGAGGCTGTGCAGGTCGTGCGTGCCTTGCTCTTGTTCAGCCTGCTTAAAACGTCCATGGCTCCCTATCCCCCGCAGGACAAGTTCAGACTTAGCTGAGAACATTTTTCACAAGCTGCTGCTAAGGAAGATGAGCACAGGAGTGGAGACACAGAAAGGGGTTAAGAGTGCAACTAGAGGCGTGCAACTAGTCACCACCCTGTAAGCAATGAAAAGTCACCAATGGTCAGGCTCAGGTAGGGACATGGCATGAACAGATTTGTACAATGGTTGAAGCCAGGGTTCTGGAACCAAACTCAAAGTCTGACATTGCTGCCTAACTGTGTGTTCTTGGGCAAGTCACTTAATCTTTCCGCACCAATTTCTTAGACTACAAATTGGGTTTGGGTCTATTCCTACAACACACTCATACTACATTAAATGAAATGGTGCTTGGCATACTACTTAAGTCACAGTAAGCATCTCACCAATTATAACTAGTATTACTAACCCCCGTTCTTTCTACAATCCTTCCAAGAAGCCTTCCATCAGTCCCCAAGGCTGAGTTCTGCCCTGTTCCCACGTGTGCTCGTCATACCTTGTGTGTATTCGTTTGTAGGGTGTATGTGTCCAGCCACAGATGTTTTCACAAAGCTTCATGAAATGTTGAAATAGAGGAATAAAAACACTTCAGCTGAGAAAATAACAGGTAGCCACAAATCAACCCCAATCCTACCAGAAAAAAATAATTCCAGGAAACAGAGCCACACACACAAAAGGAATATGCTCCAGGACACACGCAATAAAGTCACCTTGGCAAAGCCTGTGCCCTCAGGGCCATGCCAGAGGGAGGAGTGATTGTACTTAAAAGAGAATTGGAGGGAGAACATTTACCCAGGCTAGCCTATCCAAAAAGACATGCCAACCCACCCGGCAATGATCAGTCTCCTGCCACAAAAGCAGGAGCACGATCACAGCAAAGCTCCCGAGCAATGACAGTAAATGCTTCCACGGTGCAAGAGATCAGGCCACGGTAACGGGAGAAGCCTTCCACATAGGCCAGCTGGCTTGCATCCCCCAGTGCAGAGCCAGAGCCAGGGAAGCCAAAGTTGAGGCTGAGACTCATATGGGCCAGTTGGCTTTGCAGTGGGGGGAAAAGGCTCCATGGCCACTGGATGAACAGAACCTTCATCCCCTCAGACATCCTGCCAAGGCTGGGGTTTGGGGCAAAAATAGAATTATGCAAGAGTAGGGCAGATTTGACGCCAATCTCAACAATCAAGCCCAACCTGAAGAAAGCACAGAACAAAACGCAAAGTTAATGGCCAAAATCTTAAAACGCTTTGAGACCAGTTGGCCAACAAGGCTGAGACTTCAAAGTGCCTCTCATGTCACCTCGCTGCCCAGCTTTTCCATGGGCTTTCAGAGCACCCTATGATTCAGTGATTATTTAGAAATAACAACCTAATGCATCAGGAAACCCAGTTCTAATTGGCTGATGCCTTGCCTTAAACGGATATCATTTCTGCTTGCGATCATTAGAAAACAGCAAATAATGTGCTTTCATTCTGTTATTAATTCACTCAACAGTTCTTTATCGAGCACCTGCCACATTGGTGGCAGATCAATAGTGTGGTTTTCATGAGTGAAAAAGGTCTTCTTGATTTATAGACTGTTGTCGTGGCTTGAGTATACTTTATCCTTCCAAACTCCTCTCAGCGGAGTTTAATCTCCACTGGGAGACGGTAAGAGGATAGGAACTTAATCTGGCTGTGATGTTTACAGGTAAGGACTTTGGGAGGTAATTAGGGTTAGATATGGCCATGAGATATGCCACACACAGACATTTGCACCTGGCCTCTTGCATCACCTTAGGACACTGCCAGCAAAAAGGCCACCAGCAGATATGACCCATTGGCCTCAGACCTCCAGAACTGTGGGCCCAAAACAACCCTTTTCTCTTTTCCACCCTCACTCATTTGGATATGGTAATGTTAAATGGACTAGTAAGAGTGGAATGCAGAAGACTTGATTAGAGAAATATAGAGATATCACCGGTTGGATGGGCATCAAGCTTTAGAGATCTCAGTTTCCTTTTCATCTAGTAATCATTTATACATTAATCAAATATCTATATAATATCTCCAGTAAGCAGGACTATAAGCTGGATCCAAAGAGAGGTGAGAAAAGTAGATGAAACTCAGCCCTTGGCCTCTTCCAGCCCAGTGATGCAATAAAGACTGAGTTCATGAGTCACAATAGCACAGGACACGAGAAGTGGCAGGAAAGGCAGAGAGGCAGAGAAACCCTGAGTTCCTAGTTGGGGGACAGTGTGACTTCATGGGATTTGCTAAATGAGGTGCTGTTTTACTATATGCACATCTTTAAATTTAAATAAAATATTTTGGTTTCCAGATTCATCTTTCTAGAAATAGAGAAGTTGTCCCACAAAAATAATAACAGCAAATATTCAGGGAGCGTCTTCTCCGTCTGAGTTTCCGTGAGCAAAGCTTGGAATGGGGACAGGGATACAGCCATCTTATGGAGAGAGAATCCTAGGACCCGGGTCCAGGCAGTTTGCTGGCGGGGGGACGGAGTGGAGATATGGGACATTAGGGAAATAAAAGCCAATGAAATGGGCACTTGTTAGGCTGGTTCATGCTGAAGGCAACAGAGACTCAGTCTTGACGTGAACCCTTTAGCACCTGTGTAGATGACATCTGAAATTATCCTCCCTCTGAACTGGGCCACCCGTGTGGGTGGAGGATGGGGATATTTACATTGATTCTGGTCCCCCACTGACTGAGCCTTAAGCCTGCACTTTCCTGGCTGTCCTGCTGTGGACAAGACCCCAAGGGACAAAAGCTGAGCCGCAGCATGGGTGTTGAAGAGGGACCCAGGCAGGGTAGCGCATGTCCACTACAGCCACCACTCATGTTCCATATGGGCCAACTGACGAGGCTCACGAGAGGCAGGTATTTCACATCTCACAGGGAGATTCTAGTATTTTCATTCTGAGCAGAAGAAGGAGAGATATGGGAGAAGTAAGAACTCTATTATTAAAAGCCACAGAGCTAGGAAATGGCTGACAATTCAACCTGGGTTGCCGTGTCCTAAGCCTGAGCTTTAACCATATTAAAAGATCACCTATACTGGGATTTTAGAAAATAAACAAACACAAACAGCCTTTGGGCCTTTGGGGCTAGAGGAATGACTCAGCAGTTAAAGCGCTTGCCTAGCTAGAGCTAAGTGAGTTCAATTCCTCAGCACCGCGTAAACTGGTGGTGCATGCCTGTAATCCCAGCACTGAGGAGGCTGAGGCAGGAGAACTGCTGTGAGTCCGAGACCAGTTTGGGCTCCATAGTGAGTTCAGGACCAGCCTGGGCAGAGCAAAATTCTGTCTCAAAAATAAATAAATAAATAAATAGAAAAGAAAATTCTTTAAGCATATACTGTATATTCTGATCACATATCATATTAACAAACCATCCCACGTGTGTGATGTACCAGGCACTTGCAGTGCCGAGCAAGCCAGAGATCAGAGACTTCAGTTTCCTGTCCAGATTTCAAAGAACTATTCTCCAAGGAGATGAGGGGAAGTGTTTTACACAGAGGATTAAGGACACTAAAATGACACAGTTCCTTTCCTTAGAGCCCTTCCGGCACTATCTGGTCAACACAGTGCTCTGAGCTCACTATCAATTTGATTTCACAGGAAGGTTTTATAAGTGAATTTGGAACGTGTGAGTCATGACTGGACCAGTCAGCTGTCTCTCCCCTCTTGCTCTAGGCCCTCCCATACAACTGTCTCTAGCTTGCTGTTTGTTCTGTTATTATTTGAATGAGGTAGCAGTGGGACACCTGGCGCATTTTCCCCGGAGACTGTACCTCTGCTTGGTAAATCACAATTAGAAAGCAGCCATCCTAGTGAAATTAAACGAAGCAGAATCATTTGCTAGTCGTCAAAACCATAAAATATCTGAAGAGGAAGAGCTGTATAGGGTTGTGGTGATAGAAAAGATAGTGTTGTTTGCATTATGCAAATATTACACCATAAGATGAGTTTCCAGGGGAAGAAGTACTTAATAAAGATCAGCCCAACAGAGGAAAAGTAATTTACAAGGAGTTCTTAATTGTACTTTTGGAGAAATTAAGAGGAGTCTTATTTTTTAAAATCTCATACACACCCAACACATCTCATAGTCACTCGTTTTCACTGCATTTTCTTACCCTGCCCCATGGGGTATACACTACTTACAAATTGCTGGAAATACTCACTGGCATCTTAGTTTTGCCCAGTATTTACTTCTCGGGGGGAGGAGATTTCCCAGGTCCCCAAGTGCCTGTACCATGTGGATTGCTTTGGCCAATGGACTGTGAGGCTGTAGCACAGGCACACAGGCCTTTATTTGTGTGTGGGTTTTGGTTTATTTGCTGTAACTCCCGGGACTCTACTGTGAGAACATGACCTGGATACTTTCAGGTCGAACAAGGATGGACTTGAACTTGCTCACTGCTTACAGTCACGTCTGGCCAACCTTCAGCAGATCTGAAGAAGAAGCACGCAACGAGCCGCCATCATCCTAATTCTAGCCAACAGCAGATGCTAGTTGTTAGCCACCAGTTGCTGGGAATCTGTCCCCGGTGAGCGCGACCGCCCACTTGTCCTGCTCCTCATGCTTCCTCATCGTAATTCACAAAATTATCCAGAAAAACAGCAGTAACTTCTTCAGAGGAGAGAGAAGGGAGGGAAACATGACGAAGTAAAATCATAATCTTCAACACACAGGAAAGAGCCTGAAACTATTATGCTGGTAGGTTTTGAAGCCAAATCCCATGGCACAGGCCTCTAAATCGTGGCATTCTGGGATCCTGAACACCTTAGTAACACAGAAAGACTCTGTTTCTAAATAAAAAACAAAACAAGGCCTGGGACATAGTTCAGTGTGAAGGTCTTGGGTTCGACTGTCAGCACCACCCAAAAAGAAAAGACAAATTTTCAATTGTCACATCAGTAATAATAGCTACCATTTATTTGTTCTGTGACAGGCACAGAGCCAAACACTTCATAAACTTCAATATATTTATATATTTAATACATTTAATCCAAGAAGCCACAATAAATGTCACCATTAGTCAGAAAAAAAATTGAGGGGTTAGACAGATGGCTTATTTCTATAGGAGTTGCCAGAGCCAGGAAAACACTCAGGCTCAGGCAAATCCCAGGAAGTTATTGAGAAACCCAGGCAGCGAACCAATCTTAATACCATTCTTTAATGTAATAAATTGGCAAAGACTAGAAACACTCTAATACTGAATATTGGCAAGAATACCAGAGGTGCATCTCATAAAATACAGGTGAGGTGATAAATTGGTGCTCCCATTCTGGAAAGCAATCTGGCAATATTTATCTGGAACTTAAACATTTACATCCAATGTGAGTGAGTGATCCTACTTCACTGACTATCTTCTAAGGACCCAATAAGAGATCAGATGAAACACTTACAAAGCTGTTCTTCAGGACTTTGCTTATCCCAGTGAAAAGCTGAAATCCATTAAAGAATCCAACAGTTGCAGAATGGTTAAAGTAGTTGGCACTGCTACAGGCTGGAAAAATAAATACACAACCATTCAAGTCATACTTCATGATTTTACAGAAATTCTAAGCATAAAAAAGCAGGATATAAAAGTAGGTATACAAGCCAGGTGTGGTGAAGTACATTTATAATCCTAGCTGCCTGGGAGCCTGAGGCAGAAGACTGCAAGTTTGAGACCAGCCTGGGCAACTTAGCAAAACCTTGCCTTAAAATAGAAAATAGAAAGTGCTGGGGATATAGCTCAGGGGTAGAGAACTGGTCTAACATGCACAAGCTCTGAGTTCAAGTCACGATACCACAAAAGCAAACCAAAACTGGATGTACAACATGACTGCTATTTGAGCACATGTGCACACACACAATCACAGATTATAAGGAGGCCGTAACATACAAACAGGAGCAATGCGTTACTCCTGCATGCTGATTACATTTTCCATGGGATTTTCTTTTTGTATTTTAAGTACTTTTTATTTCTCAAATTTTATTGAGTAAAAAAAAATGTATTACTTTTATAACTAGAAAAACATGCAAAATGAATTTTAAAACATTTTTATCTCTGTAAGATATAAACACTATAGAGATAGAAGTAAATTGCGAGAATAATATCTAGCTTCTAATATGTGCTTAGTATTTGCTGAATGAATAAAAGTTATATCCGTATAGTGTTAATCCATCATATATGTGCACTAGCAGCTTTCATTATTAGAATACAATACTTAAAATAATTTTGTGTATGTGTCCCAGGGTCTTTGCACTGAGGCTACACCTCCAGGTTGTGTGTGTGTGTGTGTGTGTGTGTGTGTGTGTGTGTGTGTGTGTGTGTGTGTGAGAAGCGTCTTGTTAAATTGCCCAGACTGGAATCCAACTTGGAAACTTCCTGTCTCAGCTTTTCAGAGCATAGTAATGAACTTGGAAACAGAAGAAGGTGGTTTTGGCTCCCAGGTTTAGGGGCTGTAGTCCGTGATCAACTGGCCCATTGCTTTGAGCCTGTGGCCAGGTCATGGAGGAATATGTAGCAGTACAAAATTGCTCCTCTCATCAGCCAGGAAGGACAAAAGAGAACGAGAAAGGGACTAGGGTCCCACCATCTTTTTAAAGGCACACCACCAGTGACCTAAGGACCAACCCACGGGCTCTACCTCTTAGGGATTGCAGTACTTCTCAAGGGATACGGATCTTTCAACATCCAAACTATAGCAACGTGTTATGTTACTTATGGCTTCCTAAACAATTATACTTAAAACAGCAACTGTAGATCTAGGCTCATCTTTCTGTGAACCAGAACTTCAGGGAAGAAGCAGAGGGATGGCTCATCTGGCTCCACGGCATCTGGGAAAAGGTGCTGCTCTGGCCACTATAACAAAACCCCATATCCTGAGTGGCTTAGACAATAGGACTTTGTTTTCTCATTCTTCTGGAGGCTTAGGAGCCCATGCATTTGGTACTGTCTACATCAGGCCCTGGGCCCAGAACAATCACCTGTTACTTGTTTGTTGTTACAGTCCTTCTATTAAATAATCCTGAATACTGAATCCTCTTGGTCTGAAAGCTAGGAAGGTGTCAGTTATGCACATCTAAGACCGAGTCAGCGTATCCTGGTAAGATTAAGAATCCTTCAGGCGTGGTTCCGATTGAGGGGCAAAGTCTGAAAGGAGGGGTCTTGAACTTCTAGCGCCATGGATGGGAATTATGGAGAAGGAAAACTCCCTTCGGATATGTTAAATCTCTGTTTATACACTCTTGTTTTGTAAGAATATAGAGATGAGGGCCAACTTCGTTCGGGTCATCTCATTTGAAAAAAAGACAATAAACCAAGAATGGGGATACACAGCAGAGACAAACCTTACCTTGGGAACTTTCTGCAGACGTGAGCAGAGCATTGAGCTCTCCAGCAGGCTGTGCTCAAAGGGCAGCGGCAGGGTTCTTCACATACCTGGCCGTAGCATCCCCAAGGTATGTTCCCAAGAGAAGGGCAGGGAGGGAAGGTGCTGGCAAAGGTGACCTGAGTAAGGTGCTGGCTGTCGTGCTGAGGTACTGGCTGAGTCACCCCAGGTCCAGGGTGCAGCTGCCAGATCCCAGGGGAGGAGACAACGGGGAGGAGAAAAACATCCAATTTTGTCTTCATCCCCATCGCCCAAACCCAGAGGGTAGAATGTCTGAAAAAATCCTGCCTGGCTTGCACTTCTGAGGCCGTTTCATTTTTTTTATTGCTGAGCATGAAAAATGAAAGAGAGCAGTTTCCCCTTTTCTCAGCCCTGATCCTCCCACCGCTGTGGAATTTGGGTCTAAACTGCCCTAGAAGAACGTTTAAATTCTGTAAATTAGAGTCACCAAAGATGCTTCTGTGTTTATGAAAACATTCCCACTTTATACTCCTCTTTATGAAACCTTAAAGAAAAAAATGTATCCCAAAGTGCTGCATGGAGCTAAGCTGGCAGAAAGCAATCTATTCAGGGCGAATGTGCCAGCGCTTCCTTAATGAGGAGTGTGGAATCTGGATGAATTGGGCATTCATCAGTTGAGGAAGCAGAACTCCAGCCACTTACCCCGATTCGGAAGCCACGCACAGCACTGACTCATCTGTACTCCTGTTAATGTCTATGGTAGGAATCCCACTGGGTCTCAGCTCATAGACCCAGGAGGGCGACTGTGGAGTTCGGCTCCAAAGAAAACGTAGTTTTAAATCCCTGTTTAGCTATTAACTAGTTAGAGATTTTAAACAATGGACTTAATCTCAGAGCCTCAGCTTCCTCCCTGGGGAACACGGACTGTTGCACGCAGGTACTCAGTAAGGGATCATTTTGATGTTTCTGCAAAAACAGGACAATGTGACACAATGTCAGAGGGGTTTCATTGGATACACATTCAAATACATGAGTTTGAACACACCCCCGATCCCCCACTGCCGCCACTAACGTCCCCTCCCTCCCCCTGAAAACAGTGTGCCAAGGACAAGACCCCACAACAGAATGAAACCGAAACTCCAGGCTCTTTACCCCTTTACCTGCCCTGTCCCCCATGTTTATGACAACAGCTGGGGAGAAAGAACTGGGTTATAGCCCAACCCCTAACCTCCACAAAATTGAAGAAATTATTTGACTTGTGATAATGTGGGTATAGGTAGGTTCATGGATAATTTTTACTCTTGACTTCACAGAAATTACACCTTCAGTGCAATTAAGTTCAGACCATACTGAATCACTTTCTTTGGACCAAACAACCCTTCAGAGATGTGACTGGAGTGGAAACACAAGTTCTTTCTGTTGTTGTTTGGTGGCACTGAGGATTGAACTCAGGGCCTCATACACACGGAGCACAGCCTTCACCACTGACCAGTATAGCTCTGGTCCCAAAATGGAAGTTCTTGTTCACTACAAGTTTTTAAACTACCAAAAAAAAATCTGCCTTATTTGCACCCTTTCTGTCCATCAAAATCAGGAGACCACCCAATGGAAAACAAATGATTTTGAAAGCTACATTCTGAGCAGCAGTTAGACAGGAGCGTTTCCAAGGACAAATACCTGATTTAATAACAGTCCCTGCCAGCCTTGTGTTATCACTATTTGCACAGTATTACCTTAGAGGTGACGTTTATTTTCATGCCATTCATTCCTGTCTCACTGGAGAGTGACTTGGCAGAGAGTCCTCAGCCCTAGTGCTTCCTTCGTGATGAGCTGGGGCTAACACTTTGTGATAGAACTTTGTGGGTTGACGTGAGTCTTCGGTGCCTGTGCTGTGCACAATGGTAGCTACTAACCATGTATGGCAATGCGAGGTGAGCGTCCTTCAGCCATAAGGCTGGGGACTAGAAGTGTTTGGGATTTGGGAATTTTTCAGATTCTGGAAAATTGGCACATACATAATGAGATATCTTGGAGATAAAAACCAAGTCTCAACACAAAATTTGTTTATGAGTCCCATGTACACAGGCCGAAGGTAATTTTATACATCTAGGTTTTTGAGTGGGACTAGTCACAGGAAATCAGATGCGGAATTTCCCACTTGTAGTGTAATGCTAATGCTCAGAAAGTTTTGGCTTTTGAGGTATTTTGGGTTTCGAATTTTCCCACTAGGGATACACAACCTGTGGCATCTAAAAATGTAATGAATGGCTCAGCGGTTAAAGTGCTTCAGCAAGTGCTAAACCAAGCACTAAGTACCCGAGTTTGGTTCCCCAGCACCACATAAGCTGGGTGTGGCGGTGCACGCCTGTAATCCCAGCACTCGGGAGGCTGAGACAGGAGGATTGACATGAGTCCAAGGCCAGCCTGGGCTCTGAAGTAAATTCAGGACCAGCCTGGACCACAGAGCGAGACCCTGTCTCAAAAAAAAAAAAAAAAAAAAAAGTAATGAGTATGACTAAGAAACCAAATTTCGCATTGTACTTTAATTTAAGTAATTTAAACTTAGATTTGTCATATGTGACTAGTTACTACCAGCCTGAGCAATGAAATGGAAGACTTTACCCACTTGGGATTTGTGCCATGCCAGTGCTGTCCCATAGAAAGGTAACATAAACCACACATGTAATTTAAATTTTCTTAGTAAGTTCATGAAAGACCTGAGGTTAATTTCAATAACATTTTTATAATGTCAACATATAATTAATAAAAATATAAAGATATTTTATATTCATCTTTCATGCTAAGTCTTCAAAACTTCTCATGCAGTTTATTATTATGATACATCTCAATCTGGACTAACTGTATTTCAATTACTTAGCAGCCATATGTGCCTAGTGGCTAATACATCAGACAACATGACACAGATCTGAGCCACCCTGAGGCCAATTCTTACATGTCTAACATGAGCATCCTTACAGCAACTATAATCAAAATCACTTGTGTTTGATCAGGAGTGCTAAACTATGTTTAATACAGAGTGTTAAACATACACGTGAGATTTGCTATATTTATTTTTACCAGAGTATATGTAGCTATGCAAAATATTTAATGTTTTCTCTCCATTCTAGAGATGTCCATTGTTCCTTTGCCTTGAGTTAAAGTAATTAACTAATTTCCCTACCATGTCAATATTTACCCCTAATTATACAAGAACATCTACATCTAGAAGATATCCAATTTGATTGTGTATCACAGAATTCTTAAGCTCAGTGCCTGCTAATTTTCATATCAATAATTCCCATTAGTGTAATGGCGCACAATAGAAACTGCTCTGGGAATAAAAATGTGTAATGAAAAAAGTAATCACAGAGGATCATTTGGTGCCAAGTAGGTGACCAATAAGCTAGTGACCTGATCAATGGGTATTAGGTTCATTAAATGCAAAAGATGATCTGAAAGCATCCATTAGCAGAAATGCTAACAAATAAATTACACAGACATAATCAATACAGCTCGTTGACAACCTACGTGTAACTGCGGATTCAGAAACAATTTCCCCCAGATTTTCGTGCCTCGCGCTTGACTGCCCTTTTGATTTTGACGTCACAAGCCACACCTTCTCCTCCATCTTCAGGCCCCTCTTCAGTGCCTTTTCTAATTTAGTTTGGTGCTTCATTCTTACCACGTCATCATGAAAAATGCTTCTGTCTCTCCAGGACACACCTTGCAGAAACACACTTAATATTTGTTAATGGCTCTGGAGGCAAAAGCTGCCACATGGCCTTTGCTTTTGAAGGCAGAGAGGAAACCAGAGGGGGACGCAGCCGAAGAATGAGCTAGGGAAACTAGCGGTAAAGATTAGAAGAAGGCGTTTTGAACTTGGACAGGAAAGGCATCTGTAACAATTGTCCAGCGTGTCACCTTGGCTCCTGGCTGCAAGAGGGAAGCAACATACAATTCCTGAGGCCTTGTGAGCTGCCGGGCTGACTGATCAGAATCGTGCTTTCCTTTCCACAGGCGTTTATGTTGTTTGATTTTGCACTTCCCACAAGCATTGCCTCGTTATAAAGTTAGCCAGCTGGGAGAGGACGGGATAATGATCTCACTATTATGTATTATTTAACTGGTATTAAGCTTTCATTTGCTTCTCTCACTGGAGCAAGATTTTGCTTTGCTCAGGAAGTGATTGCAGGGGGTTGTATGTGAGCTACATGCGCTGGCAAGGCTGGTCCTGACATTGTGGAAACAAACATCAATAAATTTAGGTATTAGGTATTTCCAGCTGGAAAGGAGCTCAACAGGCTACTACTTACTGAAGACCTACTATGTGTTGGGGAAGTGCGAGGCGTGGGTCAATAACACCTAACTTTTCTGATAGTTTATATCCACAGCAGTGTTGTTTCACAAGTGCCACTAATTTGAAGATAGAGAGGAGAAAAATCACCTCTGTTCATGCTAGTAACAAAATCCTGGAACTTAAAGAGTTTTAAGAGACAGTGCTAGAAGGACCCTGTGATATTTGTTGTTGGCAATGAAGATCATTACTCAGAAGTGACAGAGTAGAATTGTTGTTTATTCCTCTCTAGGACTAGGACAAGGAGAGCTGTGTTGCTCGGTGTCACCATTAAGCTGACGAAGCTGAAATCAGTGAGAGCCAGAAACATCATCTTTTCAATGCAGCAGGTAATATTTGGTCTGAAGAACTACAAGAACGAATTCTTCCTTGGGGTGATTGATATAAAAATTGTAGAAAGCAAAGCATCTATTTATTGTTTTAAGAAAAATTGTGAATATTCACAGACAAGTTGATACTAAGGGACTATAGTTTTAAAAGTAAAATTATCTTCATAAAAATATAACATCAGGAAATGTCAAAGATTTTAATTTATTACTTAGTGAAAAAACAAGTGAGATGTTTCAAGAATGAATTCAAAGTGCTGATAAGTATGCACGGAGACAACTAAAAGTACAAACATTAATTTGCTTTAATAGATTCAAATGTATTTGAAGGAAAATAGTGGAAACAGTTTTCAAAACTGGTGTACCCTTGTGGGGGCAGAATTCTGAGATTTCTGCCTCTAGGGTGTGTGCCCTGTGGACCGACTTCCCTTGGGGGAGTGCACAACTGTAGATATAATCAATTTCACTGTCATGATTAGCTGACACGAGTTGACAGAGGTGAAGGGATTGTGCAGGCACAATTAGATCTTCGAGACAAATTAATCAAAAAGGAGATTATCCTTAGTGAGCCCGACCTAGTCAAGCAAACCCTTAAAGGAAGAGAGCTCCAGCTGGCCTCTGTTTGAGAAGTAAATTGTCTCGTGTGGAGAAAGCCACATGGAGGGGACTGTAGGAAGCCTCTAGAAGCTGACGACAGCCCACAGAGACAGCAGCAAGAAAGCAGAGACCAAAGTCCCACAACCACAAGATAAAGTTGGTCATCGCTGAACTTGAGAGAGGAACCTTGGCCCCGGTAAGATGGCAGTTCAGGTCAGTGCCTTGATTTTACCTACTAAGATCCTGAGAAGACCAAGTTACCATATACCATATACCAGAAAACACAAGTGATATGTTCATGTCATAAAGTTCCTTTGTTACTGAAAGCTCGTTAGGCAAAACTAGAAAACAAATACACATCTACCAAACAGAATCCTTTATATTGTCACATTAGCAGTTAGCTACAACCCCAAGAGTTACAAAACCATTCAAGGCAGTGAAAGAATCAGAGACCCCACAAAATAATCAACCTGGAAGGGTGTCCAACTTGACACCTAGATTTTCATTAAATCTAAGTAACTTATTTGATCCATGTCAAAGTCCCTTTATACAGTAAGCAATGTTTTATTTGGCAAAAATATCTGTTTTTCAAATAATATTGCTTTATTTTTTATTTAAAGAAAACTTGAGGGTGTTTTCCCCAGATGAATTTAGACTTCATTTTATTTTTATAGATTTGTAATGAGGGGTGACTGGCTTACAGGGCTCTAGAGTGGAGATCCAAAAAGGGCTGTAGACAGGATATACAGTGAGGAAATTGAACTGGGCAAAACATAACCCAGGCTGGGATGTTGGCGGGCGATGTGCCGTTTTGGGTTTTGTTGTTGTTGTTGTTGCTGTTGTTATAGTTCTGGGGAATAAAATCAAGGCCTTTGCACTGAGCTACACCCATAGTTCCCGCCCCTCCATTTTGGAGGCAGGGTCTCACTAAGTCTCTAGCTGCCCAGATTAGGCTCAAATTTAAAATTCTCCTGTCCCAGCTCCTTAGAATGCTGAGATTACAATGCATGCACCATTATGTCTGCTTTTTATGCAGCTTAAGTTAATACTAATTTCATCCATCTCTTCATTTATTCATGCAACAAATCCAGTGCCTACCCAACACTAAACAGATCTAGGGGTGAGCAAAATCTACAAAGCCCCCAACCTCACAGGGTTTACATTTTAATGAAGGAGTGTCACCCAGCTCTTGAGAACTACATTATATCAATGATTAACCACTGTGCTCAACCATGAAGAACCTTTCGAAGTTAAAGGTTGAGACCACACTCTGTGGGAAAGAGGATAATCCAGTTGTTAATGATTCTGGCAACAAGGCAGATCCAGGTAAGGCTGTAGGCTGGGATTAGGAGATGTGTATATGGCCACCATGTTATGATGAGGATTTAGAATGTCCTCTAAAACCTTCCTGTTTGGAAGGTGATTCAATCATGGAGTTAATCCATTGATTTCCTGTATTTTTAAGAGATGGAATCAGGTTGGAAGGAGAAAGATTACTGAGGTTTAGCCCAGAAAGTTACACTCTAGCTCTGCCTTCCTTGCTTGGCCTTTTGCCCACCACAGGATAAACAGCTTTTCTGTAGCTCTGTCTTCTACCAGACCTTCTGCCAACTGAGACCTCCTGGAAATGTGACCTAAAAAGACTTTTTTCTCTTTACTTGTGGGTGTTGAGTATTCTGCCCCAGCAAAGAAAAAGTAACTAAGACATACTATGATGTTTGGGACCAAGTCCCCAAGGAAATATAGACTTGATCAGGACCTACTTTGGCACTGGGGTCGGACCTTCCTGTCCCATGTAGTCTGCTCTGTGCCCTGATTAAGGAGTCATTCTTTAGCAAAGATAATGGCACTTTACTGGCCTTGCAAACGTGTCACCTATTGTCTCAGTTACCGTTTTCACTGCTGTGACTCAGCACAAATTAGGGGAGGAAAAGTTCATTTTTAGCTCACATTTTCAGAAGATCACAATCTATTCACGGGTGGCCAGCAATAAAGGAGCACAAGGCAGAGGCAGTGGTGGAGGCAGCCCACCATGGCACTGAAAACAGGAAGCCAAGTTCCAGAAGAAAGGGAGAAGTAATATACACTCTTTCAGGTCCTGTTCCAGTGATCTGCCTTTCTGGGGTCCAGCCTCAGTGTTCTGCCCTTCCAGGTTTAAGCCCCTAATCTACCACACACCTATCTTTCAACACACACCCAGAATCCACCACTGCACACCAGGCCCCAATCTCCTAACAGCACATAGTTCCATAGATAATCCATAACATCCAGTTACATGATATTCTGGGGGGAATGTTCCAGATTTAAACAACAATACCTATGTAAAAAGACTATCTGCTCATCTCAGAGCCCCTCCTTCTGCTCTGTATTTGAGGACCTGTATTTTCTGGTCCCAGTGATCTGTCTTAGAAATATCTTTTGTTCATCTCTCCTCTAGGATCCAGCCCTAGGCACAAGCTCTGCAATGGCAAATACTCTGCATCTGCCCACAAAAATGCACACTAAAAAACAGGGCTGAGGGGGTTCAAGTTTCCCGTTTACAGCCTCCAACCAGATTAACTCAGCTTGGCTATTTGACAAGAGAACAATGGCTCCCCTGACCACTGCATTTGATTTATTCCATCTCTGGTTTCCATGGAGTACCATAAGAGAATCTATCTGTGTGTTTCATAGAGCGGAGGGAGAGAAGCCCACGGCAAAGGGGCGGAGGATATGTCCACCAGAAGAGCCTGCCTCCACAAGGCAGTATTGTGTAACATTTGAGATCAAACTCTTGTGTAGGTGGGCTGCTGTGCCACAAAAAAAATGATATCTAGATCTGGTAACACAGTCCTCATGCCCAAGAGATCTCGTCCCATTAGTTTCACCCCTTTTCTGGCATTTTGTGCTTCTATTTTCTTGTATTGTGGCTAGTTGGAAAATCTGTGTAGGACATCAGCCCTGCCTGATGAACTGTCTCTCAAGATTCACTTGAAAGAGTAATAGTTAAAGAATTTTGTGCCCCAGAAGTTAGGGGTACAGATTGAGTACCCAAAATAATGCTTTGGTTCAGAAATGTTTTGAATTTCAGAATTTGGAATGCATGGACTGAAGTGGTTTGGTTTATCTGGCTGGTTGGTTGGTTTGGGCATGGGGGATTGAACCCAGGATCTTCACAGTGAGCTACATTCCCAGCCCCTTTTAGTTTTTATTTGGACAAGGTCTCACTAAGTTTCCCAGGTTGGGTTTGAACTCGGTGAACCCCTTGCCTCAGCCTCCCAGAGTGCTGGGATTGTAGGCATATGCCACCACACCTGAATTAAATTTATTTAATACATTTAATAATTTTGTGTGCAAAATAGTTTGCATACATTGAACCAGTGGCCTTGTGACATCACATTGATGCTCAAAAAGATTTGGATTTAGGCACATTTTAGATTTCAAGTTTTCAGATTAGGGATATTCAACCTCCTCTATGCCAGATAACTTTGGTTGTTTTTGGCTATCCAGAATCCAATCCCCTTTCTTTTGACAATTTTACCGTCCTTTCCCCTTTTCCAGCTATTTGATCTTATTAGGATTATACTCTGGGATCAGGAGGTAGAGCATTTGTATGATTTAGGCCTTAGCCAATGAGGATTTTGTATTTCCTTGGCCTCCAATGATTGGTCCATTGGTAATTATACAATAATTAGAACCAACCAGAGGAGCAATGAGATTTTCCATGGGAATTCTGGGAAGAAGACTCTGTATCCTCACTAGCTTGATACACATGGACTGCTGCCGACCGGGAGCACTGGTCTGAGACTATAATACAGTATTTGAGCCTCTGACTCTATCAATGTCTGAAGCAAGTAATGTGATTTGATATATTTTCTTGGAGTACCATTTTGGAGTGAATTTTCTTTTTCTTGCAAAGAAAGAGCTGTTTCTCCCTAGGGAAAGCTGACAGGAAACTCCAAGAATCAGAGCTGAAGGGCAGTTCACAGCTCTTCAGACAGGAAAGCAATTCTCACCTGAGGCGATTTGTCCTTTTGTGTTCACCTCAAAAGGGCAGGACGACAACATATGCTTTTAGAAGCATTAGCTTTTCCATTTCCTTTCACCTGAAACTGACATGTTTATCATGGGGTGGAGTGTGGATCCATCTAACTTATTCAAGTGTTGGCCAAGTCTGTTTTATAGTGAACACAGATCCAGGCTGATGCCTCCATGACAGTCATTCATATCTGTTTTCGGTCTCTATGCTTTCTAAAACACATGATATCATCTCAATTGTGCTAACTTTCTAGCCGAGGGATGGCATATGAAGACATCTGGCCAGAGATCCAAAAGCCTCTGCATCCTGTCATCATCCCACTAAGCCCATCTTTCAGCAGATGTCCTTCTAAGAGCAAAAAGTAGCATGTTATTTTTAAAGAGAGTGTTGCAATCATACTGCAAATTCAAGTCAGAGTGGACCTCATACTCCTCTCCTCTCACTGTTTAGGCCCGATTCTGAGGTATTACCCGCCTGGCTTTCCTGCTTCATGTCCTCGGGTGCTGGATGGTGTGTATTGGGTCAGATTTTTACGTCGTTGTTTGGTTTGGGCTGGTTTTGATTTGTGGTTTTTAACACAGAGCAGGGAAGGAGGGCATGTGGCTGCCTCTGACCAAACTATCTGCCGAGTGATGGCCGCCCAACTTCTTTCATGTGGGTTAAGAAGGGCTAGTTGGCTGCTTCGTGGTTGCAGGATGAATGTATGTCCATGCAGAGAGAAAGTCAAGTGTAGGGAGAAGGGAAGAGAGTCAGCTAGGGCGACCTGCTATTCTGGCCACCGACAAGGAAGAAAAAGAGATGTGGCCTGCACCCCATGCGCAACAGTACCCTATGTCTACTGAAAGCTCAAACTACAACGTGTGAGCCCGTGCGTGTCTTGGCATCTAACCAATCAGGTCAAGACTCTCGGGGCAGACCAAGGCAGCAGGTAAAAGGAGAAATATTATAGTCAGCTTTTTATTGCTGTAACAGACTATACGAGGCAAGCAACTTATATGAAGAAAAGAAGCTGGGTATGATGTACACCCACGTAATCTCAGCACACTGAGAGGCTGAGGCAGGAGAATTGCAAGCTCAAGCCCAACTGGGCCATGTATTCATTTAATGAGATCTTGTCTCAAAAATTAAATAAAATAAAGGACTGAGGATTTGGTTCACTTTAAAGGCCCTGAGTTCACTACTCAGTGCTAGAGAGAGGGATTCTTTCTCCATCTATGGTTGGGTACGCCTGTTGTTTTTGGGTCTCGGGTAAGGTAGGACAGCGTGGCAGGTCCCAGTGTTCCCTCAAGGGCACACTCCCACTATCCTGACTTCCTTCCACAGGGCCCTGCCTTCATGGGTTCCACCACCTCCCAACAACATCACCCACTGGCCATACCAAAAAGCAAGAGAATATTTAAAAGGTTGCCATTAATGGTCAACATTGCAGTATTAGTTAGGATAATGTTAACCACAGTAGCAAATTACTTCCAAGTCCTAGCCGCCTAACTCAATAGAAGTTTATTTCCTGTTTATATAATGATCCACAGTGGATATTTCTCACTGGCTCTCTTCCACACAGTGATTTAATATGATTCTTCTTCAACCTTTTTTTTTTTTTTTTCTTTTTGAGACAGGGTCACACTCTGTAGTCCAGGCTGGTCCTGAACTAACTGTGTAGCTCAAACTGGCCTCAAAGTTACAGCAATCCTTCCGCTTCAGCCTCCCAAGTACTGAGATTACAGGTATGTGCCACCATACCCGGCTAATTTGTATGCAGTGCTAGTGAACTGACCCCAGGGCTTTGTGAATGCTAGGCAAGTATTCTAACCACTGAGCTGTAGCCTCGGCCCTTAAGACTCCACAAAGGGGCCATAGAGAGGACAATCCACAGTGCGTTTGGAGAGAAGGAATAGCTTCCAATGATCTGCGGCACGGCAGGTATTTAGCACTGACAACATGTAATTGTACATTTTAGAATAGAAAGTGGAAAAGATTTTGAATAATGCAGGACAGAAAAGAATAGTAAATGTCTGAGGAAATGGGTATGCCAATTACTCTGATCTGATCTTTATACAATGTATATATGTTTTAAAATATCACATTCCACCTTATAAGTGCAATTATTACTGCCAATACAATTTTTTTCCAAAATATTTTTAAAGCCTCCATCTTAAGGCAGTTGTTTTTAGTGTGAACTGTACTTTATAATTTCCTGAAGGGATTTGTGCCAATGTGTGGGCCTCTGAGGGATTCTGGCTTTATCGTTTTGAGTAGTAGTTTAGGCATCAGAATGTTTAAACACCCCCAGAGATACCTCAAGTGCGGGCAGGATCGATCGCACAAAGGTGTTACCCTAGCATGGTGGTTCCCCATGTGTGGTCCCAGGCCAAGGTATCAGTAACATCTGGATGCTTGTAAGACTTGGGCATTCTCTGGCCCTACCCAGATCTCCTAAGTGCTCTAGGGAGAAATCCAGACATGTGGGTTTCAGCAGCTTTCCAGCTGATGTCGGTGAGTGTTTAAGCTTGACAACCACTGCCCTCGTGTCCCAAAGTTGTCTGTGCCCAGGTAGAAGTGGAAAGACGGAAGCTGGAACGAGTACTCCTGGAGTGTGTCAGAATATCTGGTGAGTGTTTAACCCTTAAAAATGTATTGCAGTAAAAGACATCCCCTCCCAGCGCTCCCCCTTGCCTTGGGCACACTCACCCCATTGTCGCTGCCGCTCTCTGGAGCAGCTCTGAAGGCTTTTTTGGTAAGTGTCTTTATGAAATATGATTTTAAAAACATACAGTGAGTGCTGCTGCCAAGTGCCACCCAACAAAAAGGCAGGTGCCTAAAAGCATCATAGTGTGTCCATCTACCATATTGGATAAGCTGTCACCATTTGACTTCTGGCTCTTCTTCAAAGTCATGAATGGCAAACATTTTAAACTGATCAAGCACACCAAGGCAGGCAGAGAGCAGAAGGAATGACACTCACGAAAGAAGGCTTTCATCCCTGCCTCAGAGAGTGGTAAGGATGATGGGATAAGTATGTGATAAAGCAAGTGGGTTCGATGGCAGTGTGTTTTCAACTGAAATAAAAAATTTTAAAAATCTTAAACATTTACTATTATTTTTGATCATATCTCATACTTCTCGACTACTCTGGACTGGAAATGATTCAGAGTGTTTTGGTAACCACCATACAGGAGCTCAGTTAGATGCAGGCAGGTCTGGAAAGTGTGACATTGGCCAGGCAGCCTGTTTCTGCACTCTTTCTCAGGCTTTCTACTGACCCCGAATTCCACACAAAATTAGGCCCAAAGACAGAGGAAGGGCAGTATCAACTTTCAGGTGTAATATAGGCATTTAGGACACCCAATTCAGGGATTTGGGATTAAACAAAACTTCGAAGAACAGACACAAATTATTTACATTGATATCAAAACATTGGGTTCACTCAGATAGGATTAACCCGTAACGATAGCACAGATTTACAAGCAATATACATACCATGACTTACAATGGCAAATTTTCATCAAAGTGATAAAATCTCATTTCACATTGTGACTTGGTCCCTGTGATTCACTTCCTTTCCACTTCCTTGTCCCCAACAGCTCAACAGCAACTTAAAGGCAGACATGGGAAACTGCATTTGTAGACACAAGGTCACCTCAGAAATTAATTCAGAAGGACTGAGCCTGCCTGGGACCCCTCCAATGCCATGATGGACAAAGAAACTATACTGAGATGATTTGAACTTCATGTTTGGCTTTGTCATTTCTCTACTGTGTGATGAACAGTATGATATTTAATTTTTCTGTGCCTCTGTTTTCTTTTCTTTGAAACAGAGAAGTCCTGGATTTCAGGACAATTGAGACAACTACATGTAAGAAAATAGGTTAAAAATGGTAGGTATGCTTGTGCATCTTTTAATTCTCTCCTTTTCCTTCCTATACTCAGGGTAGAATTAAAGCCATAGAACATGGGCAAATGAAATATACCAGATACTGGTCCCCACTCCAGGACAATGCCTTCTGGGTGTCAGCAGCAGTATAGTAACAAAAAAATTCAGGCCATTCTTGTCACTCTCAACAGGCCATGCGCAGTAGACACACTTAAGATGAATTAAGAACAACCTGTTCTCACTAGAGCTGTTCATAGTGAGAAGCAGCTGGGGTCTGGCTTGCCCTTTCAGTTGACCTTGTTATAAAGTGCTGAGCCCTTGACGTCTGTCTGTGTACTCTGTGGTTCCATCTGCCTACTTTTGGTTGTGTGATTCAGACTAGACTCCAAGGAGACCATATGGTCCAGCGACCTAAGGAACAGTCCAGGTACCTGGGACTTTGTGCTGTCTGTGACACTTCAGAAAGTGACTTGGGTAGCCTACAGTATAGAGAAAAGAGAAACTGTAACACTTGGCCCATTAGAGGTCAGAGACAACTCTGGCCATTTGAACACTTGGAATATACACCAGGCGCTTGGAAGTTAAATGTTAACTTGGGCTCCATGATTGGTGGGAACCAAGTAGCCAGGGAGCACACAGAAAAGGGATAAAACTCAGCACTTGTAACATTTCTAAAACATTTTCATATAGTAAAAGGAGACGGATCCTTTCTATATTCTCTAAGTGTAAGAATTATCATACTTATTTGTCTTGGTCAAAGATCCTTTGGTGGGATGGAATTCAAGCCCTCAGCTAGGTACCAGTGGTGAGTGTGATGCTCAGACTATCACTCTGACTTTCTCAGTAGTACAGCTTTGCAAGCAACTGTTGTTTCTCTCTCCAGTCTGTCCTGGAGCTGAGGCTTGGGAATCAGTCCCTGCTGCCAAGTTTGCACCATGCTTGGGACGGTGTGAGCTCTATAGATCCCCCTTGCAAGGCAGCCACCTTCCCCTTCTTGCAGCCTGCCCTTCAATTTACAAGGTCATGCTCCTATGTGGAGTCTCTGGATAATGTCATAAGATTGTCACATGCCGTTAACAGAGTTTAATTCTGCAATTTTGCTGCCTGAAAAACCTGATTCCCTTGCAAACTTGTTTTTTGGCAACCACATGAATGTCTTCCTAAAATATATTAGAGTTGTCACTGCCAGATGGTCTGAGATGGGATCAGAGAGGCTGTTGACAGATATCGTGCGATAGATCTTATTACACTGACATATCCGAAGAAGGTCCCATGGGCGATGTCCTTACAGGCTTGAAGGCTGACAGAACAAGATGGAAACCCTTCAAGAGAACTGCCAATGAAGACTGAAAATGGGAATACCTTCAAGAGATGATTTGGTAATACGTATTGAGCCTTGGAAACTCATACCCTTTGAATTTATTTTGTATTCTTGACTTGTAACTGCAAATTGGTGCTCAGACAAGTGGGTGACAATTTATGTATGGAGACCTTCACTGCAGCTCTCCACATACAATGAGCAAGAATTGGAAATCTCCGAAAGCCCCACAATGTGACACAATTTAAACACACACATTACAGTTGGCTCCTCCACACCCTGGGCTCCATAAACATGGATTCAATCACTCATGGGTCAGAGATGTAGTTAAGATGTAGAATGATACCTTAGTTACTTTTTGGTTGCTGGGATGCAATATTTACACCTCAAGGGAGGAAGGTTTATTTTAGCTCACAGTTTCTGAAAGTCTCAGCTCACCCATGGGTAGCTGGCAATGGCAGAAGAATTTGGCAGAGATCTGGCTAGAGAGAAGCTGCTCACAGTAATGTGGAGCAGGAAGTTGAGAGGCTGGGAGGAAGGCGGAAGCTAGCAAATGCCCTTCCAGGTCATGTCCCAGTGATCTACCCCTTCTGGGTCAAGACCCACTTCCCAACAGCACAGGAAGTCAATGGATTAACAACATAACTGAATCAGCTTCCAAACGTGAGGTTTTTGGGGGACATTCCAGATCCAAACCATAACAGATGACTATACCGACACTGCACATACACAGATGTTTTTCATGTCATTTATAGTAGAACACTATTTCTATGCATTTACATTGTAATGGGTAAAAATCATGTAGAGATGACTTTAAGTTCATTGGAAAAACATACACAGGTTATATGTAAATACTATAGCATTTTATAGAAGATACTTGCACAGTGTATATTTTGGTATGCTGGGAGGGTCTTGAAACCAATCTCCCTCAGATATCAGTAGACAACAGTATATTTATGTTCATGCTTACTATGATTAAAAAAACAGTGGGATCATGGACTGTTTATTTAAAGTGAGCTAAGTTTATGAAAGCAAAACAAAACTGGGGAGAGCGTTTCCTGACTGTTAATAGTGATTATCTTTAGGTGGTGATATCACGGGTGGTTTTTAAATCATTTTGTTTTTTGTATTTCTCCTGAATTTCCTGTGAGCATACTACTTTTCAGGTCACAAAAATATGTGTTATTTTCAATGGATATAAGCAACCATCCATAGAAAATTTTGAATAGGAAAAAGA
This sequence comes from Ctenodactylus gundi, assembly GCA_004027205.1. Lineage (NCBI taxonomy): Eukaryota > Metazoa > Chordata > Mammalia > Rodentia > Ctenodactylidae > Ctenodactylus > Ctenodactylus gundi. The sequence goes on along the minus strand of PVKB01001457.1, from coordinate 150,450 downwards.
ATCATCGGTTATAATCAATATAACTTTTAATTTTTAAATTCTTAGCTTTGTCTATATATGTGAAATCTTTTTATATATGTGTGCTGGGGATCAGACCCAGGGACTCACATATGCTAGACAAGAGCTTTTTTAATGAGCAACATTCTCAGCTCAGATATTTCTTATATAGTCAGAGATCATCTCTAATTTTTGTTACCTAAATTTTTTTACAATCTAAGTAAAATTAACACAAAAATCTGTTGAACCTAGAAAGCCATATGTGCACCCATATTATAATACAAAATAAATATATTATTAATTCATGTAAGTCACATTTGAGTTACTATAACAAATACCTGAAAAGAATAAGCTTATAAATAAAAATGGTGTACCTGGATCACCATTTTGGAGGGTTTAGTCCATGGTTGATTAACCTCATTGCTTTTTGACTTGTGGCAAAGCAGTACATCTTAGTGTGCATATGTACTAGGGCAAAACCACTCACTTCATGACCTCAGGGAGTTGAAAGAGAGAATCTAGCATCTTGCAATCCCCTTTATAGGCACATTTCCAATGATCCAATTTCCCCCCAGTAAGCCACACCTCTTAAAATTTCCACCACTTCCCAGTAATACCATAGGCTGGGATTGAGCCTTTAACAGATGGGCCTTTGTTAGACATTTCAGAACCAAACTACAGCATGATGTAATAGCTTGAAGTCTAATAATCAACCTATTCAATAACTCTCCTAATCATAAAATCTGCTTATCCAAAGCAATTCAACAACAACCTCTTTCTGCACAGAAATATCACTGTAGGTCTAAAATCAGAGATCTATAACTTACCATACAAATTTAACCAATTCAGCAGATTTTTTAAAGTGTACAAAATATTCTCAGAGAACATAAAATTTATATTTCCCTCGCTAGAGGAAGGGAATAATGGTCTTAAAACAGTAAGTGAAAAATCTATTGCGCATTAAGGAAACAGCAACAGCAGCGGAAATATTTCTGAGGCAGATGCAAAAATGAAATTAAGGATGACAGTAGAGCACGAGAGGCTTTGGCTGAGACACTGACTTGATGTCCGTAATGACGGTGACCTCAAGGGAAATTTAGAAGAGCACGAAAACTCAGTATTTAATGTCAAAATCAGCCGTGATGTGGAAAACAAATATACTACCTTCCAAAAACAATGTGGAACCCTTGGTTGAGTTTTAACAAGATCTGCCTCATGTAATCCAACTCAAAATGCTACTTTAATCAGAGAATTATTTTTATTCTTCCATGAGATGGTGCAGGAAACATGTTATTAAATTACCTGCCAACGTTAAAAAAGAAACCAACCTCATAATCTTGACAAGAGGGGGAAGAAAAAAACAATTGTGTCACTGTCTAGACCAGTGATTCTCAATTGGGGGCAATTTTGCCCATTGGGGTACATTTGGCAGTGTCTGGAGACATATTTGTTGCTGCTGGCAGCTAGTGGGTAGAGGACAGAAATGTCACTAGTTTGGCAATGCATGGAACAGACTCCCAGGGCAAATTATCTGACCCAAAATATCATTAGTACAAAGGTTACCAAAACCTGGTTTAGACAATGATGCATCATTTGGGAAGAAAAGACCTGATTCTGCCGATGATGGAGGAGAGGAAAGGTAGGAGGTGGCCCCTGGAGGGACTCCCTTCTCCATATCCCAAGGTAAAGAAAGATGGCTTCCAACTCCACACTGCCAAGGTCTCAGTTGTGTCTTTCAAAAGAACCAAGTCAAAAAACCTCAAATGTGATAAAATCTTGATACAATTGTGATTCATATAGGCAAAGCATCCATTCTGACAGACTTTTTGCCTCTCTCTTTCTCTGTAAACAGAGATGGGAGCAAAACACAGAAAAGGGAAAGGCTTATTTTAAGAACTTCAAAAACATGTCCTCAGGTCAAGGACAAATTCTGTCCAGTCTCCTGTTTTGCTTTGTTTTGATGTTTCTGGACAGTGGGAATTGAGGCTAAAGTATTTCGCCTAAAGACTAACCTGACCTTAACTACCAGATAAACATTAAATTACGTTTCGAGTAACTTTGGATCTTGAGGCAGGAAGCGCAACTCATACTTTATAGTAAGAGCTCCAACACCAAGAGTTGATGTGAAAAGGATTTTCTGGTTAACAATAAGACACCCTGGAATCTCCCGTTCTCTGGATATTTGGACTAGTAGGGGTTTTCCTGCAGTTTACATTCTTTAAGATGGCCTCAGCATTGGCAGGGTTTGCTGGAAGGACCACTGATAGCATTTAAAACTCAAAATCCAAATCTTCCCTGCCTGCATTTTTACATGTGGAATGTTGGAACGCATTAAAATAAGCACGCAACATATTGTTGTAATAAAAACAATTCAACTGTGAGGTTTTTTTTTTTTAACCCAAATGAAACAAAAATATTCAATAAGTACAGAGGAGCAGTGGGAAAAGATAAAGATTTTTGATTCTGACTTGCTGCATATTCCAGATGGGCAGCTTTCTGGAGCGGGTCAGTTCTGAGGTGCTGAGAAAGTCTGGTTGAAATGTTTGCAGACTACTCTTGATAGGGGTGAGCCACTCGGAGGAAGTGGTCTTGCCTGAATGCCACTAATCTCATTGTGACAGGTCCCTATCCAGGCTGGTTCCAGATTTCTCACTCACTGGCAGCCAGCACATGGTAGTAAGTTGGAGAGTACAAGAGATGGGAAAAACAAAAGCCAAACTGTGCAACTCCAATCACCTTAAATCAGTCAAGGAAAATCAACATCTTTAAAATGTTCTCTTTTGGAGACTGGCAGAGCCAGCTGACCTATTTCTGGGTTGATTCAAGAATCTTGTGGCCCTTAGATTACTTGTTTTGGCTTTTTTCCCCCTGTCTACTATTAAAAATATGGTACTGAAAACCTGCTATGATCAGTTTCCATCAGATGAAGAAATGCTGAGTTTAGAAAACGTAGAAATATCTTCAGTACTTGTCATGCCAGGAGGTTGCTCTCCCTGTCCCTGCTCCCCAAAGTGGAGAATATCTTGTACTGTGCAAATCTAACACCCAGGGTCAGATGTTAGCAAGCCAGAGTCTCCCCAGTGGAATATATAAGTAAGGTTTCCCCCTTTACAACAACACAAAAAAGTGAAAATATCAATTTGGTTTCTCTTCAGACCAGGCAGAACGAACCCTGGGCTGGTAATCTCCCTCTGTGGTTCTCTAGCCACATGACCTTAAACACAATCAACGTGCTCCTCAGTAAATACATGAAAAGACGTTCAACACCTTTAGCCATTAGAGAAATGCAAATCAAAACATCACTAAGATATCATCTAACACCTGAGAGAATGGTGCATATCGAGAACTCAAACAGCAATAGATGCTGGCGAGGCTGAGGGGAAAAGGAACCCTCTTACACTGCTGGTGGGACTGTAGACTGGTACAACCACTAAGAAAGGCAGTATGGAAATTTCTCAAGAGGCTGAAAATAAATATCTCCTTTGATCCAGCAATCTCTCTTCTGGGAATCTTTCCAAAAGAGTTAAAAGCATCACATAAAAGAGGTGTAAGTGTATCTATATTCACAGCAGCACAACTAACAATAGCTCAAATGTGGAAGACACCAAAATACCCATCAGCAGGCCAATGGGCACAAAAATTGTGGTATATGTACGCAATGAAGAACTACTCATCTACAAAAACAGTTTTGAGTCTTTTGTAGGTAAATGGATGCAACTTGAGATCTTCATGCTCAGTGAAGTGAATCAGACACAGAGGGGTAAGTACTGAGTGGTTTTTCTAATATGAGAAACGCAGAATACAGTCATTTCATGGAAGTAAATGGGGGGGGCGTGGGAGTTAGCAGTGGGGGAAAGGAGTGGGAGGGCCAAAAAAGGAAGAGGTGAAGAGTTTGTAATTTTGATGTGACCTATATGTATATTCAAGTTCAATATAAACATACGTGTTGCATATATACATATTAATAGAAGGTGGGGGAAGTAAATTAGTTTAATGGTTGCATTGTGATCCCATTTGCCTTTCAATGATTGGCTTAGATAAAGGCATGTGACACAACTCAGACCAATAAAATTTGTCGGAGGATCTGCTGAGAGACCTTCTGAAGCTCTTTTTTTATTTACCTTTTCCTGTTCCCCCTCATTGATGAAAAAAAAAAAAAACTCACAGAAAATAAATTTTCTCCTCCTGGAAACTTTCATGCCTGGCTGTGATGCCAAGATGTAACTAGCTCAGAGGTACTTGGTCTGAGAATGGAGAAGCAGAAAGATGGCAAGAACTTAAATCCTTGGCAACGTCATTTAAGCCACTGGGTTGATCTACTTCAGACTGCATTACCTCTAGGATTCATGACAACTGAGAAAAATAAATGTTCCTATTGTTTAAGGCAGTTGATTTTTAATTTTTGGCTATTTGCATCCCCAAACATCCTAACTGGCACATCTCCTAATTAATACAAATCATGACACCATGAAAAAGACTCACATTAACGAGAGCTGACTTAGTAGCACAGAGAATAGTCCTGCAAATGCTTAGGAGAAGTCCCTTAGGCGGCATTGCTATTGGTAGCCAAGAAATCATAAATCATTTCTAACGCCCCCAGGGTCTTATCAATACATAGCATTTTGCAAGCACAGCAACATTTTTTATATATATTTGCAAAAGGCACCTTAAAGAAATTATCTTTTTAGAGGAGCTTCTTTTTTATGATTAAAAACCCTTGCTCCTTTAGACAGGGAGTTGGACCAGTTTAAAGTGGCTTCATTGTGTGTTCTGCGTGCTGGAGTTGATGGGATCTGTTCTCATGACAGGTCTGTCCCTGCCGAGGGGGCCCGGGTTGCTTTGATGTGGGTTGCATTCGGACAGCCTAATACTTGGGGAGAAATGTGCTGAAATAGAACAAGATTGCTTTCTGCCCAACTGTGCTCCAAAGGCTCAGGCATTTTTAGCACTGAGCAAAGAAGCTTGTATTTGTTTTGACAGTCCTGGCAGGGAGAACAATGGTTGATTATCCCAGCACTTTACTAACAAATAAGACTGCCTCCAGCAGAGATAAAATATGGGTCTTGACTTGATTGCATTTCAGGTCCAAGGGAATTATCTTCTATTCATCCTGATGCCCTTTCATTATGCAGTGTATCTTTTTTTTTCCATCCTTGCCTCTCAAAAGTAACCCGTGGCTCTCAATCTGAGAAGGCACAGTCCTAAAATCACAGAGGGCAGGGTGCTTTGATTACTTCACAAAACATGCATTTTTCACTTCTCCGGTTTGATTTCTTGGAAGCTCTTTGCTTTGTTTTTGGTTTGCTTCTGGATCTCCAGGTGCGTATGCTTAGTTTCCTCCCTAACTTTCCGTCTGCTTCCTTTTGCTATGTGCTCAAGTCCTGCCAACTGTGGCACCATGCGGAATCGTGGATTTTAAACCACACCTACATCAGAAAGAAAAGTCTAGCATATTTCTCTTCACTCACACAGAAAAGTCTTTTACCCAGAACAACTAAATTGTCTTCAAAACAAAGAGACTTATGAATGGTTTCACGAAAATGGATGTTTTTATGACATATTATTGTGGTTTAGATTTGGAGTGTCCCCAGAAGCATCATGTACCTATGGATACTGTGCACTATTGGGAGGTGGGGCCCTGGCTGGAAGGGGCCAATGCTTGGGGCTTGACCTGGAGGGGTGCATGGTGTTTCTGCCCATCCTCCAGATTCGATCTCTGTTCTGCCATGGCATAAGGAGCTCTGTCTCCAGTTCTGGCTCGGCCCCTGACCCAGTTTAAGCCCTACCATGTGATTTCGCCATTTCTTAGCCAACCCCCACGAATGTACTGTGACCTTCTGAAACTGTGAACTAAAATAAACTTTTCCTCCCCAGATTTGTGCAGGTCAGGCATTGGGTCACAGTGATGAAAAAGTAACTAAGACATGTATACAGATACATGTACAGCCCAATGTATTTTCAGGAAGCAAGCACACTTACATATTTCTATAATTGTTGTTCCTTCTCTTCTTTGGTCATTATCTGCTTCTTTCTCCGAAATAATCATTATCCTGGTTTCTATGATGAAAATGGATTTGCTTCCTTGGCTCATTATTATGTTTGTGTGTTCAATAGTGTCATCATGTATAGTGGCAGTTTCCTCATCTTTTACTGCTGCATACTAGGCTGCTGGATGAGACTGCCACAACTTATGTTGATGGCCATTTGGTTTCTGTACATTGGGGATTATTATAAGTAGTCCTGTTATTACAGTTTCAGATACATCTTTGGAGAAATACATGTCAGCATTTTTTTAACTATATAGCTCTAGAAGCAGACTTCCTGAGGGACAAGGTATGCATATGTTAACTACTGGCAGATTAGTGCAATTCATACTTCTGTCAAAAGTGGTTGACAGCCCTATATTGATTCAAATTCTGTCCAGTATTTGGTATTATTCTTTAATTATAACAGTTCTATTAAGCAGCACTTACTGTGGTTTTATTTGCAAACTACCTATTTTCATCTTCTTTTGTCATTAATGTCTTTTTATAGTTCAGGATCCCTGTTACCTTAAATTGCCATGTGTCTTTAGTCTGTCCCTGTCAGGAACAGTTCTTCAGTCTGTCTTTGTCTTGCATGACCTTGGTAATTTGGAAGAGTTAATTTTTAAACGTCTCGCAATTTGGATTTGTCTGATGTTTTCTTTTGATTGTCCACACTATTCTAATCACTCAGAAGTATAAATATGGCATGTTGTAGAAATTTTAGTTTACTGGGTCTTTTATCTTTAAGTCAGGTGTTTAAGGTATGCTGTATAACTTAAATATAAGTTAAAGGTACCTTTTTCAGTGTATAACTTTAAATTTACCTTTTTCGTGTATAACTTTAAATTTAACAAGCATTTGCATCTATGGAACTGTTACCATGATCAACATATAGTTAAGTCCCATTATCCCCTAAACTTTCCTTCAGGTGCCTTTGTAGTTAAAGTCCACTTCCCCACCCCTCGCCCATCATCCAGAAGCTACTGGCCTGCATTTAATTTTTCTGGGTTTGTGTTGGTCCCGAATTGCCACAAAACACCATCAGTGCAGAGGTTTTTGAATTTGTGGTTTTTTACTTAGTATAATTCATTTGAAAAACATTCATTTTGTGGTATCAGTAGTTTCCGGATATTGCCAAGTAGTTTTCCATTGTAAAGATGTGCCACAATTTATCTATTCATTCTCTAGGTGAATGACATATGAATTGGTTTCCATTTGGGAAAATACCATTTGAATGCAGTTTTTGTGTTGACACAAGCTTTCATTTATCTTAGGTAAATACTCAAGCACAGAACACTAGCTGATCTGACTAAGTATACCTCTAAGATTATGTGTAAGAAGTTGCCAAACCATTTTTCAAATTGTTGTGCCATCTTGCATTCTCATCAACAACATATAAGAATTCTAGGTGCCCCACATCCTCACTGACCCTTGACATTGTCAGTTTTTTCTTTACAAGAGCAGATTAGGGCTAGGTTTTTGTTTTCATTTGTCTTTTGGATTATTGCATTGTTTTTGATATTTTGTTCTTGTCACATTATCAGATCAGAATGTATACAACATTGATATTATTAATGTCAGGTTAACTTCAATCCTTTGACTAAGGTTATAATGTGCTAGAATTCTCCACATAACTGTTAATAATAATAACCTCATAGGGAGATTTTTTTGAGACTATATACATATACTATTTCTCATTATACTTTCACTTACTAATTTTAGCATCCTTTGCTCATTCTTACCTCTAGGAATTATTACTCTGTTGTTCACCTAATGTTGACTTTGTGTACCCATATAACTCCTCCCACATATATTAACTGGAATTTTGCTGTGATAAAAGAGCTGTCTTTGGGGTTCATTCAATTACAGCAATATGAACTTAGGGATAAATTTATTTTATTCTGCATTTACAATACATTTCATTTCTATTTATTTTGTTGCTCAAATTGTTCCAGATTTAATCACAGAGTGCTCTGTCAGGTTGATCTGTTTCAACATAACCTATCATTTTATAGGTCCTTTGTACATTTTGGTTCCACAGGATATTTCAGGATCATCTTGTATTTTTACTTGGCTATACTTCAGAGTGGAGTCAACCAATTCTCCAAAGATCCCAGTTCTTATTATTGGGTGGTATTAGGAACCAATATCTTAGTATAAACTGTGCTCTTTGTTACTGAGGTGTCATTGCTTTTAGGCCTTCTCAACACACACACACACACACACACACACACACACACACACACACACACACACACACACAAACACACACACATTTTTACGCCTCTGCATTCTGCATCATTGTACGTGAAAAGTTGTGAATTTGTACTTTATGCTCTAACCCAGTGCCATGAGGATACCTTTGATCTTTTCCATTTCCCTAATTTTTATCTTCTTTGTTTGATAGTAAAAATTTTGTCATTATCTATATTTATTTTATTTTTTCAAACTTCGTGTACACACAAAAAGTGTCAGAATGCTAACACACGTCCTTTATAAGAAATAAATTTACTTCGTAGATAATATTTTTATACAGTTAATCTGTAGCTTTACAGTATGTAAGCCAGAATTCTATTTCCCAAGATAGCTTTGATTAATTAATTTCTTTTCCTAATGATATCATTATGTTTTTCAAGAAGTTGCTAATTTTACTGCAGTCGTAGTCACATTCAGCAAACCACTAGGATTTTGTGACCTTTTATTGCAGTATAATATACAGAGAGAAGAAATTATACATTGTGAAGTGTACAACTTGGTGCATCTTCACGCTGAGTATCCTTGTGTTACTAGGACCTCATACACTCCACATAGTGGCCACTCATTCCTTATGGTAACCCCTGTACTCAAGGCCTTCTTAACTTTCAGTGAGTAAGGGATATTGGATGCTTTCCTTGACCCTGCTTGGAAAAACTGTGAATCTAGGGATTCTCTAAGTGTGTAGCAGATGGCTTATATCTACAGATCCTAGAGGGCACCCATAGGTTAGAACTGCTAGGTTAAAAATACATATGCATTTTTAACCAGCTCTCCAGAAGATCCGTACACCCAAAGTTGAACCATACAGCTTTCTTTTTCTCTTTGAATTACAGTAAGGCTCAGTCGTTCTAAGTACCAAAAGGAAGTTAACCCCCCCCCCCCCCCCCACACACAATCATTTCCCTGGAGAACTGCTAGCTCACAAGGAATCCATGTCGGCTTCTATTTAAGTCAGGGTGTGTCTCACACACTGGAAAACAGAAAGAGAGGCAGCGGGAAGAGAAGACGGACGACTTGGAAGAGTGAGTGTGCGCTGCGTGCGCAGGAAGGTGGGTTCTCCACCCACACAGAGGAGTCAGGCAGGCTGATGGGCCCACAGCACTGATCTCTCATTTCACAATTGCTCCTGAGACTGGCCTGTGTGATTTCATCTCCTGGGGTCCATTCCTCTCCTAACAGCTAGGAGAGAACCTTCTCTCATTTCTGCATTCCCACTGCACCCCAGAAAACAGAGCCAAGCCCAGAGGCAGCATTAGCTTCATGTCACAGGCACTGAATTCCTGCTGGGTTTTGTTGTATCCTGTTCAATCTCCCCCCACCCCCCACCATTTTATTGATATGTAAACGTGCAAAATTTAAGGTTTACAATGCAGTTGAGCATTTTGTGCACACACGGATCCTCCCAAGGTCACAAGGACTTTCCCATTCTCTTTCTGTCCCTCCCCCCCTCGCTTCTCCCCCACCCTTCCCCCCATTTCACTTTGCTTTTCCTTCTCTCTCTCTCTCTTTCCCTTTCCCTCTATGCATCGCTCACTTAGCAAGTCTGCCAGGACAACACACAGAGAGGCACAGGAAGAGGCGCTGAGAGGCGCCTGGGGTGTCACCCTGTTTTCCATTTAGTGCTGGCCAGCACCTAGGTGACTTTTCTAGATTTGCCAAAAACACACCTCACACCAAGAGCAGGGAGAGGGTGAGGGGAACAAGAAGGGAGCTAGGAGCTGTAGGAAGAAGAGGCTGGAAGCGGCGGAACTAGAACCAGATGTGGCACCCACGTCAGCCATGTCCTGCGACCAAGTGTCCTGCGACACTTCACCTCCCTGGCTCTCGTTTTTGTTATCTTTAAGGGAAGATTTTGATCTATTCTTTTCAGGTTTGTATTATACATTAAATAAAGTAGTGTTAAAGTATCTGTTTAAAGTATGTCATAGAGTAAGCCTTTGTTTATGTTGGAGTCCTTTTTCAGATGTGAGAAATGCGCTTGGCAAGATACTCAGCTGCTCATTACCTCAGTCTCCTCTTTTGTAAGGCAAGGACAATAGTAATATCTCAGTGGGTGGTTTGAGGATTAATGAGCTAATATATGCCAGGCTCTTTAGAACAGTGCTAAGCACATAGACAGTTTCCAAGAAGCGCAGATGATCAATTTCATGCCACTTATGCTTATAACTTATTTAGGGACACAGGAAATAGATGATCCCAAGATATGTCCAGTCCCCCAGGAGGAAAAAAATAGTAACTACTTATCTTATTTTGCACTGCTACTACAAAATACCATAGATTGAGTGGCTTGTAAACAACAAACTTACTTTTGCAGTTTAAAAGGCTGCAAGTCCAAGATCAGGGTGCCAGCATAGTAGTTTTGAGAGTAGTTTTGAGAAGGCTCTTTCTGGGATACAAACTGCCCATGCCTCCTGTATCTTCCCATGGCAGAATGGGAGGTAGGGAGTTCTCAGGGTGCATTTTCATAGGACACTAACCCCATTCAGGAGGTCGCCACCCTTTCAGCCTAATCCCCTCCCAAAGTCTCCACTGCCTAATGCTACCACATTAGGGATCAGATTTAAATTCGTGCATTTGGGGGACATAAACATCCAGCCCATAGCGCTACTACTCTGACCACTTTATACAACCTTTCTGAAAGGAAAGAGCTTTTTCTTACAGAAGGGTTCTTGCTTACTTCTGTCTTTTCCTATATAAATCCACATGTATGAGACAAATTATATTAATTACCTATGGCTGTATAAAAACTTATCCTCAAAAGTTAATAGTGTTAAATAAACATTAGCTATCTATAAATCTGTGTAGCTCTGGAGTCTGGGACCAGCCCAGTGGAATGGCTATGGCTGGGGGTCCCTCCAGAGACTGGCTTTGGCTTGGGGCTGAGGTCATTTGGGGTGAATGAACTGCTCCCGAGGTAGTTGCTCTGCTGCCTGCTGGCCTCTGTTCCTCCCAGGTGGGTCTCCCCCATGAGGTGCTAGAATGTCCATGCTATGTGGACCTAGCTTCCCACAGAGCAAGAGGGAAGAGAAAGATGGGAGTGGGGATATCTTTGTCTTTTACAGCCTTGCCCCAAACGTCCACATCTTTATTTCTGCAATACCATATTCATTACAAAACATCCATTCATTAGGAAAAAATCTGTTGTGCTAAAGATTGCTGGGGGGCAGGTAATTAGGCCACATTTTGGTGTCTTCAAAGAACTTGAGGACATCCTTTAAAATCACCAGTAAGATGGGTACATGATAGACTAGAGAAGGAAGCTGAGTCCTGTGAGACCCAGTGTCTTTGGTTTCTCTGTCCCTATAATTGCTCAGTTGACCCTTCCTGGAAAGAGCTGAAATTTCAAATTCCACCATAGTTGAAAATAGGACCAGAATGGAACAGAAAATAGCTATGTTCAAACCACAAGCTTTCACTGAATGCCTTCTCTGTGCTAGGTCCTGAGCTGGGCAAGAAGGCTACTGCAACACTGTGCCTGTGAGGAGCTTACTGTCTGGTGGACACAGGTAGGGCAGAAGTTAGACGAGGCCAAGCTGGTCCTCCATGCTCTTCACTTTTTCATTTCTCTAATCTCTACTTTGCCAGTGCTCACAATACCAGGTGGGATCACAACATACAAGGGATGCTTGTTTTCTTTTTATATATTACAGAAAAAGACATGTAGCCTTTAATCTCCTTGTTTTAAATCCCCTTATTCCACGGTCTTGCCACCTCCGGGGGTAGGTCTCGAAGTCTTCTTTCATGGGAACCCACTGTGGCTGCCTGGTTGTCTCGAATTGACTCAGAACATTTCCCTTCCGTGGTCACTTTTTGACTTTGGGGAAGACCCAGAAGTCGTGCAGGGCCTGACCCGTTAGATAAGGACACACCGTATGTTTGTCTGACAGAATTTGCTTTATCCATGAGGGGTGATCAAAATATACAGTGAATGTTTAAATAAGAATTTACTATAGTAAAGGACACATTGCTGCTAATTCTCCCTCAAATTATTTCCTCTCATTTTGGGCACACATATCCCGTTATTCTTGACAATGTGTTTTTAACTTTAATAAGCTATTTTAATTCAGCCATTCATTGTCTCTTTAGTTCTCCCTTTGTACTTGTGCATGAATGACCACGATAAGGTCAGCGCAGAGAGCGATGGCCACAGGGAGGAGGGGTGGACAACCCAGGCTGGAAGGAGGGCTTCCTTCAGGCAGTAACCATGTGCTGGGATTCAAATATGCGCAGGAGTTAGCCAGGTAGAGACCGGACCTCTTTTTTCCAGCTCCAGGAACAACATTCCAAAGGAGAGAGCCCGTGCACTCGGGGGGCTGTGTGGATGCTTCCATGTGCTGGAGGAGCAGGCGGCAAGCACAGCGAAGAGCTCAAGCAGGAGGAGGAGTGGAGGACTTTACGGGAGCAGCGAGAGAGGAAAGGTGCACCTGAGCCATGGCATTAAGAACCCACTTCCCGTGAAGATGTGAGAGATGAAGACTCAGCTGGACTGAAGCAGGGAAATGTCATGGTCAGGTGACAAAGCATTTGAAGTCCTAGCAAGGATGTGAAGGGTTGGATCAGTCTTCCTCTCAAAGGTTTCAGAGTGCGGATATGGTTTCCACGGGAGCCCAAATCCAGAACTCCACACTGCAGACGTTACCTTCCTGCAAAATGCACAGCCTTCAGTACCACTCCTTGCTGAAGGGCACATGCTCTACGTTGGGGACAGGGACAGGAGCATAGAGCAGCAACTATCTCAGGTCACAGGGCCAGGCCACCCTCGGTTCCTGCTTAGCAATCCTCAACTTGTAGACAGCAGACTCTGGCTCCTCCATGTTCTCTGGCTTCCTTGCAGGCATGGTACTGGAGGGGATCCCCAAGCCCAATTACTAGGGCTTAGGGACTATTCTATGAGTTGGAAAACACATTTTTCTTGCAACGTAAGAAAACGTGCTGTTTCTTAGGATCTTCCCAGTGGAATTAGCCATGAAACGTGCAGAAAACAGAAAAGCACTTTTCTCTTGGAGACATATGGAAAACAGTTTGTTTGCTTGGAAGAAAATCATAACTTGTTGTCTGTTTTTCCCCAGAGGAAAATTAAAACTCTCATGTATTTAGTCTTTTCAATCCCTTGTTTGTCTTGCGCTTTTGAACCAAAATGCAGGCACCAGGAGAAACGTGTTTGTGGATAAAGAGGAAATCAAAGTTGGAGGGTTAGTTCCACTGGCTAAACTACAGGAATTCCAAACTCAAATCATCCTTTCAGTGTCTGCAAGGCAAGAATGGCATTATTGGGCCACAAAACCAAACGATACATCTTCATAGAAGAGAGACTGGCATTAATTATAGTGTGTGTGTGTGGGTGTGTGTGTGGGTGTGTGTACGTGCAGTGCAGTCAATAGATAATGGCGAAGTGTGAAAAAATCCAAACCTAATCTCCAAAGCAGGCTGGAAGTAATCCTCCCTTTGGAGACTTGCTCTTCCCAGTTGAGATGAAAACAAAGGAAAAATGGCCTGCTTTTCATTTTATTCACTGGTCCAGAAAATGCGCCCCAGGGATAGAAGACTGAGTGGGTTGTTGGGGTGAAAGCCATGAATCAGGAGGCACTCACAGGGATTTTTTCACCCAGGAGCACCCCCAATGTGGAGCCTTCTGCTCTGGATGGGGGGTTCCCAGCAGCTGTCCTCTTCCCCCTCTTGTACTGAGCATCCTTAAAAACTCTTTTCTTGGTAACATGAAAATCTAAATGCATGGCTTCCAGGATCCACTGTGAATCATGATTTATGCTAAGTTGTTCACAGCCTCCCCTCCCTACCAATAATTCTTCCTGAGCACATTTAGCTGATTTGGAAAAAGTATATCAAATCCCCCAGAGAACAGTGTGCATCTTAACAGTGGAGGAATGCAATTCTGATCACTCCCTTCATGCTCAGAAAGCTTTACAAACCCAGTCACCGGGAGGCACAAAAAATCTGCTCACTAGCCTCTCAGGAGAAACTTGCTTCCCCCTGAGGGAAGGCCAGGTGTGGGTGGAGGAGACGGAGATTGATTCTCTGGATGGGTCATTTGAATACCTATTTCCAAAAGTAGGATTTAAATGAACCAAGTCCATCACACCCTCCTGCTGTAAAAATACCTTACTAAGCACCTGGTATGTGCTGAGAGCTTGGCTCAACCTAGTATGTGCTGAGCGCTTGGATCAGGGCTCGCAAAGATTTACCCAAAACATGGCCAGGGAATCTCGAGCAGAGGAAACAAACACATGAGGTAAGTTCCACATTCCATCTAACTTTCTCCCTATGACACTTTCCAAATGGCAGCAGGAGGGATAGATCTCAAAAGACAGCAGTGGTGGCCCTGAGTGGATTCAATAGAGCCAGACTCAGAAATCTGTGCATGGGTTTCCTTCAGATTTGGGCCAAATACAAAGTCACATGTATGCAAGGAGACCCTATGTAGCCTGGCAGAGAAGAGCTACCAAGGGATGGTAAGATGAGCAGGAATTCTTGGGTCTACACAGTGATAGTGGGCATTGGGTTTCGGAGCACTTGTTGGCTAGGTATATCATTGAACACTTGGAGTATTCAGCAGAGACCCTAGAAAGGCCACTCCTCAGCAATGGCATAGCTTTCGTCCTCATATATGGGTCATTTTTGATCTACCTAAGCACAGCTTAAAAACAAGCCTCTATAGGATCAGATTAAGCTATGAATAAATTAAAAACTTATTGGTGCAACACTCAATACTCTAAGTAGAAGCACATAATTTGGCATCATAATGTCCAGCATTCAACAAAAATTATTAGACACACAAAGTAGTAAGAAAATATGACCTATACCCAGGAGAATGAAGACAATAGTAACAGAATCAAGAATGACACAGCTGTGGGCAGTAGCAGACTTAAAGATCCACTATAAACAAGATCAAGAATTAAAAGGAAAAAAATTTCAATATGGAAATCTTTTTTATTTCCTTTTTTTTTTTTTTTGAGGTCAGGTCTCACTCTGTATTCTACGTTAGTCTTGAACTCACTATAGAGCCCAAACTGGCCTCAAACACATGGCAATCCTCTTGCCTCAGCCTCCCAAATGCTGAGATTACAGGCATACACCACCATGCCTTGCTTATGTGGTGCTGGGGAATCGAGCTCAGGGCCTTGTACTTGCTAGGCAAGGTTATAGCTGCTATACTATTCCTCTAGCCCCCCAATATGGAAATCTTAATGGGAAAAAAGGGACCTCAGAAGGAGACAAATAGAAATTACCAAACTGAAAAACATAACTTGTGAAGTGAAAAAGAAAATCACTGTATGGATTTAACATTAGATTGGATAATGTGGAATCAAAGGCTGGTGCGCTTAAAAACAAGTTTATAAATATTAACCTGAAGTAGAAATGGGGAAAAAGAAAATTTTAAAAATGAACAGAGACTCAACTACCATGAGAACACATTAAATGGTATCAAGCAGTATAAATGTGTAAGTGAAGCTCTACCAGGAGAGAGAAGAAAACTGAGAGAGGAAAAAAATGGTAGAAACAACGACGAGAATTTCCCCAAACGCTTGTGTGTTGGAGGTTTGGTACCCATTGAGGCACTCTTGGGAGACGGCAAAAACTGTAAGAGACAGTGTCTCGTGGAAAGTCTTCAGGCCTTCGCGGGGTTTCCCTCAGAGGTACTGGTGGGACCCCAACCTCATCCTCTCTCCCTCTCTGCTTCTTCACCATGAGGTGATGGGCTTTGCTCTGCCACACACTTGCGCTGTGATGTGCTTTCTTAAGACAAGCCCAAAACGTGCACAACTAGTCAAAACCTTCAATACTTTGAGCTAAATCAAAACTTTTCTTTATAACTTAATTATCTCAGCCATGCTTCAGAATAATGAGAAACTGAGGAACACAACAAGAAACTAGAAGTTATGCTCAAAAGATGTGAATAGCCACTTCTGAAACAAAATACAGAAGTAGTCAAAAAGCATGTGAAAAGAGTTTCAACGTCATTAAGAAAAAGAAAATTAAAACCATAATGAGATACCACTACACAGCCATCAGCCTGGTTAAAAAGTTTGGCAACACCAAATGTTGGTGGAATGGTGGAATACGTACAATTCTCAACTTTGCTGGTAAGTATGTAAAATGGTACAAACACATTGGAAAAGGAAAAATCTACATTCTTCAGACACCAAATGTGCAGCTTTTCCCTACTAGCAAAATGTTCTCCAACTATCCAGCCACCTAACAAATGTCCTACAATTTGATTAAATCCTGACACTAGCTAGTCCACAATTTAAAGGGTCCAGCAAGATGGCTCTCTCCTCAGACCCCCAAGGCAAGTGCCTACTTTTCACCTCTACTTCTAATCAACCGGCATCAAAAGGAAAATTCCTGCAAGCCTAACCTTTGCTTGGTCTCAACAGTTTGCTAGAAAGCTCACAGAAGTCAGTTTATTGTAAAGGCTTTGATAAAAGATACAGGAGCAGGGCCAGCGGAAGAGATCCTTAACTTCGGTCCAACAGGGTCTCAGGTTTGGGCCACCGTCCTGGAATACAAATTTGTTCACAAATCTGGAAGCTCGGTGAATTCTGTCTTTATCTATGCTTCCTCACACAGGCAAGATCAATTGTTTACTACATCTCTATATTCTGTCTCCCTCCCTAGAGAATGGGAAACGAGGCTGAAAGCTGTAAGTTTCCAATCATGGCTTTTCTTTCCGGTGACTAGCCTCCCGCCTAAAGCTAGGTTGGACCCCACCAACAGTCACCTTGTAAAACAAAAGATGGTCTTAACACTCAGGAAATTCTAAAGGATTTACTAGCTTTCTGTCAGGAACCAGTGTAGAAGACCAAATATTAGAACAAAACAGGCTCCTGGCCTACTACTCAGGAAATTGCAAGGGCTTTAAGAACTGTGTCAGGATCTGAAAGAAAACACACCAAATATACTTCTTTTTATTAATGCCTTAAAAAATTAAATATCTATGTGCTCTATGACCAGCATTCCCATTCTTATTTATCTGAGAGAAGTAAAAGTGCATATCTATAAAGAAAACTTAAATATGATGTTTATAGTAGCTTTATCACAGCAGCCCCAACATGGAAACAATTCATACATCCATCAGTAGGAAAATGAATGAGCAAATTTCAGCACAGGTGGACAAATGGAGTGCTACTCAACACTAAAAAAGAACAGTGAATAGATAGAAGAATCTCAAAAAAAAAAAAAAAAGCAACCATGCCTAGTGAAAGAAGATCGAATCAAGACAGGTATGATCGTATAGGCCTATTATCCCAGAAGTCTGGGAGGCTGAGGCAGGAAGATCACAAATATCTTCCCTGCCTAGGCAACCTAGTGACTTAGAAAGATCCTGAGTCAAACAAACAAAGACTGTGAAGAATGGCTGGGGCTGGAGCTCAGTGTGGTGGCTAGTGTGAACGTCCTGGGTTCAACCTCTTGTACCATACAGGAAAAAACTCTAACTGAATTTAGTATCTGAGCATTTTCTCAAAAACAAACACTAAAGCCAAAAGCCCATGTGCAGTAATGTAATTCGAGTTTTGATGTCAGGTGCCACATATTAGTGGCCTGCCTTTGGACAAATATTCTCCTAAAAATTCAGTCTCCTCAGCTATGAAAAGGGAGTGAAAATTGAATAGATTAATTTATGAAACTATATAGTACAACAAGTGTTCAGCAAATTGTGGTATTATTTTGTTTTATAACAGCACAAGTGGCATAGAACATTGCAGAAAAGCATATAATTATAAGGAAAGAAAAGAACCACAATCCTACCCAGAGATCATCGCTATAAACCTTTAGGCATATATATTTCTTTTATTCAAATACATGCCATTTTTCTATGCATATAGTTGGGTTCATAATGAATATGTAATGTTGACTCCTTTTATTACAATAATAAAAGCACTCTCTTTTATCACTAGACATTCTTGTGAGCAGAACCTTAAAAATCAAGGTTAGAAACATTAAGGAATCTGTGACCCTCACTCGCCACCACCTCTTACAGACCACCTGGAATGAACTTCTAGAGAAGCAAATCTAAAGCAACTTCTCAGATCCTTGCAACAAAGGCCATTTCCCTTAAGATACAATTCAACTTACCAGGTGCACGAGACTTTTTCATGACTTGGGGTGTGCTGTTCAGACCAGGTCTGGCTGAAAGGCTGCCCCTCTTGATACCATTCTTGGAGTTGACTTGCAGACCCTTCTGCATGTGTCTCTGGCCCTCTTTAGACCATTTGATGGTTAGCCATGCCTGGTTCTTTTCATGGAATTCTCACTGCCTAAGACCTAACCTCTTTGAACTGGTACATGATAGCAAGTCTCATGGCCAAGCCCAAGTCAACAGGGAAAGCGGCTCCCTCCTTCTGGCCATGGAAAGATTGAGGATATAGAGACACGTGAAGAGTTAGGACCAGGAGTGTCTACTCCAACCCTTTTACTCCTTCCCTTTGACCACTTTCAGTTCCTCCAAAGTATCCTGGGATCCTCTTCCTGCCTTCAGACGTCCTACTCTTTTTGGGTAACTGCCAACTTCTCCCTTGCTCCCTTCTCCTTGACTCCTCCTCAGTCAATGTCAGGCCAGATCTGCCATGTGCTGTCATTCTCTCTGCACCTTCCATCATGACACTTGCTGTGTCGTTGCATGCCTGCACGGTCACCTGTCCACACCTGCTACACCTCAGCTCTTTCAAGGCATCTTGAGGTGGAAGCAAAGCGGGGGGAAATTTTGTCCCTGCATACAATCTTTAGTTTCCAGAAATGGAGTCCTGGTTATTTCCTGCATTGGGTGTGAAAGCTTTGGATAGGCACATCAGCAGGTAGAAAAACATGCTTTTTCTGTAAGTTACAGGCAGAAACTAAAGCTGATAGAGACCAGTGGCCTTTGCTTGCCCACAACGCTCTGGTTCTTGGTTTTCTTTTTAATAATACTAGTGGTCCTCGGGAGAATCACTTCTGTGGCAGAGGATTCAGGCTTATGTCCCCTGTGACCTGTACCCTTGCCTGGGTCAAGGCTGAGCTAATGCTCTTACTCAGCACTTTGGTTCAGGTGGGTCAAGCTGGTGGGAAAAACATTTGAACAGACTTTTCTCGAAGGCAGTTCTTTGTGTAACAGCCTGTTACTAATTCCTGCTACCCAAACCCTGAGAGTTACTGGGATCCCTATTCTCTCTGAAGTTCCTAGGTTTAGCCTTTCCCAGAATTCTCTGTACTACCACATATCCTCTCAGGAGGTCCTGCCCTTCGTTTTTCATAAAGTTAACCAGAGTCAGTTTTGATTACTTAGAAAGGAGAAGCAAACAAACAATTGTAGATGCCACAATCAGATCCTCCGCAGCCTCAGATCCCACTCAGTGCATCATAACCTCTGGTCCCCCAGGAAGGGGAAAGGAAGTTTGCCAGCCCTTATTTTGGGTTCACTGGCCTCTGGGCTGTTGTAAAGTTTGTTTTAAGAGATGGATCTCTGGATGATTCAAGACTGTCAACAGCTGAGCATTTCTACGTGTACGCATCTTTTCTTTGCCAAGGAGGGAGAGAATTTCCCTGTGGCAGCTGGAATATCAAGTGGTTACTGAATATCAAGTACTGCAGGTTAAAAATCTACCTTCATAATTATACTTGCAGAGCAAGTCTCTTGAGAATTCTTGAACAGTTCTGGAGACAGACTAGCTGTGGGGATTATCAGGGCTGGTGAAATAGAAGGGGGCCTCCGGTTACCAAGTTACGTATCCAATAAATCTATCTATCTACCTATATGAGACAAAATATCCAACATCCCAAACTTAAAAGGAGAAAGATTTATTTTAGCGCGCAGTCCACACAAGGGGCAGCCCGCAATAGTGAAGGGGTCAGGTAGAGGCTAGAGAGCTGGCTGCTCAAGGCATTGCAACAGAAAGGAAGTCAACCAGGAACCAGTCAGGTCCAGAGACTCAGCCATGGCCAGAGGCTGCAGGGAAGAAGCTGTAACCATGTTTCTTCCTTTATTTAGCTCAAGCTGCCAGCTGCCAACCCCCCCCCCCCCGCCCCCCGCCCCCCGTGGGGTTCCTCTCCCTGCCTTCCTGGCTCACAAGTGAACAACACGCAGCTGGAAGCTCTGCCCCGCACAACTCCTGATTTCAACAAGTTGACACATCTCTCAGGTCAAACCTCAAGCATCCCCTCCTCCCTCCAGTCCCCACCTTCCAACAGCACATGGTTCTACAGTTATTCCATTCCATTCAAACAGATGAGGCTTTGGGAGGATATTCCAGATCCAGAGCATAGCAATGGCTATCATATATCTACATATCTATGAACCTACGATACATTTTCCTTCCTCCTTTGTATCTAACACTGACCTTTCATCAGTGTGTCACTCATCTGACTCCTATAATCTACCGTTTCTGTGCATCCTGTCCTCTGTTTTCTGTCAATGTATCTGTCCATCACCAGACCTTAGGGCACTTCCGTAGGTCCTGGGCTTTTTGTGTAGGCCGAAGGCAAGCCGGCGCCCAGCCTGATGCACTCCTCAGCCGTTAGCCACAGGCCGATTCTCACTTTGTGATTAGGGTCCCGCGTGCAGACAGGCACCCAAGAACAAAGGCACATACCCATTAGTTCCATTGCTAGATACTTGCTACCTCCATGGGAAAACAGCTTACGAAATTATGTCCTAATTTGGGACAAATGACACCTCTAGTTTATTCTTAATTGTAGCTCTATGCAGATTTCTCTCTTCCTTTCTAATTTGTCATGTGAAAAAAAATTAAATTAGCTTGAACATGTGAGAACAGATTCTGCCGATTTGGAGATCTCTGCTTCCTTCCCTTAGGCATTTAATCAGTTCTTTTTTTTTTTTTTTTTGGACTGGATTTGTTTGGCAAGTCAAAAAGAAGATAACAAGATTGGGGGCCGGGGGAGGTAGTTTTTTTAAAAGATAGAAGTACAAAAGGAGCTGCCATATGAGGTCTCAAATTAGGATGGAAAGAGCATTCTCTCTAGCTATATCTTACCATAATTGAAAGTTTAAAACAGAGCAGCTTTGATTTGAATCAAGAGGCTGCAATTAAATTTATTTTTTCTACAAGTGCCCTCTTCGTATATAATACAACCTTAATGGCTGCTCTTCACAACTAACTTGGAGAAAAGACTCTCTTTCATGTGAATATATTTCATTTTAAAGAGCATATATCATCTTAACGGAAGAATTTTTGAGAGGCAAAAAGGTGTCAGGGGAAAAATGCATTCAGTTTACAGAGTACCTGGATTCCTGATCCTCTCCCTGCTACTTACCTGCTGGGTGACCTTTGACCTTGCCTTGGACCCCACCTGAGCTGAGCCACACTTTTGTCAGAGGTGAGTAATCTCTGCTCTGAGCTGCCTAGCCCGCAGATGGCTACCGGGCACCACAAACAGCAAGGACTTTGGTAAATGCGAACCATAGCACCCACAGGATGCGTCACCTGGGAACAAGGCCCACACTCCCCCAAAGCCACCAAATCACCCTGACTTGGATAGTTTCCGGGAATAGGATGGGTGTGCAGCAACATTATAGCCAAAGCCCTAAAGTCACCTGGGATGAACCTCACTATTGCATGGTTCTGATCTGTGTCACCGTGTACACAGTGGAGGTTAGGCTGGCACAGCTTTCTGAGGACATCTGGCCTTCTCCTGGAAAAGCCACCCTGCCCAACTTCTGACCCTGGACCTTGGGGTCGCACAGCCAGGAACAGATCCTGCTAACCGGCCTGCACTGGTGTGTAAGAATAAATATCCTTGTTCCTGACTGTTCTGATGCCCCTATGTGTGTGTGTGTGTGTGTGTGCAACACGGCCTTCCCTAAGTCATTAAATTGCGTGAGCTGGCCTTGAATTTGCAACCGTCACCTCAGCCTCTCCAGAGTGCTGGAATTATAAGCTTGCGCCACCAGGGCCAGCTAGGTCCTTTGATTTTTTTATGGGTGCATTAACTCATTTAATCCTCCAGCAACCCTCTAAGGTTTTGATCCCCACTTAGATGAGGAAATTGAGGCATGGAGAGGCAAAGGAGACCACCCAGCATCTCAGAGCAGAGCACGTCTCTGGAGAGACTTGAAGCTACGCAGCCTGGCTCTGGACTCTGCCTGTTCAGCCACCACGCAGGCACACACGTAAGCTGTGCACAGCCTGAGGCTCATATAATTTTAAAGAATAACCTTAAAAAAATCTAAATTACAAATACAAGTCAGGCACAAAAATGAAATTGACTTTCAGTGGGAAAAATCTACAAGAATTACAAATTTTAAACAGCTGTCATACCACAAGCATTGCAAAACTCAGAAAAATAACAATGTTCTTATTAATTTACTGCCTGGTGCGCTTTTATAAAACACTTTTCCTACCCCTTTTAGACTGCACACTGTTTTGGTCGCTTCTTATTCATATGACAATGATTTTGAAATATCATTTTTCTAAAGCAAACAGGAAGATAGCTCAGTCTTTCCTATAGCACAGCAAATCGAAATTTGTTTTTTTATTATTGATAGCTGCAATGCATAAAACATGCCTCTTGGTACAGACACAGGCTTGCTGTTTGTGATACTGCTAAAGAGTTGGCCTTAGAAAGATAGAAATCCTAATAAATTCTATTCTCCATGGTTTTCATAATAAGAAGAAAAACTGTGTGGTACCTTTATGTTGTATTATTAAGATGTTTCTGGCACAGTTTGAGGAGAATCAATTCCTGTTCATACCTTGGACGACTGGAAGAACGTTCTGTGATGAGCACTTCATGGTCCTGTACATTTTAAACCATGTCTCCATTCCTATAGAATACTGAATCTGTTTTTCTCAGAACTGTTGTTACTGAGGCATGACCTAGGGCCCTGTAAGAGAATTTTTGGGTATTAATCAGCATTTTTTTTTTAATCAGGACAAAATACTTCATAAACACAACTCTTCAAGAAATTCTTTAATTTAGCTCATTGTTTTAGAAGAATCCAGGACACAGTCACCTGGATCTAAAGCAGCACCAACATGGCAGAACAGCAGGGTACGTCCCGACAGCCAGGAAACAGAGAGAGAAGGGAGGAGCTGGGAACACGAATACATCTACAAACAGGAGACTTCTGGAAAAACCTTTTAGATCTAATGGGTTCTGTATTCCTTATTTATTTGCTGCTGTGACAGAATATCCAACATTCACAATTTAAGGGAATAAAGATTTATTTAGTTCACAGTTTCAGAGGGTCTCACACAGTCTATTCAAAGGTAGTCAAGAAGCAAATGACAGAGCCTGGAGAGCTGCTCACCACTGTGGACAGAAGGCCAAGTCAAGCCGGAGCTAAGTCACTTTGGAGACAGGCAAGGCTAGCTCTCTCTGAGGAAGAAGCTGTAATAATGTTCCTTCTTCCTTCCTTTACCTAGTTCAAGCTGCCAGGTGGGCACCCTAACCATGCCCAGGGTGGGTGTCCTTCCCTCACTTCCTGGCCCACTACTTGTATTAAACATCTGAAAGCTCTGCCGTGGGGACCACTCCCAGTCTCAACAAGATGACACAATCTTTCCAGGTCAAACTTTAAGCATCTGCCCCTTCCAGCCAGGCTCTATTTCCCAATAACACACAGTTCCACAGTTACTAACTACATCAAAATACATGCAGCTTTTGGGGGACATTCTGTATTCAAACCATGTCACTCTCCATCCTTTTTGACAGTAGGGGCCAGTTTAGTTGAAGACTACTGTCTTAGTTACTTTTTCATTGCTGGGGCAGAATATCCTACACCCACATCATAAGGGATGAAGTATTTACTTAGCTCACAGTTTCAGAAGGTCTCAGTCCACTTACGGGGATCTGGCAATGGTGGAAGCACATGGTGGTGGCCCAGGTTAAGGAAGCACTGCTCATGGTGTGGCAGACAGGAAGTTAAGTGAGAAAGGAAGGACAAAGCTAGCAGGTATCCTTCCAGGTCTTGTCCCGGTGATCTCCTCCTTCCAAGTCACACACCCAGTAATGTACCACATATCCATAATCTGTCTACACACCCTCAATCCACCATATGCCTGTAATTCACCCTTCCTGACCTGGCCCCACCTCTGTTCCATAGGCATTCCACAACATTCAAATACACGAGGCATCTGGGTATGGTATGGTTTAGATCTTCAGTGTTCTGCAAAAGTCTCCTGGGGGATTGTGACAATTAGTTGGTATTGGTGAGCCCGGGGCAGAGCTTCCAGGTGTTATCTACCTAAGTGCTAGGAATGGAGGGAGGGACACCCACCCTGGGTGTGGGGACACCGACTGGCAGCTTGAACTAAGTAAAGGAAGGAAGAAGAAACATTGTATGGCTTCTTCCTGGGAAAGCTCTGGCCCTGCCAGGTCTCCAGACAAAGACTCCCTCCTCCCTTGACCCCTACTGCACTTGGCTTCTGTCTGCAATGCTGTGAGCAGCTCTCCAGCCTCCACGATGGGGTTCCACTGTTGCTGGCCACCCAGAAACAAACTCTGTTGTGAGACATTCTGAAACTGTGAGCTGAAATAAATCTTTCCTCCTTTAAGTTGTGGATATTGGGAGTTTTGTCCCAGCAACAAATAAGTAACTCAGGCACCCAGCAATGAATAAGTTAATAAGACAGGGGGGCATTCCGGATCCAAACCGTAACAACCATTCTCCTGAGGGCCAGGGGAGTGAAGCTCCTGTCAGATCAGTGATGGGATTAGAACCTAAGAAGAGTGAGCTGACAGGAGGGGGGGCCTGCTCATCTGTCCCAGTAGCCTGCCTACTGGGGATTAGGGGGTCCAAACCATAACTGTATGTTCTACACATTAGCTCCTGAGTCGGTAATTCTGCACATCTGGGCTTCAGGCCTGTTTTTACTGAGACATGCATGACCCACGGCCCTGCATCTCTGTAGGAATATTCTGGAAGCTACACTTACACTGGGCAACTAGCATCACTTACCCACACCTCACAAAAGCAAACTAAATGTTAACTCCCTGGAAGAAACCCAGGGGATAAGAGACTAGAAGTGGACTCCTCTTTAGCATTTGGCTATGCTGTGCAGAAACTAGTTTAAAAATGTATATTGCAACTACTTAGATATAAATAGTACACTGCTATTTTTAGCACCAAATAAACTTGAATGGCCATCAGTACAGAGCTGGCTAGAAGAGGAGACGTCGATACGACAGAGTCCTTTAGAAAAACAGAGTAAGTACTTAGATTTGGGTACACAAAGGTTTCCTTTACCTAGTAGTGAAGTGGAAAATGCAAGTTAGCCAGGCTCCGTGGTACAGGCCTACGATCCTAGCACTCTGAGCTAAGGCTGAGGCAGGAGGATCGTAAATTTAGCAAGATCCTGTCTCAAAAATCGAAGCCTAATACTGGGCTAGGGATGTTTTGGGTTGTGGGAAAAGTCATGATACTTTTGCTATGTTTTTCAAAGGCCATTTATTTATATAAAGAACAAAGATCAACCAATGATGTATTGCCCATTTTGTTCAATACCCTTTTGCCATCTCCCAGTGAGCTTCGTAATTCCTCATTCGTGGAAGGTTACTGTCTTTATCTGTGAAAAACTGAGCAAGGTGCTGACTGATAGTCTCAACTGAATGAACATCATACCATGTGAGGAGTTTTGCAGACAGTGAAAGAAGTCTGATAGCGTAAGTTTAGGTGAGCACAGTGGTCCAAGCGCTAGGATTTTTTGATGAGATATGAAACTTGTATGTAGCATCATGCTGTCATGGTTGTCATAATGAAACACAACTCTGTGATGATTAATGAGCTCTGGACATTTCTGGATGATGGATTTGTTCAAACTGTCCAACTGTTGGCAGTACACATTAAAATTGATTTGTTCCTTGGTAGGAGCTTGAAAAACATGACACCTTTAAAATCCTACCACACTGAAAGCATAACCTTCCCCTGATGAATGTCTGCTCTCAACAAGAGTTGAGGCAAATCATCACATTGGGACTAAGACCATCTGCACACCATACTGTTGTAAATGACCCACCTTGCATCATCAGTTATTAGCCTCTTCAAAAGAGGATCCTCATGTTTAATGAGCATATTACAGGTGTTTATACGGGCTGTCAAGTGAATTTCTTTGAGTTCAGGAAGAACCCAAATATCAAGCTTGCTTATGTATCTGAGCTTCTTCAGGTGGTCATGAATGATGGATGTTCAATGGTTCTGAAATCTCTTATATCATGCAATGTGGGTTTGACTCAATTGATGCCTTTATTTTGTCATCAGCAACCTCAGTGGCCCTCCATGCCCAAAAAGCATCCTTGAGATCTGAATGAGCAGCATTCATGAGCCATCACTGGCACTGATGTTCTTGTACAGCACTGTCACCGCAAACTGTATGCAACTTCTCACAGGTTTGACACACACTCTTCTCTGTACAGGAGTAAAACAGGAAAACATGGTGAAAATGTACAGTTTTTTCTTCCATTTTCAACTTTTCTTCCAACTTCAACCATTTGTTCAACTTTTTTTAGAATGAAGCTATAACTGTCAGCTCTCAAATGACATGGCAATGACATAGATGTGAATGATCCAACATTTACAAAAATGAACAACAGTCATCTGTTCCAGAAATGCGTCATGACCTTTCTAACAACCCAATAGCTCACTGTGAAGGCCGTGGGTTCCATACCTAGTACCACACACACACACACAAAAGCACAAGCGTGCACACACAGACAGACAGACAGACAGACAGACACATACACACACACACACACACACACACACACACACGCCAAAAACCTAGATTCATAAGTTTCAGGATAAAACAGATAGCATATTCCTGCTTGTATATTTAAAATTCTGGTATATTTGTGAATGCACAGACATCTTTTGAAAGCGGATTTAAAACACTCTTATATGTGACTGAATAGTTTAAAAATTCAGGTGTAAGAGTGGAAAGTTAGTTTCCACTTTACCCCTTTCTGTACTGCTTGAATTATTTGATGTTGAATATGTTCACTAGCAGATGACAAGACTCCAGCTCAGATTAAGGGAAAAAAGGGAAATATATTGATTTATGTAACTGTTTTGGCCTGGGGCATCAGGCAATGCTGGGTCCAGATGCTAAGAAGATTTTACCAGGATTTTGCATCTTTATAACTCTAGGTTTATCTTTTTACATTCTGGTTTTAACCCTAGGTATGTTTTTGACTTGGAAGTGGCAAATGGCCACCAGCCACTCTAGACTTAAATTTCTATCAATTCAATGATAAAAATAAGAGAAAAAACATTTTTCATAAGCTTTCCAGAGAAAGCACAATCTCTTTAAGTAAGTTCTGGCTATGTTTCCATCCCTGCACCATTCACTGAGGCCACAGAGAGGACCTAGCTGAGTGGCCAGATGAGATCACACAGTCACACTGGACCAGAAAGGGAGGTCCATTTTGCCTAAACCAGGTAGGCTGAGTGTTGCAGGAGAAGGAGCAGGAATCCCAAGAAGAACCACGGAGCTGTTACCTGAAGATGAGGAAAAGGTCGCCATCAGGCAGGACAGCTGCCTTCCACACCTGTCTTACTTTTTCATTGCTGACACACAATAACTAACACCCCCAACTTAAAGAGAGAAAGGGTTTATTTTAGCTCACAGTTTCAGGAGGTTTCAGCACATTCGGGGTTGGCCAGCAGTGGCAGAAGGTCTAGCAGAGAACCTAGCCTGAGAAAAGCTGTTTTTCCTATACCAGCCAGGAAACAAAGTGGGAAAGACGTGGGGAACCACCATATACTCTTCCGGTCATGTCCCAGTGATTGGCCCCTTCTGCATCAAGCCCAGAGATCTGCCCTTTCAACCAGGTCCCACCTTTTAACAGCACAGAAATCAATGGATTAACCTCCATAACTGAATCACTTTCCAAACATGAGGCTCTGGGGGACATTGGAGATCCAACCCATAACAACACCCACGTGCCATTTGCAGCTTTGAAGAAAGAGAGAATTTTTAAAAACTAACTGTTAATTGTCAAGGGGAAATCTCAGAGCAAATCGAACAGCTTGCTCTTTTGCAAGCAAAGGAAAATAGAAACTACTGATGAAACAATTGAACTCACATAGAGAAAAGTCCTCCCTGCCACTTTTCAAAACAACCTAAAGCTGCACTTGTTTATCAAATAATTTGGCTGCTTGAATAGTTAATGGTAGATGTTGAGTTGAAATAAATGATATTATATTCATACCTTTGGAAATGTCATCACTGAAATGATATGGTAGGCGAATATTGACACAGAAATAACTGCCACAATTACTTTAAGGAAAAATGCATATTGTAAACAATATTTACAATATGATCTTGCTTTTTTTAATGTGCATGTTGCTAGAAAGGCTCTTTCCATGTTTATATTTTTAAAGCTTTTTCCAATGAATTTCTTTCCATTTAAATGTAATTTTAATTTTGTTAAAGTTATCACCTACTGCAGAAAGCCAAACCTCACCCCCCAAAACACTTACTGTGAAAGCAGATGGCCCCCTTTATCTCAATCCGAACTTCTACAGACAACAATGCTCTCTTCAGACATTTTTTTGTTTTGCAGTTATTTCCTTTTCTCTAATTAAGAATACTGATTTTCTTGATTTTTTTTTTTTTTTTGGACTTACAGATCACTTACTGACTTTCTCATAAAGAAGATGGGAGACTTCACTCTTAGGACAGCTCCCACTGGAATTCTTCCCCAGTGACAGGTATAGTCCAATATGGATGGGTAAGATGCAATCCAATCAGGGTAACATCACCTCTTTTATCCAACTCATATTTGTTTCCATGACAGAAACATTTGAGTATTTTTCACTGCTGGCCCAACTAGTATATTTCACTTTCTTTCTGAAACACTCATTTCCTCTAAGAATTTTAATTTGACTCTAGAAGCTCTACCAGTAAGTCAAAAAAAATATACATACATATATATATATATATATATATATATATATATATATATATATATATATATGCCAGAAACCAAAAGAAAGCTTCAAAGCTTCTATTAATTTTAATGGGAAAATATTTATGCATCCTAGCTTAACTCAAGAAACCCTATAGTTTTATCAGATAGATAAATATATAAATATGAAATATAAAAAAATACAGGGGCTAGATACATAGCTCAATGGTTAAAGTGCTTGCCTAGCATGCAAAAGGACTTGGGTCTGATTTTTCCAGCACCACACAAGCCCAGAATGGTGATGTACACTTGTAATCCCAGCACTTGGGGGGCTTAGGCAGGAGGATTGCTGCAAGCTCAAAGTCAAAGTCAGCTTAGACTACCTAGTGAGTTCAAGACTAATCTGGTCTACAAAATGAGACCCTATCTCAAAAAGAAAATCCCATAAAATATGTAAATAGAAGCATGTTTAAATACACAGTACATGATAAGTTGAGAGTAAATAGTCTGCAATGTAAGGTGATATACTGAAGGCTTATCTTACTCACCAAAGGAGAGGGAGTGGACCGGTGCATGGGATAGCTGGAGAAGGGAGTTCGAGTTCCTCTTTGGGAAGCACGTTCTTGCTACACCATTTTCTTCACCAACTTTTTGAGGTTTGCCGTTATCTTTCACTCCAGTTATCCTTAAAAGATAGTTAAGAGTTGCTGGGCTTGGTAGCAAGGGCCTATAATCACAGTACTCTTGGGGACTAAGACAGGAGGGTAGCGAGTTTAAGCCCAGCCTGGGCAACTCAGCAAGATCCTACCTTAGTAAGAAAATTGGGGGTGAGGGTTCACATTAAGACTACATTAAGGCTACACACAAGAGCACTTCAAAACATGCACTAAATCAAGCGCTAAGTACCCAAGTTAGATTCCCCAGCACCATGTAAGCTGGGCATGGTGGTGCACGCCTGTAATCCCAGCACTCAGGAGGCTGAGACAGAGGAACTGCCAGGAGTCCAAGGCCAGCCTGGGTTCCAAAGTGAGGTGATGACCAGCCTGGGCTACAGAGCAAGACCCTGTCTTAAAAAAAAAAAAAAGGTAAAAAAGTGTGGAAAGGGCACACACATATGCACACAATAGGCTGAGGCATTATATAAGGTCTTTCTAGTTTGACCTTTCTTAGGTATCACAGTATTTTGGGTTCATCTAAACATTTAAACATCTATACACAGCAAGTAACTCAAAGTTATCCAACATGTGAGTTCTCGTCTGGAATTATTAAGCCAGTTGGCAAGTGAAGTGTAATATTGCCTGAAATTAAAACATCAAATTATCATGTCTTACAACATAGTTTGCATTTCCAGATGAAAATTTGTTATCTCTCAAATAAAAACAGAATGAAAGACACAAATAGTTGTCTGAAAAGTGGTATAATTCCTAACAGGATAGTACGGAAAGAAAACTTGAACAGTACTTACATGAATTAATTATATAGTGTTAATGTTTTTCTTGTACTTAACTGCTTTAAAAATGATGGATGTTCTTCAAATACTGGGTGAAACATTTGCATAACTACAGGACACTTCTCCACACAGTCGAGCATGTCAAATAATCTACTCCTTTCATTTTGAACTCCTAGAGACACCTGCCGAGATATCTCTCTTCTGTTCTGCTCCCCCTGGTCTAGATCGACTCTTCCTCAGGCTACTCCCTCATTTTATTGGAGCACATCCTTCAGCAATCTTTTAAGAAAGGTACATGGGAAGGGAAAATTTTTTAGATCCCGTGTTTCTGAAAAAAAAGTCCTGAAATTTGGCACACTATATAATTTCCTTCCTGAATTTAAAAAAAAACAAAACACTTTTTGTTGTCTTCAGGTTTGTGGCTATTGTCATCTCTGTTTCTCCCTGGCAGCTTTTATGATTTTATTTCTAGTGATCTGAAATTTGCAGATGACAGGCTTTGATGTAAGAATTTATTCATCCCAAGTCCTTTAAAGGCTCTTTCAACCTAGAAACCTGCATCCTCCCATTAAGAATACATTCTATTTTTCTTTGACATTTCCCCCCCTGCATTTCCTCTCTTGACTATTTAGACTTTGGATCTGCAGACCGATCACTGCATCTCGTTACCAGCCTCTGTGGTAAGTGTGTGCACTTCTGGGGGAACGACTTCACCTGTGCCTTCTTCCTCCTGTGTCATATTTTCCTTTCAGTTCTCCGTTTTCATTTCCATGTGTTCTGTCTTGATAGTTGCAACAGCTTCTCGTATCATGGCTACTAATTTTAAAGCTGGGAAAGGGGTATTTTGCTCCCTTCTTTGTATTGTCTCAGTCATTCCCTTCCATTATTCCTCCCTTCCTTCCCTTCCTTTTTCCTTCCCTTCCTTCCCTTTCCCCCTTTCCTTCCCTTTCTTTCCTTCCCTCCCTTCCATACTCCCTCTTCCTATTTTCCTTCTCTCTTCCTCCCTCTTCCTTTTATTCCTTCCTCCCCTCTTTCATTTATCTTTCTCTATTTTGTTCTTCTGATAGTTGCCTTCCATAACACAATCTGTCCCCGGATGTCGAGAAATGGGCATCTAGGGACAAGGTCAAATCTGAGTGGCTGCACTGTGCTGCTGGTGTCATTTGCCAGCTGCTGGCCTTCACAAAGGGCCCACTGGCTGGGACCTGGTTGGTTCCCTTGGGACACCTGGTCCTTTATATTCTGAAGCCAGTTTGGGCTTAATTAGGTGCCTCCAGAATCCTACTTGGAGTGGTTCCGTTTGTCTGCCAGCTTTCCGGGATCCATCTGGGTACGGGCCCAACTTAGCAGAATGCAAGTCGCATGCCTAGCAGGCAACTTTCCACCCTCTCAGATGTCCCTCAAGTCAAACATCTGACTAGAGAGTAAATGTCTCCACTCTACCTAGTGCGGAGGGAGCAGTCGCCACACTCTGGGGTCTCCTATCTATGTTTAGAAAGACCTCGTATATTGTTTTAATTTTCCAAACATTATTTTAAAGGAGGAGGACAACTACGCGCCACTTAAATCAAATCCCACCCCACTCAGGGCAAACTATCTATCGTGGCACTGCAAGAACTCCAGTCGCTCACTGAGGAAACACTTATCCAAGCAGACAGCCGTGTGCAACTTTTTGAATTCTGGGCTCTGTGATCAGCACGATGGGAAGAGATTCCCTGGGGATGCCATATCCTTCCCACCACTGGAGTTGCCTTATGTGTTACATGGTGACAACATCCCACTCGGGACTACATCAATGGAGGCCACACGGGTGCACTCAAAGTTGAAGTCAGCTCCCACCATTCAGTCATCACCCACTTGGGGTAGCCTCTGTGCCAGGTACTGCTAACACACTATTTCATGCCTGTGTCTCACATAAGTTGGGGCAAGGTGTGTCCTGCACAATCCAAGGGCTGTCACTGACTTTGTAATTCATACCAATGGTTCACCCTTGTGGACTTGAGCAGTGCACAGCCTGAGTGGCAATACATGGTGACTGAAAATTTCCAAGTTTCTACAGTGATGAAAATGTGGTTCCAAGAGGCTAAGTAACTGGATGACATCCTCGCAGCTAGCAAGGATGGGAGCTACAACTGCCACCGCCAGACTGCCTGATGCTACAGCTGATGGTCCTGCCAGGGTGCAGTTCTCACTCCAGAAAGGAGGGCAGATGGGATGGAGGGCTTAGGAGCGCAGTCTCACTGGTGGTGTCATTGGGCACCCACTTTATCTTACAGGTTGCCTCCTGGAGGGCTTCACAGTGCCTTGCCTGCCAGGGAGCCCTGTGGAAAGTCACTGCCTTTCAAACTCTGCCTCCACAATCGGCAGCTCAACCCTGAGGCTTTCCCTGGTGACATCTGGGAGTAGAACTGGCTTAAGCTCACCCCATGCCCTCGGTCTCCTTAGCAGCCAGACCACAGGTGTTCTGGGTCTTTCCATGAAGACTCAGAAAGCACAGCCAGAGGTGTCAAGATGATAGCAGGCCTGTAATCTCAACACTCCAGGAGGCTGAGGCAGGACAGTTGCAAGTTCAAGTCCAGCCTGGGTAATTGAGCAATGTAGTGAGACTTTGATATAGCTCCATGTGAAAGCTCTGGGTTTAATGCCCAGTACCACAAAAAACAAAATTTAAATTAAATTTTTAAGAAGTAGAGAAGAGGGACAGAGAGGTGTGCTTGGGCCAGGGACAGTATCTAGTAGGGAACTTAAATATAACCATGGCTCTTCTTCCAAGTCCTCCACATGGTGACCAGTGAAGTCACTACCCACATTCTGAGCTCCTCTCCAGGGCTAGGAGCAGGGAGACTGCTGTGTGTACACACTCAGGCATGCACATGTATCCATGTATACGTGTACCCATCTGTGTGAACGCTGAGTGTGGACTAACAGTGATGGGACGAGAACCCCGGGAGCCTCCCTTCTATCTGAACAAGGCATGTGCATGTGTACACATGCACACCCACCCAGAGAGGCATGTACATCCAGTTCCCCTTGCCCCTGAGGCTTCTAGGCCCCATCTGCAATGCAGGCAGACGTGGAGGCTTTTGTCTCTCTTTTTTGAGCTGAAATATTCTCAAGCATCTTGCTAGTAATGACCACTCACTTTTCTTGCAGTAGTAAAAAGTTGTGTATCTCCTGGTCAGAGTCTGTGCTCAGTCTCAGTCTCACTGGCATTGCCTAGAACCCTCTGGGAAACTTTTTCTTTGTTAGTACTTGGGATCCAGCTCCGGTCCTCCACATTGAGCTACTTCATCCCCAACCCATTTTTGGTATTTGATTGTGAGCCAGGGTTTTGCCAAGCTCCTCAGGCTCTTCTCTAACTTGTGATCTGTACGCTTCAGCCTCCCAGAGTTCTGAGGTTACAGGCCTGCATAACTATTATAATCAATGTACAGACGGGAAAACGAGACTCTGAAACACTTGTTGCTCGTAACTGGCGGGCACCTACCAAGCCTAGGTCTGACTCTGTCATGCCACATGTACACTGAGCATCCATGTTTCTTTCCAGCCCCTGTTACCGGCAGCTTTCCCTGAAGCCTAGGGAGACCAGAGGCAGGCTTTGATCCCAGGCATGGGGAAGGGACCTTGAGATTTCTTGTAATGTCCAGTAGGCTGTCAGAACCTGAGCGATTGGTGGGTAAAATGGTCCAGTGGAGATAGGAAGACCTCACCCATCTCCTGTGACATTACCTCAAGGACTTTGGCATACCTAAGAGCCCTGCAGGGCCCGTCTGGTGGAGCCAAAGGGAAGCTCTGTCTAATTCTTAAATTAGCTGCCTGTGTTAGCTGACCTGCTCCAGCCTGTGTGATGTTTTATAAGAATCCAGCTGACGGCTGGTCATCTTTTACACCCTGGTAGTGGTAAAGGCATTTCAGGAAGATCACATGGTTGATTTGGGTTCTATGTTCCTGGCTGGGCCAGGACTGGCCCTGGGCTGGAGATACATTATCACTTTTGACTTGGTTCCAGGCACGAGCCAAGTCTGGGTTTTTGAAGGTATTAAAGATATCAGGGCCAACCCAAAGGAAATCAGATGCACAGAAAAAAAAAAAAAAAACAAATTGAATTTTTGGAGGAAATTGCTTTTTGCCTCTCATGTCTCCCTCCCCTTTATTTAATTTTTGGGACTTTATATGAGTTAGTTATGAACAATCAGCTCAGTGTTTTCCACCCATTAATCAATAGATATTAAATATGAAAAGATCTAATGTTTGGATGGCTGGTGGACCTAGACAGGCATGGTTTCTGAAAGCTTGCCATGCCTCAGCCTCCTTTCTGGGGGGTCTTTATTCTCACTTGCCCTGGTGGAGCTGTAACTCCCACTCCTTGGACTTAGGGTACTGGATGCCTTGTCTAAGGACAGCCAGCCCATAAGCTGATTGTCAATCTATGCGGTGGTCTTAGGCGGAAGCTGGGCCCAAAAGGAACAAAGGCGACTGGGTTACTCAGATTTCCTCAAGACAATTCGGACCTTGGTACTTGGTGAAGGACGTTTGAGTGCTTGGTGAGAGTTTGCGTCCACTGGGCCCAAAGAGAGGTACAAACTGAGAGTAGCTACAGCCAATAGGAAGCAGAGAGGTGACTGGTCACGCTTACATGCTGGGCCCTGAGGACATCTCTCTTCCCTCCTGTACTTTTGCCCCAGTACTTTTTGCCCTTTTGTTCTCTGATAATTCCCAATTTCTGACTCTCTTGATAGTTGATTTCAGATACTACAGTGGGAAAAGGGAGGAAGAGGAGACTTCCTGGGTGCCTTACTAAAAGGCCTGCTGTGTCTGCTATCTGCCCCAAAGGGCCTATCTTGAAGCTTACTTAATTGTAGGGCAATGGTGTTAAGAAGCAAAGCCTTTCGCAGGTGATGAGGTCATGATGCAGAACCCTCATGAATGGGATTGGTGACTTTACAAAAACGGTTAGAAGCAGCCAGATATGATACCATAGGCCTGGAATCCCAGTGCTCTGAGGCAGGAAGATCGAAGGTTTGAGCCCAACTTGGGCAATTTAAAAACTTAGTAAGACACTATCTCAAAACTAGCAAACAAAAAAGGCTGGGTTGTATGCAGCTCAGTGTGAGGGCCCTGGATTCAATCCCCAATACCAAAACCAAACCAACCCAGCAGCTGGCAGCACCTTGACCGGGGATCTACCAGCCTCCAGAACTGAGACAAATAAATTTCCATTATGCATGTATTACCCGGTTGAACGTGTTCTGTTACTGCAACCTAGTCAAACTTGGACAGGGCCCTGGTTGGATTAACACACGCCTATAGGGCAAGGAGTTGACGTGAAAGAGTGAAAGTGGCAGGGGCTCTGGGGGATGAGAGTATACATGCCTCTTGTGAAGAGGACAGCCACGAGCTGCTTCTAATTATTTGTTGCCATTAAAAAATGTGGTATCAGCTGTTCCAGACCTGGATTTTCAAGAGAGGGCTGAACCCTAGTTTTATGTTTATTTCTCTATGCTGTGAATGAGATCAACTAATTAAAATGTTTTCAAAGTAGTTATGTAGGTCGAACCCAGCACAAGCAGAACTCACACTCATCAGCTTCACCCACCCACCCATCTACCTATCCACTTATACACATATACATCCACCCGTTGCCTATCCATCTCTCCGTCCATCCCCTGCTAAAGTATACTCCCCCTCAAACCTTTCCAGGGAAAAAGCATTTTGCTGCATCCTCTCCACTGTCTTTAGCCCCTGAAGTCCTAATCTCCCCCAAGTTCAAGCAAATTATACATTTGTAGAGTGGTGCAAACAGGAACAAGTTGGTGCCTGCCCGTTGTAACAGGGAAGTCACTGCCTTCCCTTTCTGTCCTTGCTGGGCTGTCTGATGTAGGAGGGCATTTTTTTCTCCCCTTGGATTTGAGCCTTCCTCACAAGGGTTCCAGAACAAAATTAAACCAAACAGAGAATTAGATTCCCCTCCCTTTTCTTGGAAATATCTTGCCACTGGGCCATGCTCCCTGGGAATTAAATAACTCTTCAAAAGGAGATCAGAAATAGATTTCTCCGTGGGGTTTCTAGATGTTCATAAATGGATTTATGGAAAATGGGTTAGGTTTGTCAAATTTTAAATTGGAATAGGGTGAATGTGCAATATCTCTGTGCAAATGACACAATTATAATTTCCCTGTCTCCAGACCCAATTGGAATTCTTTCTCCTTAATAACCTGTTTCAGTTGGCCCTTTTAACTTTACCCTAATACTTTCCATCTCAAAGCTGATAGATTGGAATTGGTAAGGGCAGGTAACTGATATCCTTGTGCTGAATTTCTGATACATGTGATAGGATTTCTATGTCTGATTTTCATGACAGATATGTTGGCATGATCTACATAAGAAGGTATTATTAGATGTCTAAACTCTTGGAACCTCAGTGTCCTCATTGGTAAAATGATAGGTTTCACATCCTCTTCCTCAACTGAAAACACCATCAAAAGTTTTCCAAGGAGACTGACAACACCAGGGGGTTTAGCTCCCCTAGAAATATTTTAAAGTTTTAAAAAAATGTATGCATTTTGGGAGCTCTTCCCACCATCAATTGGCCTCTGGTGTTGTTCAAATATATCAATGTCTGTGAGATTCCAGAGGGTACAGACCAGGGTAGAGGAGAGGGCGGACTTAGGAAGTAGCATGGGAAGGGAGGGTCTGCTCGGGGTAAACGGCAGAGGGTCCTGGGCACCTTGAGGACACTCTGGATGCTGAACTCTCATGGCATGGGAAAGGAGAAGTGAGTGCCTTCTCTCTCACCTCTGGACCATTCGGCCTGCCACTTTGTCAAGTGAGCACCCTTTCTCTGCTGGGAAGGTCTCAAAACAGGACAGTGCCAGAGGGCCTGGGTCCCACTCATCTGTGATTCCTGCTCTTTCTTCCCACCAAACATACGGATGCCACGAGGGACCAATCAGGCCAGAAGAAGCTGACATCTGCGTGAAGTTGGCCTTCTCCTCCAGGGGCTGCTTCAGCCCAGCTCTGGCAGCCTGGGAAGTGAGGTGACCCCTGATACCACGAGGTCTTTGCAGTAGTGTCAAGAATAAGGGCAGGGCAGGTGACTTGCTGGCCTTTCGTCAGCTGTACACATGCAAAGAAAGTAGAAGTATAGTGACAACAGCAATTCTCAGAGCTTAAATTATGCCAGCCCTTTACAGATGTTTTTTTCATATAATACTGTCAGCAGTAGGGACTCTAGATTTTCATCTTAGAACTGAGGAAACAGAGACATAGGAGAGAACCAATGCTCTCAGGGTCGCAGAGGGAAGGGTTGGTGTGAGGCCTGAGGGGAGCCACTGCTAGGGTAGGGCTGGAGCAGGACCAAGCAGTGCTGACAGCCTGCAAAGCCCACGATAGTCACCTCAGGAGCTCCTGCCAGACGGAAGAAAAGGTTTGCGCTCACAGTTCAGAGCTCTCAGTCCACTTGTGGTTGGCTGGCAATGGCAGAAGATCTTGGTGGAAAAGCCTGGGGGAGCACAGCTGCTCCTCCTGTCAGGACCAGGAAGCAAAGAACGACCTGTGGAGGAGCTGGGGCAAGAGTACGTCCCTCCAGGCCACACCCCAGCCATCTTCCTGTTCTAAGCAGTCTGCCCTACTTCACAGCACAGGAAATCACCAACGGATTGATCTAATGGATCCAATGAACCCTCATATTCCAATCACCTTCCAAACACATAGCCAACTGTAACAGAGACCTAACTATATATACAAGGGAAACAATTACTATACTACAGTTCAGGGAATCGCAGCAAGAAAAAGCCTGCACACACTCAGTACACACACTTTTTTCCCAAATATTTTCTATTCACAGCTAGCGGTACCCATGGGAGCAGGTCCCTAGGCACGGGCCAACTGGAATTATGGACATACGCATATGCACCTACGTGCCCAGTGAGTGGTAGTTTATCCTGCTCCCTCCCTACTGTCTCATCTGTCCCTTCATGCCCAGTTCCTAAAACACCCAACAGCTCCAATTAGGTATTTCATAACTACTAGTTTAATGAGTGATGGAGATGATATCAATTATTCTTAATTTTTATGTGTGCCCCTGTGCCTACACAGTCCTCCAACATCAGGCTACTCTGGATAAACAGAGACATTTGGACACAAGTTCACAAGCACATCTGGGATTGGTCCCCCTGAATGGGCCAGGGGCTACAGCCTAATCCCAGTTAGGGGCCTTCTCAGCAGCCCCATGCCCTTTGATCAGCGCCTCACCTGGGCTTGCTTCCCCCGTGAGTTTGTCCTCATTTCCTCTCCCAGTGACCTCAGCTGGCGGTGAGAGGGCAACAGCTGTGCAGCTGGCAAGCCCCAAAGGCAAGGAGCTGTGCGCAATTTCCTGAGCAACCCGCAAGGACAGCGCGGTTCATAAGGGAAGGGAAAGAAGAAGGCGGAGGCTGGCCGGCAGCCCGCTGACCTCATTTCCTGGGGCCCCAGCAGCTGGCAGAGAAGGACTCATGGGATGGAGGCAGAGTCCTGGGGGGACAGCTGAGGCCGGGCTCCACAGTGGATGGGCCCAGAAAGGACTCTACTCTTGTACGAGGCCTGTCTCGGTGCCTGTGGTCTCAGAGACCAGGTTTCTAGCAGGAACCCTGTGAATCTATTTCAGCCCTTGAAATTCAGGCTCCTGTTCTCCAGCCAGGGCTGATACCGACAGGCTAATCCGGTCTCAGAGTTGACATGCTCCTCTCCGGCTGCGGAGGAAACGTCTTCTTTGTCTGTATCCGTGCTGAACATGTATAGGCTTTTCCTTGCTGTTCCTTAAACTAATAGTGTGATAACTATATAGTTAGCATTCACATTGTATTAGGGGCTATAAGGGATCAGAGATGAGTTAAAGTTATAGAAGGACTGTGTGGGTTATATGCAAATACTGTATTTTAGGTAAGTGACTGAGCATCTGTGAATTTAGGTATCCAGGTGTGGCCTGGGCTAATCCCGGCAGTATCCAAGAGGTGACCTCTATCTAGTGCAGTCCTACAAACATGGTTTCACGCAAGCCTCTAGATGGTAGCTGCCAACAGCTGTTGACGATACGCTAAGCTATCTGGTCCTTCTCTGGGCTGGGCCAGGCCTCAGGCACATTCCCCAGGTGGTCAGCACCATCTTGGCTCTCATCTGTGACTCTCTGTCCTGTCCCCACCTGAGCCCTTGGTGGGGACACTCTGTATAGCCAAGAATCAAGTCAAGTGAATTTTACATCCCAAATCTGCCCTTTTCTTTCATTATGACTCCTTGATGGGAAAATTTAACACGCAAGGGGTGACTAAAATACACAATGAATGTTTACATTTTAAAAACGTATTACAGTAAAAGACACACTGCCACGAATCCCTGTCAAAACACTCCCCTTTTCTTTGAGCACACTTATGCCACTGTCCTTCTACTTTCTGAAGCAGTTCTAGAAGTCCTCTCTTGTGTCTTTACAAGATGTGGTTAAAAAAAGCGAATATTGCTGCAAAATATCATTGAAAGTGAGTGTTCTCATCCACTTTATTTACCAGATTTGCCATTGTGCAACTTCTTGCTTTCTCTGTTAAAATAATCATGAAAAGTCAATATTTTGAATCAATCCAGGACACGGAGGTAACCAGGAGTTTAAAAGTGAAGACACTCATGAAAGAGGACTTCACGAGCTGCTTCAGAAAGCAGCACGGCTGATGGAGTAAGGTGTTTGAAGCAAGGGCGATGATTTTGATGGTAAGTTAGTGGCACTTTTTCTTTTATGATAATAATTTAAATATGTTTTAAAATCACACTGTGTCTACTGTTTGAAGCATTCAAGTTCAAACATGTATCATCAGCCAACGCTGCACCAGGAAAATGTGATCCCTTCAAGAGGCATTTAGCCAAAGAGAACTGAGCAGAAGGGCTAAAGACGATGTCCTCAGGGTTAACAGAATGAGATAGGGACTGTATGACACCGAGGGTTTAGTATCATGAGAAACTGTTGCTACTCCTCAACCTGATGGAGCACAGACGACTGAGAGGTGAGCAAGTGAAAACACGGCTGTGTCATGAGGTGGTGACCTATGGTGTAAGGGCTTGCTACCTGGTTTTGCAAATAAAGTTTTATTGAAGCAGAGTCATATTCATTTACATATTGCTTACAACTACTTTGGGCTTCAACTACAAAGCTGAATAGTGGTGACAGACTTTACTATCACCTAAAATATTTACTATCTGGCTCCCAGCAAAAAAATTTTGCTGATCACTGTTTCTGGGCTCAACTGTGGTCTATATACTGAAGTTTGAACTCCCTGGTACTTCAGAATGTGACTGTCTTTGGGAACAGAATCTTACAATGAGATATTAGGGCAGTCTGCACTCAACACGACTGGTGTCCTTTTGTCAAGAGGAAATCAGGATGAGCAGGCCCACAGGGGATGCCCCGTCAGGACACAAGGAGAAGCCAGCACCCAGAAACCACGGAGCAATGCCTCCGAAGAAACCAACCTCCAGTCTTCGGAATTATGAACAAATGAATTTCTGTTGCTCAAGGCACCGCGTCATCTCTAGGAAACAGGCAGCTGCCACAGCCCTGCAGAGGCAGTTAGGACAGCAGGAAAGCAGAGCAGGTGCAGCAGAACCGGCGCCCCAACTGTTCTTTCTTCCCATCCTGAGACAATGGCAGTGAGCTACCACTGCTAACCTCCACCAGAAACCTGCTAACGAAGTCAGTAGAGCTGGCCTTCCAGGGCTCAGAGCAAGGCAGAAAGGCCAGGGAATGGTCCTCAGTGCAAACAGAGGCAGCACATACCCACAAAAAAAGGAAGAAGAAAGAGCAAATGAACCACTGTGTGCTCATCTCCCAATTTCAATATTACTAATGTTTTCCTGTTCTTGTTACGTTTCCCCCACAACCAATTTTTTTTTTTCTGGAGGATTTTAAAGCAAGTCATTGGAATCCTGTCATTTAAAAAGTAGGTCAAAATGCATCTATAATAAGAAACTTTTTTTCAAAAAGTCCACGATTGTTTGATCATACTCAAGAAAAGTAACAAAAATGTCTTAATAGAAATCAATAGCTTTCCCATGTACCTACTGAGAAAGAAATGAGGAAAACAATTCCATTCATAAGAGCAAAAGGTTCAAAAAATAGAACGAACAACCTCATAATCAGCCTAATAAAGAAGGGGACAAAACGCCTATGATAAAAATCATGAAACACTGAAGAAAAAAATGAGGAGGACTTTAGAAAATGGAAACACCAAGCTGGAGAAGTAGCCCAGTGGTAGAGAGTTTGCCTTGCAAGTACAGATACTAAGTTCAATCCCTAGTATGAAAAAACCAAATATAAAACCAAAAACCTCTCTGTTCAGGGGTTTACAGAACTAATACTATAATAATGACCATATGGCAGGGAGCGGTGGCTCACACCTGTAACCCCAGCATTCTTGGAGCCTGAAGCAACAGGACTGCAAGCTTAAGCCCAGCCACAGCAACTTAGCATTTCAGTATATCTTGTCTCAAATTTTAAATAAACAAATCAATTAATTAATAAGGGCTTAGGTAGTAGGTCAGTGCAAGAACACTAGATCCGGTCTCTAGTACTACAGGAAAAAGGGGGCATATTACCAAAAAGTGACCTACAGATTGAAATGTGGTCGCTCCTACAAATACTAACAACATTCCATACAAAACTAAAAGAAAGCAATCCCAAAAGTCATATGGAAGCACAAAAGACCTAGCATGACCAAGCAAGCCTGAGAACAAAGAGCCATGCTGGTGGTCTCACAATACTAAATTTGAAGTTTTCTACTACAAAGCTGTAACAACAAAACAACATGGTGCTGGCACAAAAAAAGAAATTTAGACCGACTGGACAGAAAAGAAGACACAGAAACAAACCTAGGCCCCTGCAGCATAGCCATCTGATTTTTGTCAAAGAGGTACTTTAAGAACCGCTGCTGGGGAAACTGGGTATCCAGAGCCACACAGAGAGATTAAAACTATATGCTTCTATTTCCCCCTGTACTAAAAATCAAATCAAAATGGATCAAAGACCTATGTTTAAGAC
Organism: Ctenodactylus gundi; assembly: GCA_004027205.1. Taxonomy (NCBI): domain Eukaryota; kingdom Metazoa; phylum Chordata; class Mammalia; order Rodentia; family Ctenodactylidae; genus Ctenodactylus; species Ctenodactylus gundi. The sequence goes on along the minus strand of PVKB01001457.1, from coordinate 107,810 downwards.
TGGAAACTCTGGAACTGCTAGGAAAAAAAAAAAAAAAAAAGAACAGGAAACACTTGAAGCCATAGGCACAGGCAGACTTTCTGAATGGGACCCAAACGGCACAGGAAATAACATCAAGAATCAACAGATGGGATTACGTCAAATTAAAAGCTTCTGCACAGCAAAGGAAGCTATCAACAGAGTGAAGAGATGGCCTACAGAACAGGAAAGATCTTTGCTTGCAACTCTTCTGGTAACAGGTTAGTATCTAGAACATATGAAGAACTCAATAAACCAAAATATAAATAGCCTCATCATTAAATGAGCAACTGAATTGAACAAGACTTATCAAAATGAAAAGCATACCTGGCAGGCTGGAGGAATGGCTTGACGGCTAAATTGCTTGCCACACAAGCACCAGGTCAAGTGCTAAGTACTTGAGTTTGATTCCCCAGCACCACGTAAGCTGGGTGTGGTGGTGATGCTTGTGATCCCAGCACTCAGGAGGCTGAGACAGGAGGACTGCTGGAAGTCCAAGGCCAGCCTGGGCTCCATAGTGAGTTCAGGACCAGCACAGGCTATAGAGGGGGACCCTGTTTCAAAAAAAGGAAGAAAAGAAAAGAAAAAAGAAAAAGTACAAATGGCTATTAAATACATAAAAAATGTTCAACATCTTTAGCTATTAGGGAATTATAAGTGAAAACTACATTGAGATTCCATCTCACCCTGGTCAAAGTAGCTAGTGTCAAGATTACTAAACAAACAAAGGAATGCCAGCAAGGGGAAAAGGGACACTTGTACACTGTTGGTGGTGATATAAACTAGTACAATCACTACAGAAAATCAATACGAAGATTCCTCAAAAAACCCTAAAAATAGAAATTTTATCTGGCAATACTCCTCCTGGTATTTCCCAGAAGAGATGATGACAGCATGCTGTAGGGTCACATGCATTCCATGTTTATAGTGATGCAATTCACAGTCACTAAGCGATCAAAACAGCCTAGATGCTGGTGAACAGATGGGTGGATAAAGAGAAAGGTGGTGTGTATATACACAGAACATTATTTGGCCACGAAGGAGGAAATCCTATCATTTACAGGAAAACAGATGGAACCGGAGACGGTAATGTTAACGTGAAATAAGGTAGTACCCTAAAGTTAAATACTGCACATTTTATCCTACATAAAATAATCTAAAAATATATAAATAAAAACCAGTAATGACTAAATACACGTAAGATGATAAAAAACAAACAGCAGACTTTTAGAAATGGAAGAGGAAATTGAGTGGTGGAGGAGGAAAGGAAAGCAGAATAGGAGGAATTTTAAAAATCAAACTAGTTGTATGTGCATATACTAATATTCCAGGATAAATCTTAATACGTATGACTAACTTGCACCCATTAAAATTCCTTAATACTCATTCTAGTCCACGCTTAAGCTTCTCTATTGCCTCAAAAATTTTTAGCCATTGGTTTGTTCTCATCAAAGGCCGTATGTCATATATATTGGGCGAACAACTAAGAACTTCTCACTTTGTGGATCTGGCTGACCTCATCATGGTGTTGTTGAACTTGTTCCTCTATTCCTTGCATTTCCCATAAACTGGTAGACAAATTTAAAGGCTTGACTAGGCTCATGGGTGGTGCCTCCAATTGCATCATTTTACAGAAACATAATATTAGCTTTTCCCACTTTCTGTAATGCTGAGAATGGTCAGTAGGTTCAGAAATGTCAACCTGATCTTGCCATTATGAAATCCTCTATTAACTTTTTGTCTACTGATGTTAGTGCCTCTTGACGATTGTTGCCAACTCCTTTCTTTAACTGAGATTTGCAAAATGCTGATTCTCAAAATCTCTCACTGCTTTTGCATTTATAATATACAATTATTCTGTAGAGAACCCTACCTCCACTACTATTTAGCAACTCGGAAATGTAATTTTTATACAGAAGGCAGAATAAATACATACATCTTTTTATCATATTTCAGAACATTGAGTTGGTGGACTAGTATTATTAGAAATTCATAATTATAAAAAAATAGTTGATGTGTATAAATTCATCACAGCCAATATTTTTCCCCCTTCAAATTTGTCCCTGGGTCCTTGTTGCCTGACGCCATCGGTATATGATGATTTTCTCCCTCTGTGATACAAAGATACCTTATGCTCATCTTGTCTAATCCCCAGGGAAGCAATCAGCCAAGTATCTTGTCTTAGGTTTTCTAGAAAACAGAAGCTGAGGCAAAAGCTTATATGCGCACAGTTAACTGGACACGCAAAGAAAAAGAAAGAAAAGAAGAAGGAAGGCAAAGGAAGAGAGGTAAGTGTTCCCAGGCCACAGCTTGAATGCCCAGAGGCTCCTGAGAGGAAATACGAAATGACTGCCCCTCAGGAGCATCTGACACCAGCTGCCACGCACGCTGTTACTTCCCCTGCATCTCTGTGTTTTGTTCTCCCCTTTACTCTCATCACAGCTGTCAGGGAAGCCAGAGTTTCCACATGGTCATTCCAGTCAATGTGCAATCTGTGCTTGGGGTATGCTGGTGGCAGTGGCTGTGGGCACAGCTTTCTGATGAACACAAGTGGGAGATGTAGTTATTTATCAGGAAGCCTGGCAAATGGCAGAAGCCCATGGTACAGGTGGGTCTCATGGACCTGAGTTAGTATATCAACTAGTCCTGGGATGTACATCTTTTCTGCCTCTCAGACTCTTGGCCATGCTTAAATCTTCTCACAATATTCAGATTTCATGGGAAGCAAATTGTCCACACTTCTTTCCTTAGAGAAGAGGTCCAAGTCTAATTATTTTGGATGATGATGACCCGTTGCAACTGCTGCAAAAGATCTAAAAAGATTTAGCAAGCAAAATTCCAGTCTCCACTGTGGCAGCTGGCCTGCTGGTGAAAATATATATTCATAAATAAAGTTCTCCTACTTCTCAGTAAGTACAGTCCTTACTGTGGACTCTGGTAAAAGCATCTCTACTTAGGTACTGAGACTTTGAATCCATAGACTCTATGGCTACAGAAGTAGGAGGCCAAAGTTTTGCATGGCCGCACTGTCACAAGACAGAGATGGGTAATTCTCCCTGCACCACTTGGTTTTGGGACCCACACATTTTAGTTCCACAAATTGTATTTGATTCAGTGGATGAACCATATTGAGTGTGGTGGCACTGAAGAGTGCCCTAAGCCTGTACCTTAGTTGTGATTTATCTAAGTCATCCCACCAATTTTTTTTAACCAGCTAGTTTTCTCTGAGAAATGAGCTATACAAAAATTATATTGTGATTCTAAGCCTAAATTTCATATCTGATTGGTAATAAAATGCACTATGACAATGTAATGTAGGACAGGATGTCGTCAATAGATAGCAATCTACAAACCCTCAGGTGGTGGTGTTCACAGAGGCACTTCAGGAAAAAGAAGACTGTATTTTGAGTACATATTGATTCTGATGAGGAAGAATTGCTCTTTACCCAAAAGCACAAGGGCATATGATATAGTTTCATTGCCACCAGGAAGCTAGCTGGTCTCTCCCAGAATGGTACTATATTCTGGGCGCAGAATGAGCCCCTGCTGCTGGGAGTTTGGGTATTAAACATCAAAGCTAGAGCACCTTTCACTATGTCTTCAGCCCATTCCTGTTTTCATTTCTGAATCCACGACTTCTGTGTTCATGGTCTATTCTACCAGCGCAACAGAGACCGAGGAGAGGGGCAGCTGATGCTTTGTATCTACTCCCGTGGCTTCACTCAGTTTACCTCACTTCCTAGGCTTCCTTGATCCTGATCTTATTCCACGCCTATTCCACTGTCTTAGCATGTTCTATGTTGCTATAATAAAATACCGGAGACTGGATCATCTATGAGCAATCAAGTTTACCTGGCGCACAATTTGAAAGTTGGGAAGTCTAAAATGGCTGATCTAAGCACAAAAGCTGAATTCTACACTACATTATCACAGACCAAAGAACACACTTTACTATCAAGCACGTGTGACATCTGGGGCTCAAGACCACAAGATATAATAATCTCCATGTATCTCACCACCCTGAGACAACCAGCTGCATTAGAAATGGTGAGATGATCTGATGATGGCACAACTACGAGGTCTTCTCTTGTGAGGCTGGAATACTGGAAGTATACATGGACAGTAGTGTTTTTCCGTCCAGGACCCTGATGTATAAGCCAAGCCAGTCACCACAACCAAGAACTTAACATTTCCACACACATTAAGCCCATGCCCTGCTGGCAGCCCTGTCAGCAAGGTAGATTACCTTTATCAGTATTTCTAGGGCCACCTCCAAGTGAGGCTGAGATATGGCACAGTCTGTTTCAAGCTACAGTCCACATCATAACAATGGTTCTAGAGCCAAGTCCAAGTCTGCTAGGGTGAACTTGAAGGGATGCCACTTTCAAGCAGGACTCAGATCACATCTGTCATGTCCAGATAGTAGGTCAAGCTTCCTTACCACCCAGAACCTACAGCCCAGATCTCATGATATTGTAGGTATCCGTGACAGATCATAATGCTTTGGGGTTTTCAACAAACTACAGTAGTAGAAATTCAGTTGAGATCTGGAAACATTCTACAACATGGCCACCTCTTCATTCTGGTACGCTCCTGAGTGCTATCAGAGACTAAATGGCTTACTTTGAGGCACCAAGTGACTATGCCATGCCACAGATGTTCACTGTAATCTAAATATTGTAATCCAATGAGTCATAAAGTTGGATGGATATAGCAGTAAGGCACTGTATAAAACAACACATTCAGGATTTGGCCTGACCAAATCCAGATGGCACACACACAGCACATGAACAAGTGGCCTCTGGACCACAATACCTACCTCTTTTGCACCAATGCATCTCTTAACAGAGGAACACTAGAGAAGGTCTATCACTTTTCTTATCAAGAAAAGGAGAACTGCTTTTGGCCTCCTGATATTAGGAATAAAAAGAAAACAATGACTCGTCATATCAACTGCCACATATCAAGAGTCAAGAGGCATGGCAGCTGTGTCATCAAGCTACCACATGGTGACGTTTTCAATTAACCCACCACCATTCTCCATGATGTGCCTGCGTTTGCAAGGGCTGGAAAAGTTGAGTAGGATGAGTAGAAGTGGTGAGAACCACTTTCCCTGAACGTTTTATGCTCTCGAAAGTATCATTCATCTTGCAATTCCTCTTAGAATGAAGTATTGCTCCTGATTTGGTGTCTTGCACTGGGTAGTTTCCACATGGCCCTTTCAATTAAAATTACTTTTTCCCTAGAAAAAGGAATTATACGTGGAATCTTTTATCAGTTCCAAATAATCATCCAGCTATTTTATTTTCTAACTGAGGTTGTAACTGGAAACCCGAGAAATTAACAAAGAATGAGTCCCTGAATATTTCCCCTAGTGCCTAATTACACTTTGAAAGACAACAGGTCTCTTTGGGGAAAGATACATTATGAGTTTGTACTGGTACTTCCAATTAAACTATCAGATTACAGAGTCTTAACTGGTTTGAGTTTTTACTTGAGTTCTTGTGTTGTTTTGAAAAATTCTGATCCATTAACGAAAGTACTTATGTGAGGATTCCACCATACATGTAGGATAGTTTCAGATGGTGCTTTCTGTGTTAGACTGCATCATTGCCAGTGTATGGCTAGTGAGGATCTCTGCAGAGGATTAGACACCTCTACCCTCTTGAACCCAGGCTATGAGGCTTCATTTGCCCAATAAAATGAGAGCAGATTAAGAGTGATGTTAGTCATTTCCAGGGAGACGGTTTAAGAGCCTGGGAATTTTTTCTCTTTGCCTCAGTGACTGGCTTTAAAATATTTCAGACAGATGCTCTTCTCCTAGCCTGGGGCACAGAGGGAAGACAAAAGAGCCAAGCAGCATGGGAGCTGTGGAAGGCGCCACGATTTGGGTTTATTTGCTACTATAACATGACATCACGTGGGATATCCTGGTTTATATGCCACTGTATGTACTTTAAAATTTCTTCATGGCACTTTACAGTCTTTAGGCTATACTGTCAAAACGCTACTTTAAGGAATCATTTGCAATAATTTCTTGTGTGGCTCAGTCACCAATCTAATACGCAATAATTATCATTTCCTTCTGGTTTTTACAACTTTTAAAATTTTTCTCTTCATCATTGCTTATTTTTTCTGTTCCTAGGTATTGTTTTTATTTTTTTATTTAAAGTACGTAATTGGTTCCAAAGTCAAAGTATACAACAAATTATGTGCAGTTAAGTCTAGAATCCATCCCTGCCTCTATACTCAATTTCTTTCTTCTTCTATTTTTTATTTTTTGTTTATCCTTCCATTGTTGCCTATTTGATATAAACAAATATAATTGCATATTCACATGCCTTTTTGTCTTAAAAGAGTTAGAGCATACAAAAAAACCCTTTTCTGTAATTTGTATTTCTTAATGAGCAACATCTAGGGCATAACTATGGAGAGAGCATTCTTACTCATTTTTATAGCTGTATAATACCCTTATATAGATATACCATAACTTATTCAGCTAATCCCTTCTGATGAGTTTATGGATTGTTTTCATCGTGTTTGCAATGAATTTTTTCATGTGTAGCCATTTTATATTTTTGCCAGTTTACTTTTTTTTAATTTTGGTAAAAAAATCACATGACATAAAATTTAATTATTTAACTTTTTGTAAATACATGAATTTCAAACTCTGTAATATATTAGAATCATGGGGTTTGAGAAACTAGTGTCTATGTCCACCTCTTTTTGAGAGGGTCAACCCTTCCCTATCTGATCATTACCTCTCTTTCTACCCTGTCATTTATGTTTGGGTCTTTTTATGTTATTATTTTTGTATAGTTCATCAGAGGAACCTGCCAGTTTACATTAGAGGAAAATCCAGAGGACTGTTGTGCCAGAGGTTAGATGAGCTTGTAATTTTTGCTAGATGGTCCAAATTTTTCTCCATATGTCTTGTATTTTTGCATCTCCAGCAACAATGTATTAGAGACTTAGACTTCAGGCTTACCAGTAGAGTGCATGGTTAGACTTTGGTTTTTTTTTTTGTCCACCTGATAGGTGAGAAATGATTTCTCAGTACAGGAAGTGGCTTTGTTACACAAGCAAGCTCTCACAGGTCCACTTACTACCTCACCGTGTGAGGTCCTCTGCTTGTCACAGCAAGAAGGCCACCACAGATGCTGGTGCCAAGCTCTTGCACTTCTCAGACTCCAAAATCATAAGCCGAACAAAGTTCTGTTCTTTGTAAGTTACCCAGTGTGTGGCATTCAGTTATAGTAACAGAAAACAGACTAAGACACAGAGGAAGAAGAAAGGGAAGATAAGTAATTTCGCTTTTCTCTCTTTTCTCTCTTTGAAATGAGCATTGTAAGATTAGAGGGTAGATACCTCGGTCCTGGAGGCAGCACAGTTGCTGCAGCTCTGTCTGCTCCAGGGATGCCCGAGGAAGCCATGGAAATGACTGGGATGTGTGCAGAGGTGAGCCCCGTCCGGCCTACTCTTGTGCCAGTTCAGAGGCCACCGGCCCAGCTGTCTCCTTTGGCTGCCACTCTCTTGGTCATACCTCTTCTTTCTTCCCGATCTAGGGGGAGCTCATGTATTTCAACAAAATCACATGATTTGTCCCAGTTTATGGCTGTTTATATTTTTATAGGAAAGATTTCAAATTCTGCACTCAAGTCTGCAGAAATAAAAACACTATATAAAAACACTAGTACCTAGGAACTTATGTTCCAAAATATTTATTGCAATGTCACTTGTTGTAGAAAAGAAAGGAAACTGTGAATGCCTACCAACAGGTTCCAACAGGTACAACAAAGGTAGGGGGTTATAATACGCCACTGTATTGTTCCTTAACAGTAAGTTGGAACTCATGGAACTTGTGGCTTGGGTAGATGGTAGGATATACTGTGATTCAAAAGCTGCTGCAGCCAAGCAGAATGGCACACACCTGTAATCCTAACTACCTGGGAGGCCAGGCAGGAGGATCACAAGCTTGAGGCCAGCCCAGGAAACGTATTAAGACCATGTCTCAGTAAAATTTAAAAAAATTTAGAAGGACTGGGTGATGTAGAATCACTCTGTCCCTAGTACTTAAAGGGGAAAAAAAAAAAAAAAAACAGCCCCAGTGAAATGACTATTGTGTTCTTGTTCTAAACATATATTTTAAGTGCTAAAAAAAATGCTTCCATTATATGTCTACAGATCCACTTGGGTTTTGTAATGTCTTGTGTAGGTTGGGCCTCAGCTTCTTCATGAGTACTGAGTGAGTGACAGGAGGCAACACAGGGAAAACAAGGCCCATCTTGTCATCTACACTCAGCAGATATTTGCTTTTATTGTCTAAGTGAACATGGCTCAATGTGTAGGGAGGGAGTTTCAGGAGGCTTGTGCTGGCAGCAGTGTGGCAGCAGAGAAAGATAAAAAAGGGAGGTAAATGGGGGATAAGCCATGAGTTTTGTAAAAGGGGAATATTAATGGTAAAATTCTGAGTGAAAATGTAGACATTAACATTCCAAGTTAGATCTGTAATGTTACAGTGAATATGGAAAAAATATATGAGTGTAGGAAAATTAAAATATTGATTTAATTAGCTGGCTGAATTCTGCGGCTACTTCAATATCTTTTTTTCTTAGCAACTATTTTAAAGAGGGCCCAGGATAGCTCTTGGCACATAGATGCCCAATAAATGTCAGCTATTCCTATGATAATATTATTTTGAGAACTGCTTCCCTAGCAGCTTCCTGTCCTGGGCTGTCTCCAACACGACGGTTCCTCATGGCAGATTTCATAAACTCTTCTCTATGTCCACTGTAGAGACACTTAATTTTCCTGTTGGCAGAGTCGGTTTGGACCAAAGGCACTAAGCAGTCAAGTGACAAAATTGAGATGGAGAGGTTATGCTGAGTTATACAGGTGAGTCTAATGGCAGCACAAGATCGTGGTTTGAGGGAAGAAGAGGGTGACAGCTAGAAGCCAAGGTGACGCTGGAAGCAGAGGCTGGAGTGACGCAGCCAGGAGCCAAGGAAGGGGGAGCCGCTGGCACTTTGAAACAAGAAGGAAAGGTCTCTCCTGGAGTCTCCAGAAAGAACCCTAGTAATACCTTGAGCCTCATAAAACTCATTTCAGACTTCTGACCTGCAGAGCTGTAAGAAGGTAAGTTTGTGTTGTGTAAAGGCACAAATTACGATCATCTGTTATATCTCCAATAGGAAGCTGATAAAGAAACTTGGTTAAAACATGTCTTCACGTGCTGGTTTCCTGCATAATCTTTTTTTTTTTTTTTGTATGAGTGGAGCTGACATCACATCAATCTTATTGAATTCCTTTATGAACAAATCCTAACCTTTTCTTAAGCAGATGGTTGGCCTGGGCAGGCTAAGCCCAAAATCTATTCTCAGAAAGGCAACTCTTAACAAATCACATTTATATTAATATATGCACAAGTGACAAAAACAAGAAGGCTGGAAGAGAATACACCAAAATATGAATGATAATGGAAATATTAATCCTGGGATTTTTTTGTGAATTTCCCAGATATCTCTAACAACCATTTCTTTGATAAGAAAAACATAATTTGAAGTGACTAGCTATGACACAGCCTAAGTACTTACAGCATTCTCCGGCACTCTAGCAGTTAGTATAAAGCCTAGACCACCCTGAGTAGGAGGAGTCTGAGAAGGTTCTAGAAGGGGCAAGAGTCTGAGCAGGGCTAGGAGGGATGGGCATGTGAGAGGGACAGGAGTAAGTGCAATGCGTGCCTAGCAGGGGACTGATGTGAGCCAAGAAGAGTGTATTTTCCTGGCTGACAAATAAACCCACCTGACTCAAAGGGGATATCTTCAGAGAATACAATAATGCTACAAAGAAAAAAAATAATTTATGTAGTGTCTTAGTTACTCTTTCATTGCTGGGACAAAAACCCTGACACCCACAACTCTGGGTGGAAATGTCATAGGAATAGCCGACATTTATTTACTTTAACTCTCAGTTTCAGGAGGTCTTGGTCCATTCACGTTTGGTTGGCCAAGGCAGAAGGATCTGGCAGAGCGCCTCACTAGAGGAAAGTTGTTCGTGCCATGGCAGACAGGAAGCAGCATGGGAGAGGAAGGGAAGAGCTGGCGTGTACCCTTCCAGGTCGGGGCCCAGTGAGTCAGCTCTTCCAGGCATGCTGTAGCGATCTGCCTTTCCAAACAGACTCTCTCTTTAGCAGCACAGAAAGGCAATGGATCAGTTCCCATGATGGAACCACCTTCCAAATGTGAGGCTTTTGGGGGGCTCATTCAGATCCGAACTATAACATCTAGCATTCATTTTGTGTTGGACACTGTACTAAGCATGTTACTCTATGTATTATCTTAGTTAAGCTTCCTAATAACCTCATGAAGAAAGTTCTTAAACTATCAGAAAGGTTTATTTCCTATTGCTGCACAACAAAATACTACAGATTTAGCATCTTTTAAAAATCCATTTACTATGTCATTGTTCTGTAGGTTGGAAATCCAGGTTGGTTTGTCTGGGTTTTTCTTGAGGGTGTCTCAAGATGCTGAGCAGACAAAGCTCTTACCCAGGGCTCTGGGACAAACTAGCTCCTAAGGTCATTCAGGCAGTTGACCAGCCTTGCTGGCAGTTGAATCTTCCTCATGCTTTGTCTAACTTCCTCTTTTGTCCCCAGACGAAGGAAACTTTACCTTTGAAGGGCTCCCGGAATTAACTTTAGTCTCCAAGAACAATGTCCCCTGTGCTGTATCACACACTAATGGTGCGACGGCACATCCATGAGCAGGTCCTACCACTCAAAGGGGAGCAAATCACACAAGGATGAGTGTCGTGGGGCAGTCTTAGAATTGTGCCCATTGCCACCAGGGAGACATCTGCTTTCATCTTGGCAAAGAAATCGCTGAAGGCTTGGTAGGGAATGTGCTTCACTGCAGAGTGCGTTTGGCAGAGATTACGGGGGCATTAGTGCGGACAGGCGACTTTTGGAAGTTGAGGGAGGATGCAGAGAGGCCCGGAGAGCAGGAGAGAAGGCTCACAGACAGAAGGGCAGCTTAGGGGGCTGAGACGGGAGGCCAGATGGGAAAGAAATTAAGAAGAGCCTCGCTGGGGCCTGGCGATTCACTCCGCAGGACTCTTGACCTTTGGAGCACTTTCTATCCAGCATTTCATCTGCTCCTCATTACATACCTCTGAGGCGGAGGCATTCTGCTCGCCATTTGACAATGAGGAAATTGGCAAGTCCCTGAACATCTGTGCCTCAAAGGTCACACTCTGGATCTGTGGCCCAGGCCACTGGATGTGCTCGCTCTTCTTGGAGTACAGGGAAAAGAGCATTGTGCAGGTGAGATTTACGGCCTTGTTGTCAGGGCCACCCCACTTTTGTCATCTGCCCTTGCCTAAGTCTGTGAGCAGTTAGCTCTGCAGCATGGGGGGAGGTGTGATTGGCAGGCATACAGCAGAGGGAGGGAGAAGTTGTCTCGCAATCCAGACTCAGCACCCTGAGCGAGGCCGCAGAGAGAGAATCAGAATAGAGGGCAGAGGGAGGATTCTCCTCAGGCCTGTAAGGTGGGGAGGAAAGTACTAGAGAGTTTGGAAAACAAATCATCACTTTGGGAGGGGACCATCAAGGGCAGGACAGAACTGTGGAAGGTTGAGGAGCAGCCTGCTGTCACTTGTGGCTTGTGGGTGAGTCAGGACTATAACAGAAAAATGAGGCACTGCAGAGATACAAGAGGAGAAAACGTAGCACACTTGCCCCCACAGGACAGAAGTAATCCGTCGAGATGTTGGAGCGGCGAGGAGCCTGGTGGTACAGTCCTGGGAGGCTGAGGCAGTGGGATCACAATTCTGAGCTCGGCCTGACGACTTAGCAACTTAATGAGGCTCCATCTCAAAAACAAGACTAAAAATGGACTAGGGATGTAGCCTAGTGTGAAGGCCCATGGGCTCAATCCCAAGTTAAAAGAAAAAGAAAACGAAAGGAAAAGAGAAAGATTTTAGAGCCAAAGTTTCCAGATTTGGTGTATGGCTGTGTGTTATGTATATCCCATAATTAGTGCCATATGTTCTAGAATCTACTTTTGTGACTGACCAGTAGTGAAACAGCTGTGTGATGGGCTGAGGGGCTGGTCAGAACGGCTGCTTCTCCCAACAGATTTCTGCAGGGTTTTCCCAGTGACCAGTGGACGAGCTGCAGGCAGGCTGTCCCTGTCCAGGAATGCAGAAAAGCAGTCCCCTGAGCTTGCCCTAGGCTACCTATTCGTCATACACAGAGCACTCCAAAAAGGAAAAAAAAAAGGAAGGAAAAAAAAAGAAGAAAAATCACACCATTAAGAAATCTAGCCTCATAGTCTCAGCCCTCAAACCCTGCATTTCCTCCAGTCTGCCTGAATAGGAGAAAAGTAGGGAGAATTTAAAGTGGCATGTATTGATTGGCTCAGCTCACCAAAAGAAGGTCCTTTTACCAGCTTTTCTAATTCTAATGTATTCTATAGTGAGAAAGTAGCTCGACTTGAGACACCCCTCAGGAGGTGCTGGAGCACCACAAAAATTACATCATTGTCATGGTTCACTCGTGATTCCCCGGAAGCCACTGGGCAAAACATAGTTCTTGGCACCCAGGAGGCAATTGCAAAGGGTAATGAGTTAAGGAGGCAGTAACTGAAATGCCAAAGACCTGGGACATTTAGTGCTGTAGGGAAGTGGGTTGAATTTCCAAGGCTTTTCCTGTTTGGTCAGTTCTAGGAAGATTGTAAAGTCTGAATGATCCTGACCTGGATTCCAATCCTGCCCTTTTAGCTCCAGGCGTACTGCACATCTCAGATCCTTGATTTTCTTGCCGATAAAGGATTGTATCTTCCTTTCTCATGTCTGTTGTGAGGACTTGGACAGATGCTGTCTTTCAAATGTATCAAAAGGTCAGGAGCAAAGGCGTCAGCTCTGTCCTTGGCAGAGGCAGCCATGTCTTGAGCTCAATAAAATAATTATTGAGTTTTAAAAAAAGATTCTCTGTACTTCCCATTGCCCCTTCTGTGCCTACAATTTGAGAAGCCAACACGGGGACCAAGAGTCACGCCTGGTAAGGGCTCAATTCCTGTTTCATACAGGGCCATCTCTTTTGCTGTGTGCTCATAGGCAGAGGCATGACGGGGCTCTCGGAGCCTTTTTGAGAAGAGCACGTGTCACTTCACAAAGGCTCCACTCTTATGATCTAATCACTCACTGAAAGCCTCATCTTCTACTACTGTCCTATCAGAGCTTAAATGCCAACATACGATTCGGTAAGGATATAAATCACCAGTCCACAGCAGTCCCTGATAAAGCTAATGAACGTATATCTGGGTCCGAGAGACCTCCTTTCTCTGGACTTTATTTCTCTTACAGCATTCTCAGAAAGACAATGCATATTCCCAAAGCAGTGAAATACTCACAATAAAATCTCAGAGGAATGTATGTGTGTGCACACATGCATGCACACACATAGTAAATGGGGTGGGGACAACAGAGGAATCCTGTAGGACAAGGACAGAGCCAAATCTCTGGCCCCTAGCAGTTCTTTTGGAGTTGTGAACTTCATAAAAGGCTAGTTCTAGAGATGGGATTCATCACAGCCTACAAAACTTTCATATTATGAGACAGAGGAGAGACAGAGGACCTGCATTTTTTTAAACTTTGTCCTAACAGTGCCATTATGGGTGGTGATTTGGAACTTCTTTGGAACTTTCCTTCTGAAGGTACTTCTTTACAGCCCCAGAAACTCCCTAGAGAGCACCCAGCCTCCACACGCCACAGCTCAGTGCGGTAACTCTGTGAGCATTCAACTCAGCTTGTCTTTCTCCCTAAGAAGATCAAGCAAGACTGAGAGATGAACTGTGTTTCCAAAAGATCTCTAAATTAGCAAGCACCTAAGGCACAGAAATTTCTGCACAAGTTGTAAGAGACTGTAAACACGAATGAGGACTGGCTGTGCCACATGATATGGGGAGAGAGAAGCAGGACATCGAGCCTTAAACAGTAATCAGCATTATTAGTGCCAGTGTTGTGACCCAGCAGCCCAAAACAATGAAGGGCTCCTCCTTATACATAGTTTTGATCCCTTTTCATGCCTATAGGATAACAGGTAATTGTGATTGGGTACTTTAATGATGCCAGGTAGTGACACTAAAGTTACAGTCTAAAGCTACTGGGTGGTGCGTAAAGTTACAAGGTAGTGCTAGGGTGTGCATGTGTGCTGGTCATGCTGCCTCCACACTGATAAGGCCATAATGCCTCATTTCCTTGTTCCGGTAGGGGCAAGCCCAGCTGGAAGATGGGAGCTCCAGTTGGGTTGGATATGCTTTGGGGCAAGTTTTTTCTTCTCTGTCCCTCAGTTTCCTCCTATATAAATGAAGAAGTGAGGTCAATTTTGAGAGTCTCCTCTGCATATAAGTTCTCTTGAAGATGTAACTGACCAACTACTTACTTAACAGTTTAAACAGAGAAGGGTTTACTTATACAAATCCAGAGTTATCCAGGACAGGACTGATGTGCTAGTTCACTGATACCTTAAGACCCAAACCCCTTTAATGTTCTTGCTTTGCCACCCACAGAAGTTGACTTGTGGCTTCTGGTGTATTTCCAAGTATCACATCTTTTTTCTAAGTAAGTAAATGTAAAGGGCAAAAGAAGAAGGACAGTTTACGCCAGTGGAGTCTGTATCAATTCAAGAGGGGAAAAGGGATTTCCTGGAAGCCTTACCATGAAGCTTTGTGCTTATGTCTTATCAGCCAGAATCGTGGCTCATGCCCACTCAACCAGGAGACAGATGAGAACTGGGCCGGATAACTCACAGTGTTGGATACAAACACCAAAACACACTCACATAGCTCCAGAGGAACATCCTTGGGCCCTCCTACCCGTGGACACTTGGGCAAGTTAGCTAGTCTCATGGTTCCTTACAGAGATTGATGCACTGGGAAAATTTCCCACATACTCCATGCAACTCGTAAGCTCCATCAAAATGCAAACACTGTCTGATCTAAGTTGGAACTTCAAGGCTAAGAACAAGGCTTAGTACATCATAGGTGCATGACAAATGTTTGCAGTTGAATAAATTTCTCATTAATGTGTTTGGACTTGAATGGACTGGAGCACTCATGGAATGAAGGTTTGAATAATTGACTTTTTTGGTAGGCTGAAGGTGAGACAGAGAAGTTGATGAGTTCGAATGAACTCCAACACTACTGGAGTAGCTCTACATCCACGAATCCAAGGTGAAAAAACATATGCCACCTATGTGTGTTATGGTCAGGGTCCTGCAGGAAACAGATGACATATCAGAGGAATTGAGAAGCATGTAATAAGGGGTTTTCCACGGTGAGCATAGCCACTGCCCACGGACACTCATGGGTGAGAAAGGGGCACAGAGGCAGCTGGAGGAATAGACACTATCTGTTTTTCCAACTGGCCACCTGTTTGTGCATCTCACTTGCTGAACTCCAGTGGAAACAGCAGCAGGGAATGGCTCACTGCTGCAGTCCTCAGAGGTCAGCCTCCAAGTGGGGATGAGTAGGGCAGAGTGGGAGGGAGATGGTGTGATGCCATGATTGACTTTTGGAAAGCCCCTAAGGATAGGAAATTGGTCACCATGGAAGCTAGCCAAATGATTCAAGGTTCAACTTTTACCTTTGGCCCTGACCTCCTGGAGGGGAAAGAAGCTGGAGTTTAACTCCATCACCAGTAACCACTGATGGCCAACACCTCAGTCAGTCCTCACTATTTAAGGAAGCCTTCAAAAGTACACCTTGTAGGTGCTGGGAGAGTGATGTACCTCATGAGGTCATGGATGCTGCCCACCCTTCCCTGTACCTAACCCTATGCATCTGCTGGGGCTAGGAGAATGACACTCCCCAAACAAGACATGTTTTTGGTATGCGGAACAACTTGATCTAACGAAAAGTAAGTCTTTAAAAGAAGCCACAGAATCTAGATTCCTTGGACTCTCATTTCTCTCCCTCTCACCTCACAGAGAGGCTTTCAGCAAAGCCCTCCTAGCTAGGTATCTACCTGACCAGAGCCACCAAAAGAGGGACACAATATTTTTTACTGAAATTTCATGAACAAGAAACAAGGGTTTTTGTTTTGTTTTGTTTAGTAATACTTGAGATTGAGCCCAGGACCTTTGCATTGAGCTCTATCCCAACATCCCAAACCCACCATTTGTTTGTTTTTGAGACAGAGTCTTCCTAAGTAACTAAGCTGACCAGGCTGGGCTTAAACTTGTAATCCCTCCTCCCTTAGCCTCCTACAGTGCTGGAATTACAGGTGTGTGCCCCCATACCCAACATTAGAGAAGACTGAACTCATATTACAGAAAGATTGAAGTCTGTCAATGCACCTTGAAAGACTTTTGTCACACACAATTATCCTCTACTTCAGTCCCAAAGAGAGTCATTTATGAACTACTATCTGTTCTGCAGACCAAGTAGACTTTGTCCCAAACTATGTGTATTCTCTAAGCCCATTCAGTTTCCCTCCAGAGGAATTTACTATTCCTCTGACATTTCTCATATCCCTTCCTTATAGAAAAAGAGCTGGAGGAATAGCATAGTGGTTAGAGCACTTGTCTAGCAAGCACAAGATCCTGAGTTCAATTCCCCAGCACCACATAAGCCAGGCATTGTGGAGCATGCCTGTAATCCCAGCATTTAGGAGGCTGAGGTAGGAGGATTACTGTGAGTTTGAGGCTGGTCTGGGGTATATAGCAAGTTAAGGACTAGCCTGGATTACAGAGTGAGACCTTGCCTCAAAAAATTAAAAAAGGAAAGAGGTATGTTGGCTGGTGGGCTAATTACGCTATGTGATTGCATGAAAGCAAGTAATAAATTTGTATGTTTTTCCAATTAATCTCTTCTGTTGTTTTATTTCAGTGAATTTTCAGAGGGCAAAGGGGAATTTTTCCTTCACCCTTACAGATCTCTTCCTAGCTAACCCAGCTGACTAACTAGCTGTGTTAGTCAGCTTCGTGTTACTATAACAAAGTAGCTACGATGATTAACTTAAGAAGAAAGGTTTGACTCACAGTTTTGGGGGTTTCAGTCCATGCTTGGTTGGTCCTGTTGCTTTTGGGCCTGTGATGAAGCAGTACATCTAGTGGGAGCATATGGTGGAGAAAGCTGCTCATTTCATGGTAGCTGAGTAGGAAAAAGAGAGGAGGGGTTAGGGTCCCAATGCATCCTTCAAAGGGACACTGTCTTAGTTACTTTTTCGTTGCTGTGACTCAATACCCAACACCCACAAACTAAGGAAAGGAAAGGTTTATTTTAGCTCACAGTCTCGAAGGTCACAGTCCATTCAGGGGTGGCCGGCAACAATCGAAGTACATGGCAGAGAGAGAGGTGGAGGCAAACAGGAAGCCAAGCTGAGGCTAGTTGAGACTAGTCCCCGTCCTCCAGGAAGGCAGGTGCAGCTTATGTATCCTTTCAGGTCTCCGCCCAGTAACCAGTCCCTCCTGCATCCAGGTGTGGCCACTACACACCGTTAATCCTAACTTAACTGCAATCCACCCCTCCAGACCAGATCCCAATCCACTAACATCACATGGTTCATTAAAATACATGAGACTTTTGGGGGACACTCCAGATCCTAACCACAACAGACACTCAATATGATGAAGATGTCCCACTAGACCCCTACCTTTTAAAGGTTCCACTCTCCAAATACTGCCACAGTCTGTGAGTCAAGCCATGCAGGCCTTTGGAAGACATTCTATACCCAAACTATAGGAGGGTGTTCCTGATTTTCTACATTGTTTTGATAAACAGATAATGTAATAAGTAAACCGCTTTCCTGAGTCCTGGGAGCTCTTCTTGCAAATGACTGAGGCTGAGGATAAAGCCGCAAAACCATTAGCTCACAGACACTCTGCTGGGTGCACAGATAACAACTTGGACTTGCCATTGGCCTCTGAACTGCGGGAGGCTTTGGTGGGACTGAGCCCTTAGCCTGTGGGATTCAACATCATGTCTGGGTTCACAGTGCCAAAAATGATTTAAAATGTAGGGCACCCCAGTTATGTTCCTCCCAAAATAGAGAATTGTGAGGTATGGAAACTGGCCCCAACCAACCAACACATACACATTGGGCCATACACAGAATAAGTGTGTGTATGGAGAAAAACAGTTGGGTTTTCCTATACAAGACACACGAACATCTAGGATGGGGGCCAGGGAACAATATCTAGCTCAATGCAGAATCGTACATTCTCCAGCCCCCTCTCGAGGTGGGTACTATCGTGCCCACTTCCTAAGACTCAGAGTAGTCAGTCCCTTGCCCAAGCTCACAAGGTTAGCAGTCACATCATCTGACTCCCATTCCAGGGCTTTCTCTCTTTCCCTGCAGCCTACCCAGGAAAGCCTGATCATTTCTTTGACTTCTGGACCCTTCTTGGGAGCAATGAGACCACAGTGGGAAAGAACTGTCTTCTACGGGGCCAAATGAATTCCACAAAGCGCAGGACTGAGAAAAGTGGAGAGCTCTAGGAAAGCCTTTTTAGAGTAGAAAGAGAATAGAATTGGCCGTCGTTGTGGCTGAGTTTGAAGAGGGCCTCTAACTAGATATTATTTATTGGGCCTCTGCCGTGTGCTAGGTGCTACGTGAGATGCTTTATATACATCATCACCAACCCTCCAGGAAACCTCTTATTTCTATTTTATTGGCCTGAAAACTGAAGCACAGTGAATTTAACTTACTTGTTAAAGGTGGAAGTAGGGTGCAGAATCATGACTGCCTAGCTGTAAAAGTCAGTCTCTTGCTTATTTGACTGGGTTCCCTTTAGAAGCCTGCAAAAGGACTTTGGCCCATTGCGATATCAAGAATTTTGCAAAAACATTAAGCCATTGCCAATGAGGTAAATTGAATAGTTTTGCACATTTAGGTATCTGACTTTTACTGAAAAATCGGAAGGCTGGAAACCCTGAGATTAGGAGACAACTGCGATTTGAAACTGAGCAGCAGCTCTTCTTTCTACGTGGGACATTTGCTCTGATTTTTGCCATAGTCCCCACAGTTCTCTATTGTCCTTAATGCTGAGACTGAGAATCGGTCGCCACCCTTAGCTTACCTGGACAGTTGGTTCTTTCGTATTTAGTCTACTTCTTTTATTTAGGTGGCCTATTGGTTTTAGCAAGCACTTGGCTCATGTGCCCAACATGCCTGCTTCACTACTGGTACAAGATGGTCAATGGAGTGAGAGAAGCAAGTGTTGGGTTTTCTATTTATTCATATGATTCCCACCCCACCCCCCTCTTTTTGTATCTAGTAATGGGGATTGAACCCAGGAGCACTCTGCTACTGAGCTATATCCAGCCTGTATATTTTTTTTTAACAGTCTTACTAAGCCAGGCTGGCTTTGAATCTTTGATTCTCCTGCCTCAGCCTCCTAAGTAAGTAGCTGGTGTTTTATAACCATCCCCCTGTACCCAGCTTTCCTTCCTTCCTAATTCTTTCAAGTTTTATCACATACTCCATGGCTATAATTTATAAGTTATGCATGTACATTGAATGCACTGATTGGCCTCAAGATAGAGTTTAAATATCACTGTTCTGAATCCCTACCTTTTCATCCACTGTGAGATGTTGCAAGCATTTCCTTTGACTTCCTGAGCTTGGGTTCCTTTTTTTCTACCTGTGGCTTACATAGAACAAGTTTTTCAAAATTCCAAACACCTGGCAAACTGTGAAGTGCTAGCAGTAAAAGTGGAAAGCCACCCTGGGAGAAGGCAGGGCACAGCATGGCGCTGCTCCTCTCAGCAGTCAGTGGTACCCAGAAGACTCCCTGGAGGGTGTGGAGGGAGAAAAGCAAGCTGAGACTGACCTGGCACAGGCCCCTACCCTGCAACAAGGACCGATTTTCAGGTTCATTAGCCTCGCTGATGTGCTCCGGGGGAGGACAGTGGCCCTGCTCTCATCACACGGAAGCTGCCACCCCGGCTTGGCTCACCTTCTCCTCACCTCCAGCCCACATCTGATCACCCAGGGAGGCCACTTCCTACTGCCCTCAACCACACTCACCTCCTTCATCCTTGGGTCTTTATGGCCTGGTGAGAGCCGCGACTTAAAAAGAAGATCAAACACAGGTGAGGTGATCAAACACAGCTGCAAATGTGGCCTAGTGTGGTCCCAGCAAAAAAGCTGCCTCCACCCAAAGGGAAAGATTGGCCCTGGGTCCAGGAGTCTGGTCCCCTCTCGAAGGCAGGCCGGCCTGTGAGTGGCCGGCTGAATCTCTGGACAGGATGCCCCAAGCTCTCGCTTCCTTCACTCCACCTACCAAGGATAATTTCAGAACTGCTCAAATCCCCAAAGTACAGACAGGTGTTAAGAGCCCGATCACAGCCCATGCAGGCGGGGAATGAGGGTGATCACAAGTCCTGCTAGGATCATGACCAAGGACCGTCTGGGCTAAAATGAGGGCTGTTGTGGCCAGCCGTCCCTAGACGTGGGCTGTGGGGCTGGAATTCAGAGTCCTGTGCTGCTGCTTTTTTGGGGACAATGTGCCATGAACAGACAGCCTGGAGGAGAAAAGAGGAAACAGAATGCAGGGCTGACCTCCGTTTGCTGTTCCTGTCTCTGCCTTGGGGCAGGACTAACGGAGAGGGTGGTCTGCTAACCCTTTTTGCAAGAGGAGTTCCTGGAGGTGGGAAGGCAGCCTGAGTCAGTGCAGCCCCTGGGCGCGACTGTTTATAGAGCATGTTTACATTCATGTTTAGCCCCAGGCCTTCTGAGGTAGGTGGTCCAGGTGAGGAACCCAGTGTTCTGGGGAGACTAAGGGAGCTGCTTAGTGTGCTCAGTAGGAAGGAGAGAAGTCTGGGCGTGACCTCACGTCTGCTGCTTCCCATGCCTGCGCTTCTAGCCCTGGGCAGATCATCTCTTCAGGAGGGCTTTCTGAAAGCATGAATCATTCCAAGTTACTATTATTATTGCTGTGACTCAGGATGGGGAGTGTTTGGGGGCGGGGGGAGCTTTGCTCCATATCTTCCATCTCTCTGTGCCTCTTGAATGTACTTGATTTTCTATTGGTTGGCTGGGGTGAAGGTAGGCAGAGAAGACCTAACTTCAGTGTTCCGTGTTTCCAACTTATTAACGCCTGATCAGGAGAGAAGGTCAAAGCTGTCAAGTTCCACGGAGGTGTTTGTGGATTTCAATTATCCATCAGAAACATCCATCCTTAACTCAGACAATCTGTGGCTAAATCCAACCCAAAAAGGAAGAGGCGGGAGGCTACCTGCGCCTTGTCTGAGACTTTGTGTCAGGGAGAGGGAGGGGCAGGAATTGCCACACGTGGGCACATTCAGGGTTTAATTTATCAGGGTTACTGGTTGAAAAATAAAACTTCCAACATTGCCCATGGGCAAACACCAAAATTAAAATCTTAAAACACATGAGAGAGACCCATAAGTTATTTAAATAGCTTAAAATAGTGTGAGACTCAACTGACTGTAAAATAACACCTTTTGGGGAGAACCATTTTTTAAAAAGGTTTTCCCTTACCTGTGAAAATGCACAAAGACGTAGTCCCCTCATATCCGAGGGAAATTCACTCACTTGTTATTCTGCACACATTTATCGAATGCCTCTTACGGGCCAGGCACTAGACTAGGGAGGTGTTAGGAGAATATTGAGATGGGAATGACTGGATTCTTTCCCTTATGGGGCTCCCAGGCATTGCAGAAGATACACGTGAAAATTAGTACCACTGTGAGGACGTGAAGAAAGGAAGAGGACTCCAGGCAGAGGGGACAGCTGGGTAAAGACCTAGAATGGTTGTCTACAACCTGCAACTCATCAGTGTTTTACCCTTGTTTTTTGAGTGATGAAGAAGTATACGATTTAATGTATACAACATGCATATGAAATATGTAATTAATGTACATGTATAAGTACTAAAGCTTCTTTCTTAAAATTTTTATTATAACATTTAAAAAATCAAGGGCAATAGGTTGGTCACACCTGACAGCCATATAAACCAACACATTTGGGACCAGGAAGGAGCCCAGTGTGCCTCACCAAACATGAGAAGAAAGTTTAGTTCCTAACAGGGACAAAGTATTCCCTGACATAGACCTGATTCCTTAGGACAGGGAGATGCAAATGCCAGGTTATAGGAAGACTTAATGAACGATGATGAGTTAAACTGCTGGCAAGGTATTTTGTTTTCAGTACTGGGGATTGAACTCAGGGTCTCTGAGCCACATCCCCAGTCCTTCTTTATCTTGAGACAAGGTCTCACTAAATGGTTCAGGCTGGCCTTGAATTTGCCATCCTCCTGTTTCCTCCTCAGGCTACAGGGTCAAGTGCAACTATCTGGGGGTAGGTGGGAAGAGAAGCTAGACCATATGGTGGCTTTTGCAAGAGTGAGAAAGCTTCCCAGAAGCCTTTGTAGGTCACATGGTTCCTCCTCAACCACACATAATCGAAAGGACAGGGTTTCTTTTAGACCAATCAGGTTGGACATAGAGCTAAACAGCAGGGTAGTGTTATGAAGGTCTCCTGAGTAGGGGATGCCTACACCCCATGCAGCAAGCAGAGGAAGTCAAAAAGAGAATGCTAGGCAAATTCAAGTACCCGCCTTAGGGATGCCTTGCAAAATGCTGGCACACAGTAAGTTCAGTCTGCAGGAACTAACATTAGGGCCTTAACAAATTACCATACCACCCCAGTTTGCTTGCAGTCACAGTCTACTACGTTTTAGGTGCCTTTCTTTAATTGCACCTGGAGTCATTAAACTTCTAAGTAAGAAGGAGGGAATAAAAGCAAGAGAGACTCTAAGACACCTGGCGCAGCTAGCTCAGAGTGGCTGGTGTCACCACCATCATGCTCTCCATAAAGTTCTCCTGAAACTATATTGCATTTGACATTTTTTAGACCTGCAACATGAATCCTCAATTCTCAAAGGTATATTAACATTTTTTTTTTTTGTTCTCACACCACCTTGAATTCCTCAAGAGAAGTTACACAGCTCTTCCTATGACATCTTCTGTGCCATCTGGTGGCTTTGCACTTTGTCCATAATGATTATGAACTGGGAAGGGGCCTGGCTGCCAGGGGACAAATTTCACCTCTAGTACTGTATGGTTACGTGAACTTGGGCAAGTCAGCCTCTCTGTGTGTATTTCCTTGCCTAGAAAAATAACACTATAAATAAAAATAAATAAATAAATAATACAACTTCACACTTCAGACTGTTGTGGTGATGAAAACAGTTGAAGTTTCTATCTGAAAGAGGCAATCTGTGGAGGGCGAGTTTCCAAGCTTGGATGGACTGGGTTCTTCCCACATCCTGCCATCTCCTGGGGGAGAAGGGCACAGAACAAGAACATGGGGAGGGAAGAACTACGGAAAGTGCCCTTCCATAATTCAAAGAAAAGACAGTATTATTACTGTCTAGCGTAGAAACAAGATACAAACAGATGCCAAGATGTGCCATCGGGCTAATTCCTGAAAAGGTAAAACTGATATTAGAGTCGCATTATATAAATGTTTGCATATGTTCAAGGCTCTTAGTTCAAATGGCCTTTAATTGCTTCTTTATTGGCATGGAAAATTTCCAGCTCTGCTGCTACTAGCTGTGTGATTTCAAGGAACTCTCTTTCCTTGTCTGAACTTCACTTTTATTGGCCATAAGATGAGACTAATAAGTTTTCTCTTGTAAGAAAAGAAAGACCACATTAAGTAATGTGCCTGAAAGGATTTTTAAAAAGAGTGCACAGTACTGTAGGCAGTTAACAACTGCTGTAATAATCATCCACAATAAAAATATATTCTAAGTTAATGTAATGATTTGAGCTCTCCATTTGAAATATTAACCTGAAGAATGATCCACAAGTACTGAAATCTTGATTTTTATTGAAAATGAGGGCTAAAACTTGGAGATATTTGTTTTTTAAGATACTGTCTTTTGTTATTATATTTTGTCTTCATAACATCTTTGTTAGAGACCAAACAGAAATCAGTAACTTGCTTCAGACAGAAATCTGGATGGTCCAAACTCCTGGAATAAGGTAGCTGTCTTTGTGTATGTATTTTCTGGGTAAATCCAAATACTGGGTTAAACCAAGTACTTCACTGTGGGTAAGGAAAATCGGTGCCCTGTGGGCTGGGCTGTTCATAGCCTTACTACAAAACCTGACACACTATGTGTTCTGCCCTCTCCAGCCAAGGCTGCTAGCTCCTTCCCTCAGGTTCATTCACACAGCCATCAGGATGGACAGCCAGTCATTTTGGGTTAAAAGCAACTAATGTCAGACCCCTGCTGGCAACGCCTGGTACCGCATAGGGGAAGCAATTCGTATTAATGAAGACTGTTTACAGGCGCAAGAGCTCAGGTGGCAAGGAATCAGTCTTGCTTCCCTTTATTTCTAGGTGCTAATAGGTATCAAAAAGTGAGCTGGAATGAGACCAAAAGAAAGATCTGACTTACAATGGAGAACAGTTCTTGCACTCTCTTCCCTCAGGGAAGTTAAGCGTTTGGATCTCTCTCCCACGAGCTTCTCTCTTCCTTCCATAACTACTTGGACACTTTGTGTTTCTATCTGTATTCACGCTCAATGTCTATTGCACATGCTCACCTCTAGTGGGCACGGAAGGTTCTTCTAGGAATTTCTCACGTGCAGGGAGGAGGGACTGTGAAAGGGCAAAACAGAGTGTCCGTTGTAGGTAGCAAGACTATTGTAATAGGAGGCAGAGCTTGTGCATATTAGAAATACCCAGAATTGCAATTATATTTCTTCTTGTAGTCTTTGACTTTCTCTTCTTATTTCATAGAACTGGAGTAAGATGTAGCCTGCTCCTGTAAGGGAGAATGAGGCCCTGGGAGAAGGCAGCACCAAGCATGCCAAAGATAGCAGGAGAACCCACACCATACCCAGATCTTGGAGAAAGAGAACAAAACTTGTTTGTTTACATAGGGTCTCACTCTGTAGCCCAGGTTGGTCCTGAACTCAGTATGGAGCCCAGGCTGGCCTTGGACTCATGGCAATCCTCCTACCTCAACCTCCCTAGGTATGGAGTTATAGGCACGCATCACCATAACTGGCTTTATGTGGTTCTGGGGAATCAAACTTCTCCACTTTACTGCTGTGCCATTCTTCCAGCCAAAGCAAAACTATTGCTAAGAAATAGGAATCTTACTCAGTGCTCCTTGGGAGAAACCTGAGGTAACAGAAATGAGCGTAGATGGTGACAAGGTTGCTAAGGGACCTGTGTCCACTCCCAACTTGCACAGCTGAGCAGACCAGAAGATGGGGGTTGGAGAGGGCTGAGGGATGGGAAAGCCACTGCATGTCTCTGAATGTGGCTTGCGAGATGACCTTTTTATCTCTCGCATAGTAGAAAGCTCTAAGGACCGGGAATCAATGGCAAAAAATCAGAATCTTATCTGGTCTACCTTCCTGGTCCTGTTATTTAAAAGTCACAATAGGATGATGGAATAGAAGAGGAACCAGTGTCTTTCAACCAAGTGCCTTCCTCCTCGGGGATATTCCTCTTTCATTTGGATTAAGTGACACATATCCTCTCTTTCCCATAAAACTGAAGCACCATCTCATTAGCGTCCCAGAGAATGTTCTGTGATTTCAGGAAGAAATCTGTGATTGTCAATCTAAATGTGGAGGCCACGGTGATTTTTAGAAGCGTGTTGGCTGAGCTGAGAAGGCAGTGAGAAACCCATCACTGATTTTCATAGACGCTTCAGAAGAACTCTACACAGATGGACTCTATTAAGATACTTAGCTAGTTCACTGTTCATGGGTATTTTGATCGTTGTCACATTTTTGTCATTAAAAACAATGCTACAGTAACATTTTTAGGCTAAAAGCTTGAAAATATGTCATATTTCTTTCAGTTTTAAAAATTTCTAGGGATAGGACTGGATATCACCAAATTTCCCTTGAAAATGTTTGAAAGTCAATCAATTATAATATTGATAATAATTATGGTATTCCTCGATGGCTTACTATGTAGCAGGTACAGCATCAAGCACTTTTAAAACATTATCATGTTTGAGTCTCTCATCAACCCAATGTGGTAAATTCTATTATTCTTCTCATGTTATAGAAGATGAGAGGGCACACAAGCTACTTGCTTAAAGTGACTTAGTAAGGGTCAGATCTAGGCATCCTGATATACAGAATCTGTGCTCCTACTACTTCCCTGGGGGAGGAATTTTATTTCCAGAGGAGAAAGTGTGATGATTTGATGCAAACCGTTCATAGAGGTGGGCCACTGGGGGCATGGCACGGAAAGGTGTTTTCTCAGATTCTCTTTCTTCACTGTGCAGTTCTACCATGCTGTTTCTTTGGAGCCAGCCTACCATGGACCAGATCCACTGAAACTGTGAGCCAAAATAAGCCTCTCCTTTCACTTACATATGTACATTTTGTCTCATCAGCAGGAACTTGATTACTACAGGGAAACTAGTTCCAGGGTGTATTCTTTCCTAGTTCATCTCTTCTGTTTCCCTCCTAGTTGCCATGCAGCCAACAGCTTTCCTTCTGGTGTTCTGCCATCCTGTTTCTGCCTTGCAGCCAAGTGACCATGGACTGAATCCATTCAGGCTGTGAGCCACAATCATCCTCTGCTCCTTTAAGTTAAGGAAGGTGGGCATTTTGTCCCAGGGACAGGTAAGTGACTAATATAGAGAATATGGGTGATAGGCAGCCCCTGGGCTTGGAGAAGTTGGCCATTTCGTTGGAAAAGGAAGTCAATTGGAAGCTCATCATAAATGTTACCATCTTAAGTATTCATTAATAAATCTGAGTTTAATTTTGATGTAAAGACCCAAACTGAAGGTCATAAAAGAATTTCACTGTAGCTATGCCTATGAAACCTCTTTTCTTTTTAAATGTGTGATTCAGTTAATCCACTACTTCTGTTAACCTCTTCCAAAAACAACTGATTAAAGTAATTTAGTTTTTCCAATTAACTGGTTGTTCTGGTGCTTTGTCATACTGGCAGAGTATCATGGAATTGGATGGTGGGATACTGTGATTCAGGGCCATATCTGCTGTCCTGCATTTTTAAAAACAGTCATTAATAGGCGTGAAGAGACATGGGGAGAACTGGGAACAACTCTGGCAATAGCTTTGTCCAGGCATGCTGATTGTCTATGAACCACTTTGGATGGTGCTTCTCTGTTTCTGAGAGGAAAAGTATAGGAGGGAGTTGAGGAAGGGGACCAGAGGGAGAAGGCAGAGCAAGGACAGCTGTCCCAGCAAGTGAGGCATTTACTCCTTACGACTGCTAAATCCCTATTACATTCCAGTGGGTCTAATAATCTCCTAAGAAAATGCTACCCTTGTACCTCTTCTTATCACAAAGGGCATGAACTCCATCCGAGACAGTCCCTGACCAGGGGGCTGTGTTGTGATCTGGTTGTCACTGCACTTTCTATATGAGGAACGAAGGCCTAAGTCACCAGCCTGACATATACACATGTACATGATGTGTAACCCATGACCAGTCTGATGGGATGGGAGGAGTGGTAGTATGAAATTAAGATTATAATGAGATAGAGAAAATTTTACTTCTAAGAACTCCTTTCAGGGAAATGAATGTGTGAAGTTGGGGAAAAAAAATACTTTGAAAGACATTTGGAAATGGGTGTGGTTATGACTCCCAAAAGGGCAAATTGGAATAACAACAGATGGTTGCTAATGGTCTTCTTAAATGGGGGCCAGGGCTTTTGCTGCTAAGTGTGGTATGCAGGTGGAGGCACCATCTCCAACACCCTGACCCATATGCCTCTATCTTGTCCTTTAAATAAACATCAATCTATTATTTAAAGAGCAGTCTGGAGGGGTGCCAAGGCATTCATCCTGATGTGGCCGTATTTCTCTCTGGTGTTGTGTATACACTCACTCCCTGGCAACTCCCACCCACACGGGGCTGCCCACCAGATGGTACCTCTGAGGGCACCTCAAGGCTCCTATAGCCTCCAGGCTAGTGGACCAGGGAAGACATGAGAATGGTTCACGGTTCACTCCAAGGAAGAACACAAACTCCAGTCTTTAAGGACGTTACATCTCAGGTTCTCAGTCCAGAAAACGGATGTTACCATTTGTTATGGGTAAAGAGGCCAGCCAATACCCATGCTGTCCTTCACCCTGTGTCTTGATGTTCTTCCATGGAAACCCAGGAAATTTGTCACACTGAAGCTCCACAGTGCACCTGAAGGTATCAAAAGCCCTGAGAAATTCCTCAGAAAGAAACCTGGTTAACATGATTATCCTACCGCTACTTCGCAACTCACTTGATGATAGTGTAATTTTTCATGCTTGTGTGCACTGAGTGGAAATGCTGCTCTCCACATAGCATTCCATGGGAGTTCAACTTCTGGACCACAGCTCACTACTGGCCTGCAGCCTGCTGGGAATCAGGCCATGCAGCAGCAGGTGAGTGGCCGGCAAACAGGCAAAGCGTCATGTGTATTGAAGGCAACTCCCCATGACTTTGGTTACTACCTGAGCCTGCTCTGTCAGGGATCCCCCTGATTCTGCACTATGGTCAGTATATTGCAAGGTCATAATAATACAAACAGAGTGCACAACGAATATAATGCGCTTGAATCATCCCCACCACATCCCTCCCTGGACACTGTCACAACAACAACAACAAAAAAAAACTGTCACAAAACTGATCCTCAGTGCAAAAAGGTTGAGGACTGCTGGTCTGTATATACGTCCAGTTCTCCCCGGCACACACAGACATGCACGTGTGTGGGCAACTACATACACACATGCCTGTGCATATACTCACCCCACATATTTGCCTATGGACACATACACACAAGTACGCACAATAAAGAGGCACAGGAAGAGAGAAAAAGCATCCTCACATTCTTGCTGTTATTTCTTCCTCTGCTGAGATCTTACAATGTTGGAGTTTAAAGAGAGTGGAGGACCCTCCAACCTGGTTGACTGTAACCCTCATTTAGGACAATGGAGAGAGAACTAGCCAAAGGCTCCTCAACTTGTGGGAGGCAGAGCAGAGTGGGAGTTAGGTTTCCCACTTACTTCCGACATTTGTGCTAGGGTAGATGGAGCTAAAGGTGTCTTCTGATTTGCAACATGTACCATCTGGAGTGATCCTGGATCTGAAAGTCCATAGGAACATTTGAATAGCAACTCTGTGTGAAGTAAATTTGTCAGCCTTGGAACGGGACAACCTTCAAAGACTTATAGATATTAAGCATGTGAACAAATAAATACAGATGATACTGATAAGAAAAGGTATACCACGGTGGCACAACAGAGAAGACCTTGAGAGGATTTCAAAGCCTTGATAGGATTTTTTTTTTTTTTTTTTTTTTGAGACAGGGTCTCACTCTGCAGCCCAGGCGGGTCCTGAACTCACTATGGAGCCCAGGCTGGCCTCAGCCTCACAAGTGCTGGGATTACAGGCATGCGCCACCATACCCGGCTTTATGTGGTGCTGGGGAACTCAAGTACTTAGGGCTTGCTGGGCAAGCACTTTAACCGCTGAACCATTCCTCCAGCCCCTTTATGGGATTTTAAAGCCAGCAGAGCAGCCCACAGAGGGACACTCTCCAACTGAGCAACCCAAAGAGGGCTCCATTTGATGAGTGTTAGGTAGCATGGTAAATAGTAGCCATAAGCTACTGTTGTTAAGTGCCTGCTATACATCAGGCACTGTACTAGGCCCTAAGAACATCCTCAGTTAGAAAAGGACAGAGGTAGTACTGGAACCAAGTCTGTCTGCTACTAACACCTACTATCCGGAGGAAAGTCATTCCATTTTCCAAGGACAAAAGACTGCACATGACTTTTTTTTTTTTTTTTTCCTAGAGATGCAACACAAGGGTTAAGTGGATCCTAATGTTAACGGGTTTTCCTCAAAAACTGAGTTTAAATTTTACTTTTTGCTTAAATCCACTGCTCTTAGGTCTATCCTCCAGAGCTCCTTGGCTTCCCCATGAATGCACGTAAAATCAATTACATCATATTACGTGATGCCAGTTGTGTTTATACCACAGAAGGGAGGAAATATGCTTTTATGAACAGACTTTGTTTTTCCATTCTGTTCCCTCCCTGGGGGAAATCTGAATACTTTTTCTCAGGTTAGACATTGTGTGTGGTTTCAGAACTGAACTGACAGGCCGGATACACACCACACCTTATTTATTTTCCCTTCTGCGGGAGGATCTCAGCTGGGGTTCTCCCCCCCCCCCCCCAATTGAATTTTCTTACACTTGAAAAATGACTCAAGCTGAGAAACTTCCCAAACATCTGAAATCCAAGACTTTGTGCCTGGAATCCACCAGGCTCATGGTTTCCAGATGGAGAGACCGGAAGAAGAGGCGGAGGAGTGAAGGAAGGCAGTGGGAGGATGAAGGGCAGGGGGAAGCCTGAACTCTGGATCACCCTGACTGCCTCGTGCACAAGGCCCAGTCTCTCCTTTGCTCTCCAAGCCTGCCATTTGACAATGTGCCAGGCCCCTGGATAGGCAGCAGTTGTTCGTGTTCTCATGAGACTGTTCTGCTGATCATTAGGAAGTAATTCATGATGAAATTGTCTGCTGTGGGCAGTGGTGGGATTCAGAAGCACAACACAAAAGGATGCCAATGGCGTGGCTATCAAGAGTGGCTATCCACTACAGATGGATTTTTTTTCTCCAATCCCAGAAAGGGCAAAAGACAGATATTTTTAAAATCTTGGTTTCTTTCTATCATTTAAGCATAAGCAGTGGCAGACCATCAGGTGACCTAAGCCTTTCTGCGCACGTCTTGCCAGAGGTGGGAGAGGGCACCTGTATTAGTTACTGATCATTGCTGTGTCAACATACCCAACCTCCCTAACTTCAGGGAGTACAGGTTTATCTCAGCTCACAGTTTAGAAGGCCTCACACAGTCCATTGATGGGGCAGCCAGCTGTGGGGAAGGCGCCTGGCAGAGGCTAGGCAGCTGTTTATTGCATGGCATGGAGAAACCAAGCGAAGTAGGAACCACGTGAAGTGAGGAGACTCAAAGGTGAGAGCCTGTCCAGGAAGAAACTGTAACAATATTTCTTCTTCCTTCCTTTACTCAACTCAAGCTGCCAGCTGAGTCCCTCACACCGTTGTTGACTGTGGGCACCCTTGTCTCACATCCAGGCCCGCAGTCAACAACACACAGGTCCACAGTTGCCCCATCACATCCAAGTACATGAGGCTTGTGTGGGACACTCTAGATCCTGCAGAGCCTAGCAGGCAAACTTACTATTATCAGGCAAATATAAATTGGCCAAGGTGAGTGGGGCATGATTTCAAAAAGAATGAACTGGTTTCATTAGGCCAGTATCTTCTAGGAGAAATATGAGTTTGGTGGAAATGGACAGGATCTGCCTGTTAACAAATGAGAAATGAGTATAAATGTTGAGAAAATACCCATTTAAACTTTTCATTTGATTCATAGTAGCTGTATTATTTAAGAGTTACAGGGTTATAATTTTATAGTTGTGGTTTATATACTCAATGGAATATTATGCAGGCATCAAAAAAATAAAATCCTGTATTTGCATAAAATGGATGGAACTAAAAGCCTCTGTTGACTGAAGTGTCATACACAGAAAGTCAAATACTGTTCGTTCTCACTCACAGGTAGAAACTAAACAAGTCGATTTCATCCAAGTATCAATAGAGAGTAGAAAAGTGTCCACTACAGACATAAGTGCTAGCCTCTCACAGCACAACAGATGACTACAGTTTACAACGACTTGTTATATATGTATTACTACCAACCAACAGTCTAAGAGTGATTTTTCTGTACTATGGTTCTGCCTACTTGGAATAGTTTGAACCTGATACTAGAATACAGCCTTCCAACTGTGTTCAAAAGGTCTCATAATGTGTAGGGAGGAATTAAGTCCAAAACTGTTCCAATTAACAGGTCTGTTTTAAAGATGTCCTAATAAATATTGTGCGTAGCAAGAGGCCACCCTTAAGCCAGATACTTGGGCTTAGTGTTTTCAAGAGCCAAGCAAAGCCTTCAGCCTCTCTCTAACCTGATCCCCTGGCCAGCGACACGTAAGAGGGTAACTATGCTCGGTCTTAGGGACAGGACACAAGTCAGCAGAAGCGAACATGTCCTGTTCTGGGTACCTGCAACAACACATCACTCCTCTTGCCCTGAGGTGTGAAGAGACATTATCTATCTCTTTAAGCTGAGCAGCATCTAGAATTTATGAACTTCTTTGGAGTATGATGTCAATCTGGGATTGGGGCCCAGACCAAAAAAACATCAACAGGGGCTGGAAGTATAATTCAGTGGTTACTTGCCTGGCAAGTAAGGGGCCCTGGGTTCAATTCCCCAACACCACATAGGCTGGGCACGGTGGCACATGACACATCTGTCAAAAATTAATGAATAAATTGGAAAAAGTAAAGGGCTGCATCCATGGGCCTGGCTCCAAAATTGAAAAATCTTTTAAAAATATGAACAACTTCTCTCTTTTTCCCCCCATCTTCCCCTACTGCTGATTGTACTGAACTATGATTTAATTCATGCTGCTGTAAGGGTCTTACAAAATGTTGGTTGTGATGAAGTCAAAAAAATATTTAAAGTAAGTAATATGGCCAGTCAAATAGATAAGGTCATAACCCAGGACAAAACTCACTCTCAACAGCAAAAGGACAGGCATGAAAAAAAAAAAAAAAAAACCAAATGAAATGAGGTTACTAATTTGTACTATTTCTATATATAACTGACAGGGCATGTGACTTTACAAGTTATGCAGTTAAAAGCAGTGCATTATGGGAAAATGACTGCTTCAGTCTTGTTTTTGGTTCATTTTTTTCTTAGGGTTGTCAGATCAGGGTCAGATTCCCACAAAGGGCTCAATGATCCATGAGAAATAAATCATGTCTTCATTCTATGGCTTAATATACACATTCCATCATTATGAGAAGCAAGCAACTCTTTTGCTTGAGGGCTCCAACATAGAGTAAGGTCAAATGTGGCCCTGGAGACCAAATTCCCTAGGGACGAATTGCTCTGCTTGTGAATTCTTTTTTCTTAGCAACACTCACTATGAGCCTTCCAGACTGGAATTGTGTCCTTGTAAGGTTTATTCTTGTTGGAACAAAGAGCTGGAGAAATACAAGTTGAAAATCTGTTATAGGTTAAATTGTTATACCCAACTTGTAGTGAGGGTCTACTTTCTTTTTATTCTTCTCCAATTCTGCTGTAATGACTACTGCCTAAAATAAATGGGCCATCGACAGGTGCTTAGAGATAACAGGGATGCTTAAGTGATTTTTACAGTAGCAGTACTTGTTGGAATAGAATTTGACCTGTATTCTGGTTATTAGTTTTATTCATCACATTGAAAACTTGGCACTTCCATTGTTCTTGCCATTATATGCAAAGCACCGTAGCATGAAAGTCACTTGTAAAGCTGTGGAGAGGACAGAAAACTATAAACACAAGAGGCTCATGGAACAATGAAGCCCTAGATAGAGAAATGTATAGTTTGTTCAGCTAAGTGTTCTAGGTTGTCAAAGGTTTATTTGTTCCTTTTAGTCCCTAAGGGGTTCAAGGGGTTTTGTTTTGTCTTGTTTTTGACCATTTGCCATACAAACATTTCTAAAGAGGTTTGCTTTTTACCATTTGTGATATAGTTGTAAAATGTCTGCTGTACAAATTGGTCTTTTGTAAGTATGATTTTTAAAAATTCCTGATGCTCAGGGTCATTATTTGAATATAACTCTATTGTCTTATGACAGTGAGGGTCTTTTAGCCATAAACACTCCCTTCCCTAAAACAGTATTTCTGAAGATCTTCATTCTGTTTTCCATTTTCTGTCTTTTTTTTTTTTTTTTTTTTTTTTTTTTTTTTTTTTTTTTTTTTTTTTTTTTTTTTTGCTGCCACTTTCCCTCCTTTGTCCTAAGTTTCCCAGGAAGTCTGTTTCTCTCCCTTAATTTACTGTAGGCTTAGAACCATCACGTAGAGTCATGGGAAGTAACAATGAGTAAATTCTAAGCCGGTGCCTGACGGGTGGACATGTGCCTTATGCCCACTTCCTCATATTAAATGCTCAGAAGGCTTGCTTACCTCCTAGTTTTGTTTCGAGAGGCTCGGACTGTTCAGTTTTTCCCGGATGTGTCTCAGCTACTCTCATCCAATCCCCAGTCAGGAAACATGGAGTAAGTGAAGCTGTCTGCTGGCTGAACCCTAGGTAGACAGGTCGCTGCTGAGTCCTGAAATGGCATGAAGGTTGTGAGCCATTCTTAAATAGCAAATAGTGAGCTGTGGTCTGTGGCATTGATAGTTAAACTCAGCAAATGAACTATAAAGTAGCTTTTTGTTTTGGCCATCCTTTCCAAAAGTACAAAGCTGGCCTAACGTCAAGCTGTTGAAGATACCTTCAGGATATTAAATTATGGACTTAGTGTCAGAGCTGGCTGACTTCTAAGGTTCTAAGACCATAACAAAAGGGGCCGTGGCTTTGCCTCCCTTGGTGATTCTGTTATTTATGGCTCTAGAACTGAGAAGATGAAGCATATCCAATAGTTCTTTCCTTCCAAGAGAGTGGTTTCAGGCTAGAAGAGGAGTCACTGCTACAGGCACCCTCCTATTCCCCACTGTGTACTCTTTGCCAGGTAGTACAAGGTATGGCCTAGCAGAAGGCCAATCCATCCCCCCCCCTCCCCGCAAGACCATACTGAATGAATTACTAATATATGCTATCATCAGTGCAGCTAGGAGAAGAACACTAGAAACAGGGATTATGAAGTTGACTTGAGTTTAAATCCTGATGCCCACTCATTAAGGTGTAACCCTAGTCAGAGCACTTAATTGTCTAAGTAGGATTCCTGCGCAATAAAATCAGAGATGGCAGTTATTAGTGCTATGAGAATTAAATAAGATAATCTGAAAAGCAACTAGGAGAGCTGCCCGTCCAAAGAGCTCACTAAACGGTAGCTATTAGTGACAAAAATGAATGTTTTAAAGCTGGAAACTGCAACATTTAACAAGTACAGACATTCAGTGCAGCCAGCTAATGACTTTAAGCAGTCTTTGTTTCTGTTTTCTTTCTGGTGACGTCTTCTATTAAAAACTGGCAGCCTGGCGTCTTGTTGGGTATCTCTTACTCTGGTGCCTGAGTAAGGACAGGAGAGGTTTCAGACAAACTGCAATTTCACCCTTTCATGAGTGTAAAGGAAATTAAGCCATGTGTAAGCTGGTTCCAAAAAAGGCCAATAATAAAGAGCTGTAGCTTTCTAAGGGAAAGACAAGGAAATGAGAAAGGCTGGGGCCGTAGGATGTGGTGCAGAGTCCTGGCACCAGGAAGCTGGGAACGAAACCTCCAACTACCTTGCGGTTTGTTAAAACCCTGAAGGCTCCCAAATGCTACACTCTTTGCAGTGCCATTCCACCAGCAGAAGCAGCTTCAGTATCTGGGGAGGAGAAAGTAGGGCCAAATTATCACCACAGGAGACACACAGTCGCTGTCCTCAGCTTTACCAGCCTGGCTTATTAGGTAACCTTGAGTGACTTACCGCCCTGCGTTGGGTAAGTTTCCCAAAGTTCTCACTGTTCCCAGCTAAAAGGTTCTAATGCAGTTAAGTGTGATTAAAAGAAATTTACAGCAAGCTTCACAAACTACCTTGCTTCCACAAATACCTGCTGGTGGCTTTAGGGGTTTTAATCACTAAATATTAACACACTTAGGTGGGGCTTGCATTTTCTAATTTATACAGTCCTATATCACTGGCTTTCACATTTGGCTTAGAGTATAAGTCTGCTGGTTTTAGTGCAACCTCTGTTCTTGCTATTATAAACCAGATTGAAATTACTCTATTTATAACTTAATTCCATCTACCAATTATATGGAAATAACATACTCTCAAAGCTACAAAAGATGACTTTGCTGGCCTAATTTTGCATTATTGAGATTTTCTAGAAAATACAGTAAAAATTAAAACCCGACTTTCTTCTTAGTTAATCCAAATTATAAAGTGTTAAATGTTATTTGAAATCATCGTTCAGGACCAAGAGTTCTTTGGGATATAATCTACTCTGCTCATAAATTTTACCTTGACATGCGACATTTTATTTAGAGGAGAAACCATGTTTCTACATACTCATGATCTTTAGTCTGTCCTTTTGCCACTTTCCTGAGCTCTCCTAGGGCCCTGGGGGAGGCAGGAGTAAATTAGGCTCCCACATCCAAACACCATCATCACCACAGTCAAGTATGCAGATCACTTGGTATTTATATCAAGCAGGGTCCTCTGTGCACAACTCCAAGAGACAAATGGTATTTCCAGTAATAGTTTATTGATTTCCAAAGCACAGGGGCGCCAAGTCTGAACATCCTGGGATAGCAGTAAATCTCTTACAAAATAATTTACAGTATGAAAATGATATACTGAAACATGAACTCTAATTTGTAATCCCCTTGAAAGAATGAGTGTTCCCTTGTTTAGAGAGAAGGGTGGAAGAGGAAGACGCATAAACAGGGAGTGTGACTGTGTACAGGAAGACCCACGGAGGACGGTGGGTTCACTGGTACTACCCACTCCTACAGTGTGGCCCGTCACTTAAAAGGCAGGTCAGGTTCAACTCCCTTCAAGTATAAACCCGTGGTCCCTTCAAGGTACTATCAAGCTGAGCAGGGGCTCTGTGGCTCTTCTACACCAGCGTACCCATACGTGTCTTCCTTTATTATCACGTCCCCGCTTTAGCCCTTGTTCTATGTCTGGTTTGCTCTCAGTTCTGGAGAACTGCCAGGCAGCCCCAAGATTCAAAATGATACGGTCTTTCTTAGGATGGCCTGGTTTTACAACTCTTACAAGAATTAAGGTAGGGATTTCAGAAACAATGAGGGGTGGAGTCTCAGTGAGATCTGGAATCTCCCTTACAGGCTCTCTTTTCTTCTCAAGGCTGGGCTGGATGGACTTGGTCCATAAATTTTTTATTTTTTTTTTAAACAGAAAAATCTGAATCTGTGCTCAGCACACTGTAAACATGCAACCAATTTTCTCATTGAAAAGCATACACCAAACAGCCACGATGTGAGGGTACAATTTCAGGAGTCAGGAGGAAGATTATTTTCTAGGTGGGAGAAGAGAACTTCCAAAGCCCTGTCACTGCAAGGTCATGAATTCTGCAGCTGTGCCATGACGCCTTCAGTCACAAGTTGTGGCTAAAATGCCCTATGTTGCCAAAATGGCCGGACATCCAAACTTCCTATGTTATTAGACATTTCCAAGATGTCCTCCAAGGAGGACAGGAGGACAGCTTCCTTCTGGCTGTTACCATGGCTCAGTGCTGAAATCCTCTGCCAGACACCTTCTTATATGAATGCACTTAAGCGCCTATGATCTGGTGGCACCTAAATCAAGCTGGAAGAGACCCTGTGGTGGTATGTAATGAGGGTCACTTTCAGCTTCCCTTAGTTCTAAATGGTGTGCATGTGTATATGGATACACGCATTTATCATTTATAGAAAGTTATGCACACACATACCCCAGTATCAAGCGGAGTGCTCCATTCTCTAGACTTCAGGCTTACCCTCCAGGTGAAGAACTGGAGGCTAGATTTACTAAAACACGAAGATTTCCTTTTCAGTGGCAAAGCAGCAGCCGACATTTTAAAATAATGTCAGGGAGCTGAAGGCCCTTCACTTTTGCTATTTCTGAAAAGTCCTACACTCTGGAAGGCCAATAAACACCTTATTTATGGAGGATAGCACAAAAAAGGGACGGCTCCCTCAAGTCCTGGAGGCGGGCTCAAGTTCATAGGAACACATAAAGCATCTGCTCAAGTGGACGAATAAGGCAACTTGCATGACATTTCTGGGCCCAAATTACAGCCATGAAATGCTTTTTGAGAATTC
This sequence comes from Ctenodactylus gundi, assembly GCA_004027205.1. Lineage (NCBI taxonomy): Eukaryota > Metazoa > Chordata > Mammalia > Rodentia > Ctenodactylidae > Ctenodactylus > Ctenodactylus gundi. Next base: position 69,945 of record PVKB01001457.1, on the reverse strand, counting down.
ATAAAGTAGATGGTCAGACTGCAGTGAGGAAACCTGGAAGATTTTTTTTATTCACTGTGTTTTCAGGTGTAGCTTAATGTGGGCACAGAGCAGGAAGCACTGAGTTAAAACTGCCTCCCCTATTTCCTAGACCAGAAACAATCTAGACAAGTAACCCTTCCTCTCTGCACGTGTTTCATCGCCTAAGAAATGGAGGCACAGGGCCTGCCTGCAGCTAATCCTGGACACGGGTTGTTTCCCCTTCTGGGCTGTCAGAGCTGAGACCTGAAGCCCTTCCTGGGACTACCCTGGTTTTAATTATGTCAAATCAAAGGACAAATCTCTCTCAGCATTAGAAGTCCAACATCTGGAGGCTGCTAGGACTGCTGGGAGTACCAGGTTCGTCCTGGAGACATTCGTGACTGAACCTCTTGCGGACTTCTCCCTAACGATTCCTACAAACTGTGCTGCCTACGACCAGACAGGACGCAATTCTGAGCACTCTAACTTTTACTGACCTGGCAGGAGGGAAGCTTCATCAGGCTGGGGCTTAAGGCATGCTCCAGCGTTAGGGAGAGTCTGGGGCCTTTGCAGGAAGCAGCCTAGTTCTTACGTTGATAAATGCTGCCGGCAGGAGCTGAGGAGCCTGGGCAGACGCTGTCGTGCTCCGTTTAATGCTTCCCTGGTTAAAGTTTTATCAGGTGCTGAGGACAGCAGGAGCCCACACAGCAAATCTGAAACCTTTTCTACGTAAAAGCAAAACCACTTTCCTTGAGGGTTATAGATAGATAGATGATAATTCATTCAGGCAGGTTGGCACATATTTTTATATTTCTGTTTATATTACTGTATAAAGGCTCGGATTTTCCTAATACTGACTTAAAAGTAGTAACATATGATCGGGTATGGAAAGCTAATGATCTGACCATTGTTAATACAAGGTCACCATTTAATAGTTCAAACAATGATTACTGGGGAAAGACAACAGAAGCTACTAACCTGTCTGGAAGCTGATGTTTTAGGTTCTTTAAGAGTGTCTGTCTGCCCTTCCTTTAGGATAGGTTTATTGGTGGTGGGTGGTTAGCAGTTTTAATTAATGGTATGCTAAATTTTCCAGTCTTTTCAGACAGATACAGATAAAGCACCAAAATTGTCTTAGACATTTGCTGGACACCAGTTTGAGGATAAACCATTTTTTAAACAGCTCAGTCTCCTCTTGGGCCAAATATCCCTGCAAATGTAATGAGCTAGGGTAATCTTAACCTAGAGGCATATATGCCTGGTACTTCCTGGCCTCAAAGGAATAAGTTGTTTCGCAGCATGCACAGGGTCACATGGGGATATAAATGCACTCCTACAGTAAGCAAGTGTTGTTTCTGCCTTGAAATGATCTATCCTGCATGCACACATATCAACAGGCCCTAAAGCTTGTGGTAGGGACACAGGCCAAAGGCAGGCAAGCAGGGAAGCAAGAAGAGAGGAATTTTCCCCCAAGCAGGCTCCTTGGTTCTGCCTTGGAAATACTAGAAGTTTGGGCCTTGGTCAGCAGCAACTCCAAGGCTTCTTGGGTAAGGTTCCAACTGTATTCCTCAGAAGTGAACATAGAAATATCACTAAAGGCAGAGGAGGGCAAATACACAATCTATTTGGAAACAAGAATTCTAAGTCTCCCATTTTATCACAACAGTTTATGTGAATGAATATTCTAGTCTACAATAGAGCTGATTTTGTTTTATATAAAAAAGGTTATCCCCAGACTTCAAACAACTTGTTAAGAAAACTGATGCTTCAAGAAGATACACTTCTGAGCTTGCCGCTTATACTCCCCTACCACATCAATATTTCCTTGAGGTAAAAAGCTTGGTCAGAAGGAACTGTGATTTGGGGAAAGGCCAGCAACTCCTAGCTCCTGGGTGTCTCTGCTTGTATCACTTACGAGTAAAGAGCCAGGGGAGGGAGATGACTTGAAGGTCTGCAGGTATGGAATACCAAGGAAAGGAGGACCTCAGCTGGAGTAGAAGAGGGGCTATCTGCTAAAAGAGGAAGTGGAACTCAGCAAGCCCCAGAGTGACAAAAATTCTCCCCTCTCTACATTTAAGCCATATTAGGCTAACCTAGGAGCATAACCGGCCAAAATCTACAGAGAAAATTCCTATTTGGCAACGCACATTCCATCCTTTCATGTTGTGACAAGCCTATAAAACCTGTAGAAGCCACCCACATAATTCAAGTTTTATCAGATCCTTTAGTATTTTGGAAGCTGAGGCAATTTGAATTCAGAAATACTGATTTAAACTTATAATCAGATTTCTTTGGTCCTCTTTTTTCCCTAAGGTCATTTCCTTTCTGCCTCTTCAATCACATATTTCATTTCTACAGCACTGAATTATGAATCTGAGGTCCTCGATAACTTCAAATACTAAAAATATCAGACTTTCTAGCTTTTAACTCTTTCTCCAGCCCCATTTTTTCAAAGTATCCATCCTACTTTATGGTGTGCATTTTCACAAAGACAGAAACAGACTGTGAGAGGCTGTCTAGGTGAGTCTATCCGGACTTGCTTGCCCTCACTTGTTTCGTGCGTCACTATGAACAGGGCAGGGGTTGTGTCTACGGCAAGGTGGTACCTCTGACTTCCCTTTCAGATTATTCCAGATCCTTCCTCATGAAGCCATACCATTGGCTCCTACAATATTACAAGGGCTGACACTCTCAAGTAAGTTCAAAGCAGCCATGGAAGGGATACCTAAAGGAACTTCCTCACTGCTCCCAGATGATCACACGGGCTCTGTTCCTGACCTATCACAGAGAATGAGAAGCACACACTCAATAAGCATAAAACTGTTTGTCCTTAAAGAGCTATGTGCCTGCTGTGGATCTGGGGACACATCTGATAGAAGGACATTGGTTGCTGGGCAGCTTTCACAGAAATCAGAAGCCTTTACACACACGCTGTCACATACAAACGAGGGGAGGGTTGGTTTTCCACAGGGATGGCAGGCCTTCATGTGTCCTCTTCTTCACTGGCACCACTGCAAAGGAAAAGGAGAAACAGGTGAGTCAAGACTTCAAGGACTGGAAGCAATGCCAGGCTAGGGGTGGATGTTGTCAGATGTATCTGGATTCAAGTTGTAACCACTAACTGAGCAGTGTGGCCATGAGCAAGTGATTTTTTCTGAGTTCTAATTTCTGTATATCATTATAAGGAAAATAATAAAACTTTCCTGTGATATTTCAGGATTAAATAAGACAATACATGTAAAGTGCATGGCATGAGCATGCAGCAAGTGAAGAGCTATTTAAAGAAGATGATGATTCTGTTTCTCTTAACTGAAAAAACAAATTATGGATGAAAATCATGAGTTTAATTTCCTCTAAGCCTTAAGCCTATTGCTAAAAGAGAAAACAAGGAGGAGCTATCCATGACTTTCCACATTCAGAATAAAAGTCAAGGCTTCGACTTTGCCCCAGGTGGGTCCCTGGGCTTAAATGTCACCAAGGCCCTCTAAGTAGGCCCTCCCGATTACGCTCTCCTTCTATCTTATTTATTTCATAGCCCCTATCTCATTCTATACTTTGGCTGCTACTTATTCTTTCTACCCTAACTAGAGCAGAAAAAACATCAATGTTGTTTTATCAACTACTACATCTCTACCAGTAGTGCCACACTGGTCACACACAGTGCTCAATAAACTCCTGTCTTTTAAGAAGAAAGTGAACTAATAATACCAAGAAGAAAGGGAGAGAGGGACAGAGAGTTGAAAGAAACGGTGAGTCGATACTGCCTTAACCAGAGTATCTCTATGCCAGGGACATTTTAGTGGCCAAAATGACTTGGAGACTCCTAGAGGCCTTGATAGGAACCTTGGCTGCTCAGAATGATGCATCTCTGGTCTAGGCCTTGGGAGAGAGGCCTGTCCACAGAGTGACAAGGTCCAGGAACAGACAGGGGAAAAGAAGAAAGGCAGGGAGAGTGAGCACATTTAGGAGAGCAAAAAGTAGCAGACCTGTCGAGATTTTCCTCATCCACTTCTATAAAGTTTACTATTTAACATGATAACAAGAGTCAACGTGACCTAGTGAGCACTGAACTTAGTGACCAGTGAGTTCACTCTTCTTTCTATTATTCCTTCTGCCAACTCTCTGATATTGAAACTATTATTAGCCCCATGTTCCAAGTGAAGAAAGTGAATTTCTCAGAGACTGGAAAAAAAATCCCAGGGTCACATAGTTAACACGTGTCCTTAAAACTTAAAGTTTAGTATTGGCTAAAGAAAGTCTAGTCAAACTGGTTCAGAACAAAAAGATCAGTGGTACACGAAGGTCCCAGAAATGACCTAAACTTTTCTCATAAAGGACTAAATGTGCCTACATAAAATCTACTATCTTTTGCACCCATCTAGGAAAGTCTTTAAATAAATCCTAGGTAACAGAATGCTAGTACTTTCATTAAGGATGAAAATATTTAAGACAAGTGGCTTATAAACTAAGGTAAGAGTAACTCATAAAGTGAAAAGAGCCAACTCCACAGATACCCCCATTCCAAACTCTGCCCTCGTTCCTTGTTTCTGCTGGATGTCCAATCATGGACGGAGGGTCTACGTGGGAGGGACTGGCCTGCAGACTGTCATTACAGCAGTGTTTGGTGGCATCTGTCCCAAAGGGGACAAAGGATCTTTATAAAACCTTCTCACAGAACTAAGGCAGAGTTGAAACCAGCTCCACAATCGCTCCCTTGGTGTTACAGCCAAAGCAAGCTCTTACTGTTTCCCTGTTAGTTTACTTTGAATATGAGAAGGCTAACATGGTGACCATGCCCTTTCCCTACACTGCAGCTCACTTTTAACATTCTTAACTGCAGACAAATAGTTTAAAGGGTTCATGAACCTCCTGAAACTGTACACAGAGTTTTTTCCTCTGTTCCTTTGTCTGAGAAAGGCCATAATTTTCATCATAGTCTCAAAGACATCAATAACCTCCACTCTCAAGTTGAGAGTATCAAATTATGAATAAATACCCTTTTCAGCTACCAGGCTTTTTAACTTGAAAACTGGCATAGGGAAAAAGGTCAGAAATCTGACTGACAGAAATCTTTTCTCTTTACCCTAAAACAGACCTGTTTCTGGGCCTGAAAGATAGTTTATCTCACAGTTCAAAACATGAAACCTTGTGACTCTGGCATATCACTTGTTCTTTCAGTTGTTAAATATTTACTGTGTACTATGTGTTAGGCAGGGCATTACACTCAACAATGAATATGACAGACAAATATTCATTGTTGGCCTACTAGATGACATACAAAGGGGGCTTGGGGGTGGGAAGGAGAACAGATCTTATCAAAGCAAGTATCTTATTTTCCTAATTGATAACCCATTTTCACAATGAAGAAAAAGTATCCCGATTCTGTAAGATCCCTGACTTCACCATGTGTGTGGGCTCTTCTGCGGGGAGGGGTGGGGCGCGACACAACACCCAGCCAACAGCACAAGGTAAGGCGTCTCCTCACCTGAGCATTCCTCCTCAACTGGCATGTGAGCCAGCCTACATTTATAAGACTTTTTCATACCTCAAGTGAAGTAGCAAAGACTCCCTCCTCAGGGGTTCATCTTCCTGTTCTGGAACATCTATCAGCCACATTTAGATTTACAACTGCGACAGGATTCAAAGGTTATTGATGTTCCTTTCAGTGTCTGTTTATATATCTGTATTTAATAAACTAGAGTGTTAGGCACATACCTAAATACATACAGAGAGGTATCTAGAGAGGGGGCATCATAGGGTTTGGCAGCACTAGGCTGTAAACCAGCAACCCTTTCTAAATCTGTTTCCTCGTAGTAATAGCTGTGTGCATTATGTCCAACACAAACAAAACTGTGTTGATCCTCTTTCTCCTTATCCTAAATCAAAACTTGTTTCCTCCTAACTTTCCCTTAGCACTCCTTGTTCTGGTGTCTAAAACATTACATTCTAGAACAAGTCCATTTCTATTCCCCAAATTCCCTTCAAATATCTGGCATAAAAAGTATCTTGCCTTGCTTTGGGAGAGTATTTTAAATGCTAACTCCACAACTAATGATGTACAGGTATTGTATAGAAAGACTGAGTTCCATGATTCTGACCCTTCTAAGTGGAAGGGCTCCGTAAAACACATCCTTTGCCAAGTCTTGGTGGGTACAAACGATGAGTGATCTTGGTTACCTGACTTCCACACAGTCACTGATCTAATCTGAGGATACTATTGCATGTAAAAGTAGAGGCCTTAACATTGGAGTACACATTCCTTGACCTACCTAATGTCTTTCCGGGAAGTATTTGGGCATGGAGAATTTTATCATTCATTCATTCGCTTTTGAGACATGGTCTCACTCTGTAGTATAGGCTGATCCTGGACTCAGTATTTAGCCCAGGCTGACCTTGAACTCACGGCAATTCCCTGCCCTTGGCCTTCCAAGTGCTGGGATTACAGGCATGTGTCACCACACCTAGATTATGTGGTGCTAGGGAATCAAACCCAGGGACTGGTGCACTCTAGGTAAGCGCATCAATCACTGAACTATACCTCTAGTTTGGCATGGGTAATTTTAGGGAAATACATGTACAGATCCTCAACTTCTATATATACTAATTCTTAAAACTGACCTTCCCAAGAACATGCCTTTGGTCTACAGATTCTTGTTAGCTATTTCTGCTTTCAAAACTATCTAACTCCCTCTTCAGAAAAAAAAATGCACACCTCTTATCCTCCTGAATATTATGTGTGCCAGTTTCAGAATGTCTCACTACTAAGAGGAGCCCTGTGAGAGCATGATGAGAAATGGTAAAGGAGAAAATCTGTCCAGGCAACACGCTGTTGGAAAGGCAGGCTCTCTCACCTAACTACCCACTGATCTAAAAGCTTAAATTCAGAAGACAGTCAGCTGTCATGAATGTGTACTAATATGTTTATTTGAACTGAAATTGAGGAAATCAGGCATAACCTGACAAAATGCAAGTCTGATCTGGCTGAATGGTTTGGCCCTAAGAACTAAAGTTTTGTCCATTAGAGGATATCTTGTTTACACGTCTGCAGTGCCACTGAACCAAAGTTCCCCCCAAAAAACTCATGTAAACACCACAACATGTCAGCAATTGCATACTTTGTAATTATCAACACTTGATACATTTCCAGGAGTTAACTTAAAACTGGGAACCGAGGAACACACTTTTTTTCTAAATTCTTTTAGGGGATATAAAACCAAAAAGTTTAGGGAAAGAAACTGGGAGCTCCTAAACTCTGACTGGGAGGGTGGCATGAAACTTAACACCTCCCTGGTTGGAGATAAAACTCAGGGTAACAGAACAAGACTAAGAACTTTCAACCAGCAAAATACTGTGTCCCTTCCTGAGTTGGGCACATTGTCTGGTAGGAAATCCTTTCTGTCTTGCCTGTGAAACTGTAGAACTATTGAGGCATGCCACACCCCCAAATCACACTCACCCCTAAACATCTGCTGATACAGTGATTATTATGAAGAAGGGTTTCACTGATTGGCCATTTTTTAGTTAGCTCACATGCATAATTATGCATCTCAGCTTTTCTGCTTCTGTCTCCAGAGCTGTAGGAATATTAAGAGGAAATTAATAAACGAAGTGGCAGACATTCTAAATTCACAAGTTACTTTAAATAGTTTCTTTTCCTAAGCATATAATAAAGCCTAATTTGATTTGGTATCACCTGTGTCTACTGAGTTCTTAGCTATTTACTAATTATTGCTGTGAAGGAATTATTCAACTCAGGAGGACAGAAAAATTACGAGATTGACAAAGGAAGGCTAGATTCAGACAAGATTTTAAAAAAAGTATTCTTCAAAAATTAAGCCATACTGGAATTGTACAAGGAACTAATTGGAAAGTCGTAGGTCTTCAGTATTTGAGGAAGTTGCTCGTACTTTCATTAAGTACATGATAGCCCCTGCTAGGGAAAAGAAGCACACATTTAGATTCAGATACCCTTCTTCTATAGACACACTAACTGTTCCAAAAGCCTGGGGGGAATGTGAATAAATTACTGTACTACAAGGACTCAGAAGTTATTAGCTACAACCTGTGGATCTAACAAGGGAAAATATAAAATAAAGTAAAATATTCTTGGCTTATCCTGAGTTAATTCAGAAAAGCACGAGGAGACAAGTGTTCTAGTTCTGGTTTAGCTATCTGGCTTTGGAATCCAGTTTCCTTATCTGGAGAATCTAGGATGTCGTTCCCTATAAAATGAAATTTAGGAAAGCGCCAAACCAGACAAAAGCTAAGTTCCTTTCCAACATAGACACTTGCTAAGCTAATTCACTTGTGCTTAGTGTTTTCTCTCTCACTCTCCTTGCCCATGTTTGTACCACTCCTGTGCCCCTCTCTTCTTTCTCTATCACCTCAACTGCCAGGCTGGCTTAGTCATTCCAGTTTTTCATCTATTTCTGGCGAAGCCCAAACACTGGGTTGATAAATCATATTATTAGATTGATTATCTGCTACAAATCAAAGAGTAAGTCCTGTTATGAGCAAAGCCTTATGATTGCTCAATTCTCTGTTTTTTAAAGGAGTCTGACTTGACTTCAGCCTCATGGCATCTTCCTTCTCAAACACAAGAATGACAAAGAGAAGGTCTCTTCTTTCTGACTGCATTTTTATGTATTCTATGTACCTCTTCAATAACTGCCATTGTTCACAGAAGGCTTACTTAATGTTCCATAAACTGTAATAAGACATGTACACAGATAGTCTTATGCAATCCTAATAGCAGCTCCTGGTGCTGTGCTCTCCAATGTGCTGGTGGGAAACTTGCAGTCCTGGGAGGCTAATGATCTGCTTGAGGTTGTTAGGCCTGTAAACAGGACATTGGGCTAAGCAAGGGGACTTCAGGACTCTTAAAAGTAAATCAGACTTATTTAAAAAGTCAGCTTACATCTTCTGATACTTTGTTCCCTGGTAAATAAACAGTAGCCAATTTAAGGTTTCTGAGGTTGAAGTTTTTCACTTGAAAAATGGGATTATAATACCAATCAACAAAGATTTTTATAGTGAGATGGAAGAGAGATAAAGTGCTTTTTTAAAGATGGAAAGTAAAATGCCAGGAAAGAACAGGCTTACCATGCAGTCCTGAGTTTCTCTGCCCTAACAGCTGACTCTGCCTCTACAGGCCTACTGAGGGGATTCTGAGAGGGACTTAAGTCTCCAGTGTGGCCACGGATCACAGCGCTGACTTTGACCTGTGTGAGCCTATTTATCATTTTTCCAGGTGGCAATGCTTTCTGAAGTCAGCAGGGCCTGTGTGGGGTGGCCTGCGTCTCCAGCAGATGTCTGCCATAGGGAGGCCCTGGAACAGAAGAGACAGGCAGGCTCCTTAGCTTGTCCATGTTCCTATCTGTTCTTTGAATTCTTTCCTTTATGATTAAATCTTTTGCTGTTGCTGGATTTAGAAGAGAATCATTTCCAGCCTCTTAAAAAAAAGGTAATTTTTTCATTTTTGCTATATTTTACTTTCTGGAGCAAAGAAGTGTTTTTCTCCCCTCTAGAAAAATTAAAAATGAAAGATTCCATAGCTTTATTGAGCAGGGATAATACCTAGTAACACAATGAAGGATACATGCTCATATCCTTCTAAAATATATGCAAACTACATACCTATCTTTGATTTAAAAATGGTTCACGTCATAGATTTATTTATTATATGATAATAATTATTTTTTAATTTGTGGTGCCAGGTATTGAACCCAGGGCTTGTACAATGAGCTACATTTCCAGCCCTTTCAAAATATTTATTTTCAGTTCTGAGATGGGGGTCTGACTAAGTTGTCTTGAACCTGTTCTCCTCCTAACTCTTCCAGAGTGCTGGGATTACAGGCCTATACCCCCAAATCTGGCACATAAATTTGCTTATAATTTACTTTTTCCATTCAACTATTAAACATGAATATATTTTCTTATGAAAAAATACACTACGACAAGATTCGGGACTACACTGGATGCCTGACGCTGAATGAAAGTCTGGGGTCTCTGCAGAAGCAAGCAAAGGATGACTTGGTGCAAAACTAGGCATGGTGGCACCAGCTGGTAAACCCCGCAATCATGGAAGTGAGGCAGGAGGGCCACAAACTCAAGCCCAGCCTGTGCAATTTATCAACTTAGCAAGATCCTGTCTCAAAATCAAAAGTGAAAAATGGGCTAGGGATGTAGATCAATGTGAAAGCCCTGTGCTCTATCCCTAGTACCACACACACAGACAAAATAAAAAAGATTATGATTCAAGATTCAATTGCATAACATCCAGCATACCTAATAATGGACATTTTAAAGTCTTTCTACTTTTTCACTATCACCAGTGTATCTGTAACACACATTGTGGACTAATCATCTTTAATATTTCCAAAGAAAAGTTCCAGTAGAGAAATTCCTGGATCAAAAGGCATGTTTGTATTTTTTAAATCCACTGTTTTAGAACAACTTTAAGAGAAATATAAAGCAAGTAAACAGGTTCCTATTATATACTTTCATCTATTATCAACAGAAAATTACTTAGATTTCCTTAGTTTTTCCCTAATGTCATTTTCCATTCCAATATAACACATTTGTTACCAGGACTCCTTAGGCTTATGACTTAACAGTGTCTCAGATCTATCCAGCTTATGATGGCCAACAGTTTCGAGAGGACAGTGACAGTGATAGCCAGGTACTTTGCAGAAAGTGTGTCAAGTGAGAATTTTCTGGTGGTTTTCTAATGATTAGGTCATAGGTATGAACGTCTGGAAGAAGGTAAAGTGTTTTCATTACACGATACCAAAGGGTCAAGCTCAGTATAGCCTAGCAGAGTGGAAGATGGCCTTAACTCCTCAGTTGATGTAGTGCTTATCAGGTTTTTCCATGGGAGTTACCCTCTTTCCCCTGCCCAGGGTGTACTCTTTGAAAGGAATTACTATAAGCAGCACATACTTAAAATGAAGTGAGGTTGATCCCATTCCATAAATCTGAAATAACTGTGATTTGTCTTTTCTCCGTTATTTGTTTACTCAACTGTTCACATCAGTATGGACTCAAGGATATTTCTACTTTGGGTAATAACTAATTGCTGTTTGTTGGTCAAATTGGCTTTGACTTTTGGAAGCTTTTAGTTGATTCTTGAGTTTCCCTGACATATCCTCATCAATTTTTACTTTACAATATCACAAGATCCTCTCGACTTAGCCTGTATATTTCTTGCCCTACTCCTAGAGCCAGGTATTTTTTTAAGAAGCAAAGAACATGTATTTTGAAGGGCAATGACACACTGTTTAACTGCTCTCCAGAACTCTATACCATTTTAAAAATCACTAGTATGTAGGTATAAGAATGTTCATTTCCCCACACAATAATGGGAGAGGTTTCAAAGCATTTGAGGGGAAGTGATATAGCATGGGACAGTGTATTATGCCATGTATGTGTGTATATACACACATTTGTGCATGCATATTTCTCTTTGAAATGACTTTCACACTTATGATTTCCTACCGAAATTCCAGGAGGAAAATGCCCTGGGGACAGCAATTTTTTCACTTCCTCCACGTATGTTGGCATTTTAAAATTTCCTTTTCACATCACTGATAATCTTTTGTGGAGTGAGCTAAAGGGCTTCTTTTTCATATCCTCGTCTATTAGGGCCCAGGCAACACCAGTAGGTGGGGAGTCAGAAAGAGAAAACAAAGTTTTACCTTCTCTGCTTCCCATAAATTCAGGAAATCACCACACCCCGTTTATTCATCTTTTCTTAGTATGTGAATAACAGCAACCACATATTTCTCAAGCTGATTCCTTCCACAGAAATCTTAAACACAAGATTTAATAAAATGCTGGTCTTCAATTTCCTGTTCCTCAGCTGCTATATCTTACAGGTTACCAAAGGGAGAGGGAGAATCAATAAGCATTCTTGACACTAATATTTAATCTCATATAAATAGTAGATTGTGTCTCTGGATGGGTAGGTATGGCACAATGTGCATGAGTCCCATTATGACCTCAAGATGAGGTCCAGAGAATGTAAGAAGTTGGAGCACCAACCCTGCCAGCAGATGTGCTACTTCTCACGTGGACAGAGTTATGAATATGGATTTAGGAGTTAGAAACACCTGAGTTGGAGTCCCACTTTACTAGCTGTGGGATTTTGAGTTCTGTGTGTATATATATAAAAGGCAGGTAATTCAGTAACTATCTGGAAGAGATGCTGAGAGGATTATATGAGATTTATGTATACAGAGTGTTTGGCACATATATCAACAGCTTGGTATTCAGTACGTAGCCAACACATTTTGGTGCCTACTAACTGTGCCCATTATGTTATTTAGTAACATCATATTAAGAAATCAAACCCAAGAAAGTCTAATAGTCACACAGTGAATGGAAGGAAGAAAGAGAATCACTGAAGTCTGTGTTTTTGGCTCTTGAATACACCACCTTGCACCTACTCTGTCTCCTGGACTAGTATTTATGGGGAGGGGTGAAAGGACCCAGAAAGGAAAAGAGGAGGCAAGAAAGAGAGCGGAGTGAATTAACACTGTGGTCATATGCACTATCGGTATCACTATAGGCATCATGTTGTCATGTGAAGGGGTTCAAAATTCTCAAGTCTGTTCTGGTGTAGCAGACATTTGTGTAGTAGGCCATTTGTTAATAACACCTTAACAGCGCTCACATATTTAACGCTTTTTGTGTGTCAAGGCATTATGCTCAAAAGCTTCAGAGTGCTACCTCCATATCCCAGCATGTCTAACAACAGGTTCTACTGACTTATCTTACACAACTTACCTTTTTCTTGAATGACTGCAATTGTCTCTTGGCTAGTCTTCCTGTGTCTCACAATTCACTATTATCTAGTTTTCAAACTGTACACAGAGTGGTATCTTTTAAATGTATAATGGAGATTGGAGAAATGGCACAGTGGTTAAATCACCTGCCTTGCAAGCACAAAGCCCTGGGTTTGAGTCCCCAGCACCACATAAATCTGGACATGGTGGTACATGCTTATAATCCCAGCACTTGGGAGGCTGAGGCAGGAGGACTGCCATGAGTCTAAGACCAGCTTGGGCTACAGCGCGAGACACTGTCTCAAAAAAAAAATGTATAATGGATTATATCATTGCCCTCTTAAATTCTTCAATGTTTTCCATAACCCTTAATACTATGGCCACAAATCCACACATACTCTGGGCCTTCTCTGCACGCCCCCCCCCGCTCCCCAATTCATGCCACTCTCCAGTTCCACTTACTTACTTTCTCCAAGTAAGCTGAGCTTATTCTTGATTTCAGATTTTTGCGTTTGCTCCTCTGTCTCACAAGCTATTCTCTTCACATCTTGGAATAACTGATTCCTTAACATTTTGGTCTTAGCTCCAGTGTCACTTTCTCAGAGGCTGTCACAGAATAAGCAATCCTGAATAGCCAATCCACCCCTGCACTACAGTACAGTTATACTGTTTTCACTACACCAGCCATTATTTAAACTTATTTTGAAGTAGCAAGGGTCTTTAAATATCTTGTCCCCTGCTCTGTCTTTAGTGCCTGGTAATGTATTTGGTACTAGCAAAACTCAACGGATGAAAGACCAAAACAGCCTATAGTGTGAGTATTCTTAGAAACATCTGGAGGCAAACTGTGGGCCACCAACTATCTTGGAATTGCTGCCCAGGAATCTCATGTATAGTTTACTTCTACATGTTAACCTAGACTCTATTTTTTTTCTTATTGTTACTGGAATGACCAGACACATATAACCACTGGGCACGAGGAGTGGATTAAAATATTACTTCAAAAACAATCATTACTTTTACAAACAAGCCATCCAGATAAAGGAAAGGTGTGGATGATGGGCACAGAGTGCTGTTGTCACTGAGGGTACAGCAGAAGCAAGATGGCGTCCAAGGCTCCCAACCAAGAAAACCTTAAGAACCAACCTAACTCCATATGGAAATGTTCTCATCTGGCTTCCCTATACAGCTGCACATCTGGCAACTTCCAATGCTCCACAGTCCACAATGTGTCCTTAAGACAGGCTTGGACCTCAGGGCTTTAAACCACATACTCACGATCTTAAAGTCTGTGGAGGGAGAGAAACAAGAATGGAATCAAGTCGTCTAGGCCAAGATGAAGAAGAGGTGATTGCTTCATGGCCCTCCATCTTTCTTCAGATCACATGTTAGTCCCAGACTCTAAAGTAGTATATCTGGGTTACTATTTGAATGGCTATGACCAATAATGGAAAAAACACACAACTAAGAATCAAGGCCCTATTTCAGCACAATTTAGTAGTAGGACTTTAAGTGAAAAGTCTCTTCAAACTTTCCACATCTATAAAAGGAGGATAATGATACATTACAAGCATTTCATTAATTGGATTATTAGAGAGGTGCTGAACTAATCATGTTTCTAAGGTTTACACTGAGTTTTAGAACCAACCTGTGTAAAAGAATGAACGCTCCATTTTAGAGATGGTAAAAGTTGACAGCAGAGAAATTCAGTGAGATCTCAAGGTCTCACAACTAGGTAGAGATTCAACTACAATCTAAGCTGGTCCCTGTGTTTAATTCTGGCAGGAGGCTCCCTGATGAGTGAAGGCAGCCCATGAGGACACGTGTGAGGTCTAGCTGGCTGTATGTGTACAGCCAGATTACAGGTGACGCTTCAACACCACAGCAGAGGTGACAAGCCCTTGGAAGATGCACTCTAGAGTGGGCACCAATGAGCAGGGATTTCCTCCTTGCTATACAGAACATCAATCAATAGTCTTTAAAAAACATTAAGTGCAGCTGAATTTTTTTCAATTTTTATGGCTGCTGCCAGTCTATGGCTTCCCTCTTATAACCTGGCTGCAGGGTGGCCATTTCTGTCAGATTCACTTTAGTATCACGGGTCCCAGCATACAAAGTCATGCAAATGGCTTACCACCAAGTCACCTTCTCTGGACATAGAACAATATCTGTGTGTCTATTTTAACACTATCTGTCCTGAAAAGAAAAAAAAGAGGGAGTAAGATCTCACTCCCTCTTTTCATTAGGTTGCATAGAAAATATCTTTCAAGGCCCGAGAGGATTTCAACTCCATCCCAGCAGAGGATGGAATCTGAAGGAAGCCTAGATGCGGTCCCATTGTCTGCCTTCAGGGAACCAGTAATGAGGGCAGTTTAATAGGTCCCCACTTTGCCCTGTGCCTCCAGCAACTCAGGGTTCAATACACCTACATTGCAAATGGCAGTCTTGACCATCTGAGCTCCTTACAGGCTAAATTTGTTTCTCATTCATTCAATGTTAGTAATACACCTGGTGTGTAGGACACACTTGGCAGCTGGTATATAGTATCTCTCTCATTTAGCCGAGGAGGTAAGTGGTGAAGAAGGCAGGCCTTCAATGTAGAATCTACCTCTAGTAGAAAAGCAGATGGTTTCCTAGGAGCACGAAGGTTGGCCCATTGAGAGAACTTCTAAGAATGACAGTGGTAAGATATGGTAAGATCATCTGCGTGGAGTGAGACCAGGATTCCCAATCAAGCTATTCAACTGTGTCTAAGCTGTGTGACTTTGGCAGAGCTACTCAACTGCCCTATGCCTTAAAATTTCCTCATCTACGAAATAGGGACTCATTAGTTTATTTCACTGAACAAATACATATTGATCAATGCGAATATATTAGGTATCATGATAGGTGCTGGAATTATAGCAGTGAAAAAGACTGACAACGCCCTTATTTGAGCATAATTTCCAGTAAGGAGATAATAAACAAGTGAGTAATTTCCTAAGATATGAAACATTATGAAGAAAGTAAAGCAGCATCCTGGGACAAAGAGTGATGAGTATATGTGGGAGGGCAGCTCAGGAAGAGGAGAATACTAGGTTCTACCCCTCGTAATTTACACAGAGCTATTAAATGATAACACGTGTAAAGTGTTCAGTACTGCCTAATAAGAATTCAGCCAAATTCAATGATTTTGTATTTTTTCCATCCTTCAGTGCTTCTCTTTCACCTCAACGTGACTGAGCCCTTACTACATATAAGTGATAAAATATAAAGGTGAAACAGATGTGGTTTTACAGTCTGGATAAGAATGTAACCTACATCTACCTGAAAGAAGGAAGAAGGGGCAAGTTCCACCCAGGGAGTCAGAAATGACTTTATCACTCAGTGTTGACAGGTGGACTGGTATTTTCTAGGAAGACAACAGGGCCAGACGGAGGGCATGCCAGGTGGAGGAAACAGCTTGAAGAAACGCTTGAAGATGTGCAACAGCTTGATGTGGTCAGGGAGCTCTGACAAGTTCAGAATGGCTAGAGATAAAGTATAAGACGGCAGGCTGAGAGGAAACATGATTATCAACAGCTCCTAATGCTTATCTTCATGGGTCATGCTTGAATGATGGGGGATGTGAGTAGGAAAGAACGGGAGATGAGAAGGATGTCAGGGCTCCATATGGCACCTACCAAACTGCCAGCACTCCAAAATGTGAACAAGAACGATGCGTAAAATACTCAGTCTGTATTTTGTGCAAAATTCCCCAAGGCAGCACAAACAGATGTTCCAGGGGGGCGGGAAAAAGAAATACAAACACCCAGTGGTAACTCAATATAAAGTCTGCATAGAGACAGGCAGGCATTAGGCTCTTCAAAAGTGATTCTATCATCAGAACAGGTCTGAGACTTAGTTTGGAAGAGTGACACAGGTGCTACTGTGAGAATGCTGAGGTCTAGAGTAGGAGCACTTGTTCCCAGGCAGAAGCTCGGGTTCTGTCTTTGCCAAAACCAGACTCACTATCCTGTCTGAGCCCATGCCAGGCCCATGAGAGTGCTGCAACAGAGAACCAGAACCACAAGGGGTCTTGTGCTAGTAACTCAAGCTTTTCTACCAGCATGTGGTCTTTAAGATAAGCTTAATTACCAACTGGATATTTGGAGAAAGGAGCAGAGGACGCTTGTTCCAGTGCTTCATTCCCTGCTTGTTTACTATTTTCCTGTCCTCCCCTTGCAATAAATACTTCTGTTTTAAGTCTCTCCAAGAAATACAGAAGAAAGAAAGAAAGAAAGCTACCGACACATACTCCATAGTCAATATTCTAAAAGCACAGCTATGGGACTGCAGTTCATGCTGTCAGACGAGAGACAGCACTATTCTGGTTATCACTAGATGACTCAAATCACATGAAAACACCAGAAAGGACAGCCAAAGCAGAGGGAGAGAGGGAAACGGAGAAAGAAAGGGAGAAGGCAAAGTGTGTGTAGGGGGAGCGGGACAGAGGGAGGGAGAGACAAGCAACACCACAGCTTTCTGTCCTTTACATATCACTACTCAATCTAAAAACTGGACAAAACCCACTGTTTTGAACTCAAATGGCCCACACACTGGAAGAAGCACCAGACACCCAAAACCCCAACGGAGAGTGTGGGAAAAACAGCCAAGCCTTTACCACTTTCAAAATATCTTCTCCCATACACCATTAAGCGTAGGTCTCTATTAAAGTTGTTCCTTTAGTCCAAGGTAATGGTCTTACAAGGTTACTTCTAGTTGAATCCCCAAAGTTAAAAATCAGGATGAAAGGAGGCAACTGGATCTCCACGAACTACTTGAGCACAGATATGTTACTGAAGAGTCAGTTGTCACCTTAGAATCAGATGACATGAAGTGGTGGATGTCAGTCTTCTGTAAAAAATATTTTTAGGATCCTTGGCTGAACTGCATGCAGGAAAAAAGAAGTTACAAAAGGAAGGAATGATAATTCTGTGTATAGGATAGGAGAGTTTACATACAGCCTGTAGAACTACTTGTTTTATGTTCAGCTGGAGAGAGAACACCTTTTTTTCCCTCCTAAACTGTTTCTCCAGCCATCTCTCCCAAGTCTGATGCCTGATGGTGCTTGGAGCTCTGGGAGGACCAAAGCCCAGGCAACTGATCATATGACTCTTCTGGGCCACTAAAGAATATGGGAATACCAGGCTTCACAAATGGGGTCAAATTAACTGCAGGCATTTAGCAACCAAGGCTGGAAACCACTGGTCAACAGAGAAGGTAAGATGATCACCCACTTAGCTCTTACTCATTTTAATCGACACAAATGGTCACAATGTGTTTGTAAGAAGCATTTTGCTTTGGGCTCAAAACAAGACTCTCATAGTAGACCCAGCATAGGAATGTAAAAATTGTCTAGAGGGGGAGAACAGAATGACTCCATGAATCTGATATAATTCCACACTAGAGACTTTATTTTCTTTCATCTCACTCCCCCGCCTCCTCTCCCTTTTGGCAAAGAACAGTAATGGCATTGAAACCCACAGATAATCCTTAAATGTCTGTGGCTGCTCCAGTTCTATGCTCCTCCTTTACAGTGATGGTTTTAACAGCTGTTAACAAGTCATAACAAGGAGTTCTCATTCTCCACTGTGAAATATCCACATCCTTTGTCTTTCTCTACCCAAATCAAAACCAGCACTTGAGTAGTCTGTGTCTTCCATGAATACCGTGCTTGAGATGTTGAGGCTGCCAGCCTATAACAAATATCCTACCCCCAACCAGCTGCCCTGAATCTGGATCTTGCTTGTGGGGCTAAGAGGATCTTAGAGGTTAAACTTCCACAAGAGAGGAGAAATGCAGGATGCCCAAGGCTGATGAGACCATGTGAGCCATAAATGCCTTCATCAGACATAAACAACTGCCACTGGGGCAGAGCTGGCAAAGAAGGGCAGAGTGGCAGCCGTGGAAGTGAGTCATTTACATACACAGAATGATCCATCATAAAGGCCAGTAAGTGGTAGGAAGTGCAGGGCAACATGAAGAGGACAGTGGGGGGCAATGGAAGCCTCTTTATAAAGTCCTGGCTGTGTGGTCTGGGATGAAATCATAAGGTTCAAGAGAGTTATACTAGACAGGGCAAGAAGCACTAACGTGAAATTCATTTCCCTGTTGTCGAATGCCCACTACCACAGGTGTCCCTTGTGATGTTATTAACATGCCGTGGATACCTGGATTTGCTTCCTCTAAAGCAAGTATCCTGATTCACCCTTATAGCACTGAGTGGCAGCTGTATGTTTAAGATTTGTGGAATGAAGATAGAAGATTTGTGTATCAATCACTTTCCCTTGGTAAAGACAGTTAAATGGTTAACAAAAAAGGGGTGGCAGTCCAGGTGCCTGGGTGGCAAGCTGTGGAATGGGACGGTTGGATCCTAATGGCCTGCCATTTCTGCTCATGACAATGAAAGACAGATGCTGTAAAAATGGATGCTGGATGCCTTGCACTTAGTATCTGGTTCTGTCTTACTTTGTGCTTTGGCTCGTGATGTTTAAGAATGTGGGAGTTTATCCATACTGGTATCTTCTGTCATCAAGCTTCCATACATGCTAGACCAATGTGATGGAAGGTGTGACAGCAAACTTTGGAGCCATTCCGACAGCTGTGCACCAGCTGCTCAGGGATGCATCATCTCCCTTTGCCAGGGTAGAGTCCTGCTTCCCCCTCCACCCTCATTCCTGGCAGCACAGTTTTCCCAGGTGTCAGCCACAGGTTCACACCAAGCAAAAAGCAGTGTTTATAAATTGAGTGCCTGCTGGGAATATTCTTCTAGTGTCAAGCAACCATTAAATGCACTTAAGGAAATCCACAAAAGGGAGGTGAGAGAATATTTCCCAAGGTAACGGATGGGAGGGCAAAAAAGAAAGACATCTTCCCATCTTCTAGGCCTCCAGCATTAGAGGGAAAGACACCTCTTGAGAATCTGAATTTATTCTAAAGAATAGACCAGACTTTCAGAAGCTGACAACACTGTGTCTTCCAACCACTGTCCCAGTACCAAAAGACTTGAGGACACCTAGGAGACCTTTTGTTAACACAGAATAAAGTAACATTTTAAGCAACATATGTTTTTAAATATTCAAACAGGATGCATTATAATCAGTACTCATGTATATCCTCTTATTCAATTAGGACTCCATCTTTGTAAAAATGAATTATGATTCTGTTCAACAGATGAATCTGAAGTTCAAAGAGATCAGGAGCCTGACCACATCTGGAGCCCGTATTTCACCAACTCTGTGAAACCCACGCTTTCCCACTACAAAGAAGGTTTATGAATCTGCCAGATCTGCAGCACTCCAGGTAACGAGTAGGGCTATGCGATTTGGCAAAGCATGGTGGCCTTTTCTGTTCACCTTGGGTCTTGCTTGGGTCAGTGTAAACTTTTTGGCAGATTTTTCTTTAATCTTCTAGTTGTCAATAACGATCTAGAGGAAAACGATTAGAAACTGAGATAAATGGGTAACGTAAAGTTGGGAAAGTCACTTTCTTCTGAGTTCCAGGTCCCTTTTCTCTAAAATGGATTAAGTAAGATCTATGTAGTAAGTGTGCATACTAACTAGGAAATCTTACTAAAGTCCTAAATATTTTATCAAGGTGTATACTTGATAAATAATACTATTATTGCGACTTCTATTGTATGTCATATTAACAGTTTTGGAAAATTCAAAGGTTTGATAACTTGTTCTCACACAGTAGGTGCTATTTATCGTCGGTTTTTTTTTTTTTTTTTTTTTTAAACAAAGGATAAAGGGGTAAAAGCTTCTGCTTTCTGGGAAGGAGTCCCAAGTGAGTAGTCCTGTATAGCAGATTTTATTTCAAATCCTGAGTTAGTTAGATAACTAAGAATAACTACAGAAAAAGAATGGAAGTGGAAACATAGATGACGTGAGTCCAGGAAATAGCACACCCCATTCTCTCTAGGGCTGGTCCTCTCCTACAGGGCTCAATCATCCTACAGCAGACTATCAGCACACAAGTATTTAGACATGAGAAACTATATTATACTTATAGATGGTGAGGAACCATGAACATTTTAGAGGACCAAACACATGTAGGATGAATTAGTACAGATCACTTTGCTTCTAGTTATATAGTCCCTTGAAGGCACATTTGCTACAAACTCTTAAGATGAGAGGCTCATCAGAAGCACACTTCAGGCTGGCTCAACTGACCAGTGAACGGAAGGAGGCTCAAGCTGATACTGTGCTGATTCTGCTCCTCGCTACAAGGCTGAGCCCTTCCAGTAAAGGTGCCTAGACCAAAGATTCTTCTCAGGCTTTAGTTTCCTGCAATTCCAATACAAAGGTCTTGTGGTGGTAAAGTTCATCAGGCTCCTGTGCTCTGTCTGGAAACCTAAAGCCAGTGTGTCAGGGGCAACTTCTACCTGCATCTTCATTTCTATAGCCCCTTCAAAAAGGCTTTCCAGGTTGAAGTCAGACTAACCCTGAATAGGGTAAAAATAAGATGTGCTTCAAATCACTGCTCCAAAGAAAAAGGTGAATGGGGAGTGGGGGGAACTGTCCACATATGTAGGGCTCTGAATGGTTTCGTCTCTTGTTGTTTCCTTCTGAAGAATAAAGTAGGCATATTGCTATTTAAATTCTACCAAAATGCAGAATATGGGATTCACAGATTCAACTCAGAGCTAGAATCACATGCATTTTAATGACGCCTCCAAAACAATACACTTAGTTCTACGGAATTTCCCATAAAATAGTAATTGTTTTTCAGTATAGGACAACCATCAGTAGTATTCTAGCATGTGAGAAGCAAAAAATAACAACTTCTTAAAGTCACTGAACTGGCTTTGTCTAGGCTTAGATTTTTAGGTAGATTTAGGAAAACTAGTACTTTCAAATACTAATGTAAGAGTTAGGTGATGCACCATATAAAAAGGCTTGAGAATACTCCCAGAAGAGGTATCACTGGATCGAAGGGGATATTTATTGCCAATCTTTTGATAGACTTCCATACTGCTTTCCATAGTGATTGTACCAATTTACATTCCCACCAGTGAAGTGAGTCAGAAGCAGGTGAAATATCGAATGGTTTCTCTGATATGAGAAACCCAGATCACAATTATCTCACGGAACTTAAAGTGGAAAATAATGGAAACTAGGGGGCGAAGGTGGGTAGGGAGAGGGTTGAAAGGAGAGGGGGGAAGGTCTTGTACCCTTGCCAAGATATGTATGTGCACAAAATGCTCGAGATCAATGTAAACTCTAGATTTTGCACTTATACATATCAGTAAAATGGGAAAAAAAAACAGGCTTGAGAGACTTGGAGAGGAAAGCACTTCCTATGAAACAAAAAAGAAGAGGCAATAAAATTCCGTTGACTAGTTAAGAGTACATTTTCAAAAACCTAGTGAAATTTAAGAATAAAAATACTGACTCTAATTTTACTTTTCGCCAAGCCGAATTTTAGAAAGGGTCTTGGAGAAAGGGTCATGGCCTTTTATGTTATTGTTGTTGGGGGCAAAATAAAAATCTTCAAATCTTGTAATATACGTACTTATGTGTGCATGCATGTTTGTATGTGTATGTACATATATGTATGTTTTTAAATATACACACATACGAGTATGTACATTCAAATAAAAATAAATATACACATTATTCTAAATTCAGTTTGCCACCACTATTCCTTCGTTGATTTGCCTTGCATTTACTAAATCAGTAATCTTCAAACGAGTAACCAATTTTTATTAAATTATTTTATTAAATTTAGGCCTAATTAAAAGATATAGCTGGAATAGTTTTGATGTAAACATGTAATATTTTACAGAAACTTAAGATACAATTTGATTCTGTAAACGACCATCCTGCCTCCTTTTTAATTTCCAGAATCCCTGTATAAGAACTCATAATACAAGGATCTTCCAAACACCCTTCCACTGTAGAGATTCCAAGCCTCAGAAAGAATATTTCAGTGCACAGGTGTATGTATGAAGGTATCACACTGGGAAACCCCTATAGACAGGCTGAATCTCTGCAACCCTAAGGCTGTAAACATACTATTTCAAAACTAAATTTCTTGGATCTTTCTTGGATAGCTGAGTCCTCTACTCCCTGTGCATAAAGGAGTAACATACTATTATAACCTGGAGCTTCACAGTCGGGTTACTCTCCTCTTCTACCACACTGGCACACTCTCCCCATAAAGATCAATTACACAGACAACTCATTCCTGTCCCGGCATATGCTGCACCTCCATCAGCTTGTGCTTCACTACTGACCCTGAGCACTGCAGATTACGTCAGTGTGCGGCTGATGGGCAGGGTGATTGCTGGCACCGAACGTCTCAGCAACATTTGTTGGCTGTGCGCTTGAAAGCAAAAAGATATAGGGATACCTCAAGTCCCTTAATTAGAGAGATTTCCTGTTTTTCCCTTCTAACAAAATCTTTGTACAATGTACGGCTATTAAGTAATCCATTCACAAAGAAACTTGCTTACAAAGGTTTGCTGATATGCACAGTAAATTACCTTCAATGCGCCTTTCCAAGAAAGGCCTAGACTCATTTCAGGCACACAATTCATTCTGACCAAAACATTTTATCTGCTGTACATGAATGCTAAAACACATGCACACACACTGGCGTCCCTCGTTTCCTCTGGAGTAATGGGAGCCTGGGCAATACTTTATTCATTTTCTAACATAAATTAGAACAAAGCACTGAAAACACCAATGACATCTGCACAGAAACAAAATGTATTCATTACAATTGGTACTATTATGATGAAAGGAAATGTATTCACAATGGCAGGACATTTAAAATAATGTGTTGCTGGATTCTGTGTCCATAAGGCAATAATGAAGAAACAGGAGTGGGTTACATAAATTATAAGGAGGAATAGGGGCATGGAGTTGCTTCAAGGGCTCTGGACAATGTCAGTCAAATGGTACATTCCAACATCCCTCAGGAACAAGTTTTGATAGTTAAAAGGTAGAAGAGACAAGATAATCATCAGGCTGGCATTGTGGAGAACTATGGTTTAAATCCTGTCTCTTGCTATAGATCACTTCTGTGATGATGGGCAAGTTATGTCCTTGCTCATCTTACATTTGCTACTCATATATACCTACAAAAGGAGGAGAGCCTATTCTACAGGACTGCAGGAGGAAGAAACGAAAGAACATACCTAAACTGCTTAGAGTCTAATGTGTACTAGTCACATATACAGCCACAGTAACTTTTAGTTTTGGTGTTGCTAAATAAATGCATACCTCTGTGATTTACACATTACTTAGTTCTCCAAATCTGTTGCTCATTCTATAAAGTTAAGCTAATAAAGCTGATTTATTTTCCCACCTCACAAGTGGTAATGAAAAACAAATAAAAATTATATTTTCAGTGTATTCTATTGATTGGCTAACTCAGAAGTCATCCCCTCATATACACACGTGTGTGTGTGTGTGTGTGTGTGTGTGTGTGTGTGTGTGTGTGTTACCCTCCTGCTGCCTCCTATAAACAGGGTAGAAGGGTTAAGAATTCACACATTCAGTATTATAGTTTAGATTTAAAATGTGGCCCGGAGGTAGTAACTCACTCTCTCTCTCTCTCTCTCTCTCTCTCTCTCTCTCTCTCTCTCTCTCTCTCTCTCTCTGTGTGTGTGTGTGTGTGTGTGTGTGTGTGTGTGTCCGTCCATCTGTCTGCCTCCTTCCTGGCTGCGATGGGTTGACCAGGATTCCCATGCCATACCCTTTTACCATGCCTTTTCTTCCTTGCAGCCAGTCAGCAATGGAATGAACCCTCTAAACCTATAAGCAAAAACAACCACGCCTACTGCAAGCTATGGATACTCGGTATTTTGTTTTGGTGAGCAGAAAGCTGACTAGCACACCACACACTCTGCAGTTTGAGGTAGCCACGGAGGCCAGAGTTCAAGCATGTAAAAAGTCTTGTTTTGGTGGTAGAAGTGAGAAGTGTGCTATCTGAGAAATTGTTTACTTTCCTGACTAACAGAGACATGGCATTTCTTCATGTCTGAACATGGATATGAAACTACAATATGCAGCTCTATTTCAGTTATAATGTAATGAACACAAAAGAAAAGCCCTATGAATCCCGACAACATATGGCAGTCTTGACCAGTGACCACTAAACCATGGCCAGTACACCTTTCCCCACCCTTATTCTGTACAACAAACAAATCTTTATTTGCTTAAGCTATTAATATCAGCGTTTTCAGTTACTCGTAGCTGAATAGAACTCTAGTTGATACACAAGGCATAAATATACTGGAAAAGGAAAAGCCTTGTACTTAGATTTATGATCTTCCCTCTGCCAAGAACTTCATTTCTTTGGATCCTGCTGGCTAATGTATTCAGATCCTTTAAGATCAAGATTTAGCAATATCTCCCCTAGGAAGTATCTTCCACTGTGTTAGCTTTCTCCTCTGTCCCTTGGATTTCTGAGCAAACTCCATAAACTCCTCATCCATACACGATACGTTGTTTTGTAATTATCCGTTCATTTGTCTCTACACACTGTTAGATGGTTAAAATGTCTCAACAGCAAGGATTCTTATTTTAGCACTTGGCATAAAACTTGGCACACAACGGGATCAAGATTTGTTTAAATATTGAATAAACGAATAAATGAGTTATCCGAAAAGACACAGAGTAAGAGATACCTTGTGTAGTCTTATTATTCATTTGTGTTTTTGAAACACTCTGCAAACAGCTTTCTAATTCTTGTTTCTACTTTAAGGAATTGTAGGTTAAGAAAGCACAGCTCTAACCAGAGGTGATTTTGTTATCATTTTAAAAGTTAATCCTTATTTGAGTTCATGATCTTTCCCTATTCATACTCCTTTATTGTATGCCATATATTTGAATCTATAGCTATTTACACAAAAACAATTTTATTTTCCTTGTTGTTTTGTGATTATCAATGATACCTTGGGAATAATTTTAATTCACATCAAGACAAATGTTCCCATCATCTAGCATTTCCCTTGAGGTGACTGAGTTCCTCTGAGTGGCAGGCGGCTCTGGAGGCTTCCTGCCAACTCAAGCACATCTGCATTGCAACCAAACCTGTTGCAACTCAGCAGCAGCTCAGGCTGAGCCTGAGATATTTAGTTCTCTGAAGAAAACAGGTCTTCTCTCATCTATAAAGTCAATGTTGTCTGGGATTGATATAGATCACAGCTTCACTGAAAAGAGATTACTAGCCTTCCTCTGAAAATACCAAGAAAAATAATAACATCAAATAATGTAATCCAGACAAATGCTGCTAAATGGTATTTTAGTTAACAAAGTACTACACTGACAATTGTTCCATGAGACTGTATTGTCTAGTGGCTTGGTAGCTGTGTTAGTTTAGATAGGTATCATCTAGTATGGTCATACAATGACCAAGGCATCTAATGAAGCATTTCAGAGTCTATATTCCTCTTGTTAGGTGACACAACTGTATTGCCATTCAGACTACAAAATCAGAAATATACCCCGCAATTAAATACTACACATGAAAAAAGAAAACCTAAAAGGTGAGTGGTCTGACATGAATGCAAATGCTCTCCCCTCTGGTCTTCACGCTTTATATGTCCACTTTGCTCAGCTGGCTCCTCTACCAAGCCAGGTTTTGGTTCCCATGCAATCCCCGTAGCCCTTCTTTTGAACACCTTCCACAGGAATAGCTTCTCCCCAGGCCCTTTTTACCATCTCTTCCAGTTTCACTTTCTAACACTGCTATCTCAAATTGCTTTATTTAATGTTTTGCTGGATGTTTATCTGTCTCTTCCTAGTAGGATTAAATTCCACCAGAGTAGGGATGTGATCTGACTTGTTTACCCTGTGTCCTCAGCAATAAGAGCTGCAATTGATGCTTAATAAATATGGATTGAAAAAAATAGAGTGCAGGGTGTTCACTCAGTAAATCCATTCTTCTTGACTGAAGTATCCTTTTGGAAATGGGGGAGGGGGTAATAGAGGTATGGCTGCTGGGCACTGTGTATAATTAGAGGCAGTGAGCTTGACTTTGAGAGGCTGTGTGGAGTTGTAGAAAGAGCCTGGCCTGGCCACTTATGATATGTGTAAGACTAGAATATATTCCTTTATCTCTGAGATTTAATTTCATCATCTATGGAGTAAACTGTTTCAGATGATCAGTGTGTAATTAGATAAGGCAGTGATGGCACAGAATAAATAAATTCAGTTCCTTTCTACCTGTCCCTTAAAAGGGGAAGCAATCCAGAAGCTGCAGGAAAGTAGCCTAATGTTTTTTCCTATTCTAGCAGTCACCTTAGTAACTGCCATGATTCTTTAGGGAGATGATCTCTACCTGCCAAGGCAGAAGATCCAGCCCACAGGCCAATTCTGAAGTTCTAAGTACATTTTGAAAATACTGAGCATGAATCTACATTGCAGGAATATGGGTTTTTTTACTCCTTTCAACCTTATATCAACTTATACTGAATGACTGATGTTACCTCATAGAGGCAAGATTTTAAATCTATTTTTAAAAACTTTTGAGTGTTGATTCTGCCTTAATACGTGTTTTCTCTGGTCTCATCAAAACTAGGGCATGCAACAATGCCATCAACCATCTGTGGTCTGCTGGAAGCACTCTGATGACACCATCCATCCAGATACTTGTCTATTTGACACACCTGACTTCTTACACCAATTTATTCCACTGATACATTTTTCATTCACTAAACATCAATTAAGTGCCAACCATATATGGAGCCCTAGTAGTAAGAGTCACTGAATACTGGGCAATTATTATATGTTACACATTTTAACTCACGCCTTTATGACCATCAAAGTCACTCTCTTCTTGATTTATCCTGTTAAATGTTACGATTATGTCTATTTTACAGGTAGAAAAACTGAAGCTGAGTAGTCTATAAACTGCCTAAAAAATAAATGACGGACCTGGAACCTTAATCTAGATCTATCTGATGTCAAACTCCACACTGTTTATCACGACAGTCTACTAAACAGATCCTGAACATACACTTGATAGCAACCAGAGTGGCCGACACTTTCATAAAGGAACAAGGCTAGATTATGATCTTTCCCAGGTTAGATGTTCCAATTTATTCTTTGCATTCCCAGCCTCCACCCTCAAATAATGCCCACACTGTTTGCTGAATTGAGGTGAATGTGGCTCTTATTCTCAAAGACACAGCAGAGCCCAAAAGACAGGTTCACATGAAAGACCTTAAATCACAAGACAAAGGTCACAAAACTGTACAGTACACAAAGGTATAAGTGAGCGCAGCTAGAAAGTGTGCTGTCCTCTGAAACCATACAATGTGAGGACAGAGAATGATCACACCCTCAAGTGCTTACAGATCCTGACACATCATGTGAACAAGCACACCCTGGAGAAGCTGTGGTACACTGGAAAGCATATGCCCAATCGCAGTAACAGCTCAGGGCCAGCTGCTTACTATCACAGAGAGAACCAGATCCAACAGTGCCAGAAAAAAAGCTGCTTTTGATTTGCCATTTTTGAATTTTTAAATACTGATTAGAAATAGCAAAAAAAAAAAAAAAATAACTGAAAAAAGAACACTCTAGGAAACAAAACACAGCCTTAGACTGGATTTGGCCAATAACTTCCCACTTTATAATCTTATGATTCAATTATTGTTTCAAACTTTTTACCATCCAGGATCCCTATTTTCCTTCCATGGACTTCTGAATTTAAAGTCTTTTTTTAAGGGATACAATTTTTGAGTATCTAATTAAGTTTTTTTTTTTTTTTTTTCCTGAGACAAGACAAGATCTCATGCTGTAGCCCAGGCTGCTCATGAACTCACTAGTCCACGCTAGCCTTGGACTTGTGGCAATCCTCCTGCTTCAGACTCTCCGAGTGAGTGCTGGGATTACAGGCATGTACCACCACGCCCACCTTATGTGGTGCTGGGGAATTAAACTCAGGGCCTTGCCCTTACTGGGCAAGTGTTTTAACTGCTGTGCCATTCCTCCAGCCCCCTAATTAGTTTCCTTGTAAGAATCAGGGCTGAAGAATTGGCACAGCAGTTAAAACGCTTGCCTCGCAAGCACAAGGCCCAAGCCAGGTATGGTGGCACGTGCCTGTAATCCCTGCAACTGGGAGACTAAGGCAGCTGGACTGTTCAGAGTGCAAGCCCATCCTGGGCTACACAGTGAGTTCCGAGACTGAAAAGGCTCCGAATTATAGCTATTTTAAAATATGCACCCTTCCTTCCTTCTTTTTCTTTCCTTTCTTTCCTTCCTTCCTTTCTTCCTCTCTCCCCTCCTCCTTCCCTCCCTTCCTCCCTCCCTCCGTCCCTTCCTGCCTCCTTTCCTTTTCCTTTTTTTTTTTTTTTTTTTTTTTTTTTTTTTTTTTTTTTAGTGGTACTGGGGATTCAGCCCAGGGCTTTCATACTGAGATACATTCCCAGTCCAATTTTTATTTTTGACTTTGAGATAGTCTTGCTAAGTTACTAAGCCTTGCTAAGTTGCCAAGGCTGGGCACAAATTTATGATCCTCCTATCTCAATCTTTCAGAGTGCTAGGATTACAGGCCTGCTAAATTCATGCTCTTTTTAGAATCAGATAGGTAACC
The DNA here is from genome assembly GCA_004027205.1 of Ctenodactylus gundi. Taxonomy (NCBI): domain Eukaryota; kingdom Metazoa; phylum Chordata; class Mammalia; order Rodentia; family Ctenodactylidae; genus Ctenodactylus; species Ctenodactylus gundi. The sequence continues at coordinate 40,585 of PVKB01001457.1, read as the reverse complement.
TCTTATGTTGGTGAACCTCTCTCCTTACAAAATGAAGTATGATGCTGGCAAAGGTCTCATGATTCCCTACTGTTTACAATGGTTCAAATTTTCCTTGTAACTAACAGGCAATATGATGGGAGTTCTCTAAATTCCAATCTACGTATTGCTACACCACTCTGTCCATCCAAGTCATTGGACTTAACCAGTCAGCATCTCTGAAATTTTCCCTGGGAATAACCAGTCACATTTTATTCTGCCTCCCAAGCATGTAACACAGTTCTCTATGTAGGTTCTCATACATGTCTAATGTAACTCTTTGCTCACTGTACTATGAATACCTTAATAATAAAACTTATTCTTTGTCTCTGTAGTGCTCAAGCTTATTGAATAACATAATGCCCAGCAGTTATGTCTCACAAGAAAGATCTTAGAAACAGTAATTATGAAATAGATTTGTGCCAAACAACTGGGGTTCTAACTATGCACACACATGGTCTAATCATCTCAAATGAGTAGCCTGTCATTTTAGTTAAAAAAAAAAAACAGTATCTTACCATATCATGTCAGAATATTATTAAAGTTCTGCCAGTTAAAAAGTTATATTCTAAACAATAAAAGAAGGGGGAGGGTTGTGAATGTAGCTCAGTGCCTGGGTTCAATCCCCAGGACCACGAATATAAATAAATAATAAACAAAACATTGGGTAGGATAGGATAGTGATAAGAAGGTCTTAAAAAGAATCCTAAATTCTGTATAACCCATCTTTCTAGGATCTTATACTGTATAATAAATTTAATACTGAAAAGTCAAAGTAACCACTGAAATACAAGATCACCAGAAAAAAGTACCAAGCCCAGAATTTTAGCTGAAATAGTTAAAATGTCATGATAGGATACTGGGTTAGGCTTCTTGGAAAACATAATTTATAGGTCAAGAAGACACTCAATGGCAACTCTGTAAATTACTTCTTATGATGCAAGGCAAAAAAATAATCTTCCTTTTTGTTAACTGTACTTTCCTCCTGGCACAGCTGAGGAAGTAGGGCATAGGAAACAATTAGCAACTCTGACGTGATGATGAAAAGGCCAGGCTGAAGGTCATGGTGTCAATTAGTCTCTGTCTTCTCCAATTCCAAGCAGGAAGAACATAAATTTAAGGCACTAAATTATGATCAAGGCACTATCTTTGCTGAAGACCCACTAACTCAGTACTACCTTAGATAAACTGGGATCTGAGGCATACTAGGTGCTTCCTTCCACTTCTCCCACTAAATTACAGTTACCTAAATCCCAGAGAAATATTAATTTACTTTATGTAATCATTGGTGGAGAAGACGGAACAAAGACTTGTCTAAATCTATCCGAGGTTATTCCTTCCCATCTGCTTACAATAATGGGCATAAGATGATCAAGGAAGACTCACACTGCCTAAATCAGGTGATCCAAGAAAACATAAGAGGAAGGCACAGTCACATTGTCTTTTCAGTGCAACAACTGTACAATAGCCTTGTACAATAGAGAGGAACCAAATAATGTAGGACTTTCACCAACTAGACAAGTTGTCCTTTTTTCATGGGGAGGAACATGTAAAGAATAAAAAGGACGGGGAGAAATGCCCTTAAGAAAGAGGAAGAACTGGAAAAATCTCTGGCTCTGTGGTCATGTAGAAAAGTTTCTCTCCAAACAGACATGTAACTACATTTGTGACGATGCCATCATACTATGAAATTTACTAGTGGGAGCCAGGATACAAAGGTTGCTGGAGATTACTGCACTGAAGGCCACGTTGGTCCCATGATCTCAAGTCCCTAAGGCTTCCAAGAATCTTACCTTGGAGTTGGTGAATAAATTCTATTTCCTCTTTGGATTCAAAACAGAGCCAAGAAGAAAGTGAGGCTATGAGTAAAGGCATAAAGGAAAAATATACAGTGTGCTCAGTCACATGCAAAAAAGAGTTATTAGAACATCTCCATCTCCAAATTAACTTCTGTTCCTAATAGCACCACTCCAGTAGTTCATGACCTCTGAGAACAAGGAAGCTGGAGTTTCACAAAGCGAGTCTGAAGGAACCTTTAGGCCACATCAAATTCAGGACTTTTATGTTCAATGACTTATCTGAGTTTACGTAACTAAGAAGCTATAAAGCCACATCTAGGCTTGCTCTTGAAGTCACGCTCTTAGTCATCCTTCTCCCTTATTCTTCAAATATAACCACTCATTAAGTCTTCTCCTAGAACTTCAAGATCTTTCATCCTATGTTCTGGGTGTACCCTCAGAACTCTTCTCCCCACAAAAAAATCACTTCATACTCTGCCCTGCTATTCTGGGACATGCTGCATGGTTTTGTTGTTGCCACTTCTCCCACTATATTAAAGTTACCTAAATCTCAGCATGTCCTAGAGAAGGGCTCTACTTTCCTTGGTCCTCAAATAAAGAAAGGAGGTAAGAGCTAAAGCTGATTCACAATGAATATATAGTATGTGGAGTAACAATTTGGTGGTGTCACCCCTGAGATTTTGGGGTCACATGCATAATCTTCTACCCTTAGGAGTGTCCCTTGCATAAAGAAGATGCTCACATTTTTGAACTGAATGAATCATCTCGTCTAGACTTCATGTCAACCTTATTTTAGGTCCTATTATCACTTTTCAAATAAAAAGCCAAGGCCTGAAAGTTTAAATAGTAGAATGACCTATCTGTCTGTCTGTCTGTCTATCTATCTATCTATCTATCTATCTATCTATCCATCCATCCATCCATCCCAGTATCTCTAATTCTAAAGTCCATATTCCTTAATCAGTACATCATAAATTCAGAGAATTCTTACAACCACTAATGTTGAAGATACACATTTGGTTCTTAATTATGTCTTGTATTATTGCTGTCCAATTTTTCATACATTATTATTCTGACCCTCTTCCATTATTTCACCTTGGTTATAAACAACTCAAGAGTAAAGATCCCATCCTAAACTTAAGTATCAGGCCAAGGCTCACTAATACTTGTTTACTGACTATGACTGGTTCAGGACAAGAGTTAACTCTTACTTCTAATCCTCAGAGAGTCAGAAATATGACTTGGAAACTTCTCACCTTGACTCAAGAGTCCAGAGTCAAAGACTAAGTTTTAAACCATTTTTAGGTCTGACAGAGATATAACCTGTGAAGAGATCAGTTCCTTCTTCCCAGATGTCAGCCCTTTCACTCAAAGGCAGAGAAATGTCATCTAGGAAGACTATTTTAAAAGAAGAAAGAGGAAAGGGGGCTTAGCTGGAAAGGCAAAAAGTCGGTACATAGTCTGTTTATTTTGGGAAATGCCTCAGGACAGTAAATTGGAGTTCACATCCTGTTTTTCCAGAGAGAAGCCTGCATAAGCACTGTCACAAAAGCACTTCTGTGGCCCATCACTTGACAAGGACAGTGAGAAGTGCACTGCCCAAAGCTATCTAGCAGCTCCTTTGCCACAGTCCTCAGAGTACAGTTTATGCCTTCCGTAGTTTTCCCTGCTACAAAACTGACCCTTTCTCAAGTCTCAAACAGAAAGGGCAAGGAGGTGGGCTTTAAAGAAAACAGCAAAGAAACCAGCCTTGACAAGTTAGATCTAAATGTAATCTTTAGAAGAGACAGGATGGCAGAAGCTTTCCTTATTTCGATGTTAAGCCTACACAATTTGGCTCTATGGACACATGGCTTTCATTCAAACACTGGCCCTACCACTGGCTACCTGTGTGACTTTGGATAAACTACTTATCCTTTCAATGGTTAACTTTCCTCAACTGGAAAATGAGGATGACAATATGTATGCCTAAGGGTTATTGTAAGAATTAAATGAAATTATGACAGTTAACATTCTTAGACCAGTGTCTAGATACAGTAAGCCATCAATCAGTGTTTCCTATTAGGGCCATGATCATTATTTCCTAAGGAACAGTCATGGATAAGGAATCTTGGTCAAGTATTTTCTAAGTCTGGAAAATGGTAAAGTATTGCTCATATATGTAGTTGGCAAATAATGCATGTTAGAGTGTGACACTTACCTTATAAGTCTCCTTGCATAATCATACATTAATTTTTTTTTGTCAATTCTGTTCCGCTAAAGAACCATAACTAAAAAACAGATATAAAGAAACATGAGATACAAATGTTGTTGTTTAGGAGCTCATAGGCTGTGGGTGAGACATGGTAGGTACATAACTATAAAACAGAAGTAAGTGGCAAAGTTCAAAAATGGGCTCTAAAGACTCGGGACCAAAGCAAGATTCATGGGAGAAAGGGCAACTAAGCTGAGACATGAAGTAAAGGAAAGAGTTATACAAGTAAGACAGACACAGCCATGTGTCAGTAGGAGCAGAGCACTACAGTAAGCAGTAGGCAACATGAACACTGGCTGTCAGTGTGTACTAGATCTGAAATGATGTTTCCATGCATCCTGTAAAGAAGCTGAGATTGTTCTCAGTCCTCTTAAAATAACTGACCTTTAATTAAAGCAATATTAACATGCTTGATGCAAAAAGATTCGTAAACAGTGCTAGAGAAAATGAAAAATTACCTTTAATGGAAAGTCTAAAGATCCAAGCCAAACTCACATGTAAACTTCTTAGCATTTACTAGGCACTTAGTAGGTATTTAGTAAGTAGAATCTATTATAATTTTTATGAGTTAGTATTGTTATTCCCTTGTAGAATATAGTTCTTTATGCTTCCCCATTCAAAATTCTGGTAGAAGAAAGCCAAAATCTGGCTGTGCCTCATGGTACATGCTTGTAATTCAAGCTACTCAGGAGAACAAGTCAGAAGGATCACTGATTCGAGGTAATTCAGCAAGACCCTGTCCCAATATAACACATAAAAGACTGAGAATGTAGCTCATTGGTAGAATTTCTGGCTTAGCATGTTCAGTACCCTGGTTTCAAACCCCCCAGTATGAGAAAAGTACAGGACAAGGGGAAGAACAAAGAAAAAGAGGAGGAGGAAGAGAAGAAGGAGGAAAGGACGGAAAGGAGAAGAATCAACATTTACAACCTGACTCAGTTTAAAAGGAACTGAGGGACCAAAGCAGAGGCTGGGAGGCATGAATCTTGGCCTCATCTCTTCTACCACAACTCCTCTTGTTGCTACCATTTGTCACATCTACATAGGATGCTGCCTCCAGAAGAAGGTAGCAACCCTCTTCACTACCCATCCCTGGAAGCAGGCCACAGCAGGCCTGCCTCTTGGAATAGTGTGGTTCTCTCACTTCATGAAGGAATCACCTTTGTCCTTCGGTATTGCTATGGTTTAGATCTTGAGTGTCCCCCAAAAGCTCCTTGTGTTTGGAACTGTGCGTTACTGGGAGGAAGGGCTCGGCTAGAAGGTACAAGATGCTTCGGGGTTTGACCTGGAAAGATTTTGTCAACTTGCTGGGACTGGGGGAGGGTACTCGGTGCAACGCTGTCAGGTGTGTTACTGACTTCTGGGCCAGAAGGTCAGGAAGGGACTCTCCTCCAGGGGTTGGAGTGGGGGTCCCAACTGGCAACTTCAAGTAATTAAAGGAGGGAAGAAGAAACATCGTTGCAGTTTATTTGAGGAAAAGCCTTGCCAGAGTTTCCAGACCTGGGAGTTGGCTTCCACTTGGCCTCTGTTAGCAATGGGGTGAGCAGCTGTCCAGCCTCTGTCTCTCCTATGCCCTTCACTCTTGCTGGCTGCCCCATGAATGGACTGTGCAAGCTAAGTAAATCTTTCCTGCCTTCCTCCCTCAAATAAGGGATCTTGGGTATTCTGCAATAGCAATGAGTTAGTAACAAAGACAGGTATGAACACAGGTGCATCAGACATTACCTGTTTCTTCACTGTTGCAAGACCCATGCTACAAGCATCAACACAACTTATAGCAACTGGAACTTACACTGCATTATCTGCCAGCTCCTATTCAGAACAGACTTTTCACAATGATGAATACTTACATTAGCCAGCTAATAAGCTAGGTGGATTCTTGGAAGAAACTTAGGGACTCAGAGGTTGAGACTATTAAAACCACTACAGCCCAAAAGGTCAGGGGCAGAAGACAGCAAAGAACATGAATTTCCAAAAGGTGTGCTTCCACATGGGGACACACAATGCTTGTGACAGGAGGGTCATTCCCTTTAAATCAATTTGGTAACTCGATGGGGGAAGGCTTCTCATTCCAAACACCATTAGGAAAGATATGCTTTGGGTAATGACAGTGTAATTCACTTATGTAAGCTCAATCTGGCATGTTCCAAGATTGACAATAATCAAGAGAAAGGCTTTCGGATTATAAAGGTAGTTTTGCCTAAGTGAGCTGCCCTTAGATGCTACACTATTACTTGGCTCTAAGGAACAACTCTCTATATAAGCATATTTCAAATAGCCCTTGGGGACCAGATGGCATAGGTAGGTTGTTCTTCAGGTCAGGTCTTGAGGATGAACAAAGGCCCTAGACTGGGATTCTAACAGTTTCACGGTACATTCTCTATTGTAACATCATATTTTCAAAATATGCACACATTTGCTTATTTAATGTCTTCCCCCCAAGTTTATCATCTTATCCCCATTTTGTGGATAATAAAAGCAGACTCAGAAATAACTTCTGAAGCTAAATGACCTGCACAAGGTGACAGATGAGTATAATTGAGTCTAAGGGTTTTTGTCATTGTTGTTGTTAAGTTCCAAATCTGGGCTCTCTTGACAAGCTACAAAAAGGAGTTTCCAAAGCTATTTATGTATTTGAAAAATGAAACAGGCACCTATCATATTCTACAGCATACAATAGTGTAAAACTTTGACCGAATGGCACTTATTTCCTAATGAGAAAGAAGGAAAACAATGAGCTCAATGCATACAGATTCATGTAGAGGCAAGTATATGCAGAAACCAAGCTGGGTACGGAATCAAGGTCTTAAGAAGCAATATTTCAGCAGAGGCCTGGATAAAGTCAGTGAATAAGCGCAGTGAAGATCTGGGATGAACATTCCAGCAATAAGGGCCTCGATGGAGGATACAAAGGCACAAAGGACGTGAAGACCCACATATGTTTGAAGAAGAGTTAGAAAGCAGTATTCCTGGAGCAAGCAATGGGTGGGCAGTCAGCAGAGGACGGAAAGGTAGGCAAAGCCTTACCTTCTATGACTTGACAGGGTCTTTTTCTCTCAGGTAATTTGGAAGCAAATTCTGGATATAATTCATAACATAAGAATTACCTGGTCACCTGTGTGTCCTATTATTTCACTGTATCGTCTATTTGTAAAGATTAGAATAGAAAACAGCTGGGCATGGTGGCATCTACTTATAATCCTAGCACTCTGGAAGCCTGAGGCAGGAGGATTCAAATTCTACCTGGGTAACTCAGTAAGACCTTGACTTCAAAGACAAAAAGGGTAGAGCTTTTGGATTCAATCCATAGTAACACAAACACACACACACAGGAAAGAAGGAAGGAAGGAAGGAAGGAAGGAAGGAAGGAAGGAAGGAAGGAAGGAAGGGAAAGGAAAGGAAAGGAAAGGAAAGGAAAGGAAAGGAAAGGAAAGGAGAGGAGAGGAGAGGAGAGTGGACAGGAAGAGAAGTTAAGAGTGGAAGCAGGCAGAAGCAGTACAATTCTTGGAGAAGTAGTATGTTGCTTGACCAGAACGGTGGGCCTGAAGCAATATGAAGCCTTTAAATGTGACATACACTTGAGGGTACATCTGACAGAATTTGACAGTTAAGTGGATATGAAATGCACAGAAAAAGGAGAGGATGAGGATGACTCTGAGATTACTGGCCTGAAGCAGAATGACACCATTTAAAGTCACAGACAAAAGCATTTTGAGAAGAGAGGAGAAAACAAGTGTTATGTTTCTAACAAGCTATGACAGACAAGGGATGTAGAAGGCGGCCTTCCTTTAAGTCTTCACTCCTGACACTTCGAGTTCCAGCTGGATGACCTTGAATAGGTCACTCTCTTTCCAATCCCTCATCTAAAACTACCTCCTGGGACCGATAGAATATGGATATTAGATGTCTGTATGCACCCTATAAATTGTTAAGGTGCTGAACAAGGTCAATTTTGTTATTTCAAGCACGTGTTTAGATGATTCACATTCGAACCTTAGGTTGTAAACATCATTATGTTTTCAAAAACACCACTATAAACACTTTTCTATCATCTAATTCTCTAAATTTGTTTAGCACTTTACATTTGTAAACAGTAAAGTATGTGTAATAAAGTATAAATGTGAATGCACAGGAAGCTGAGTTGAGTGGCACAGGCCTGTAACCCCAGCACTCTGGGAAGCTGAGGGAGGATGATTTCGAACTGGAGTCTAGCCTGGGCAACTTGGTAAATTAGTGAGACTCCATCTCAAAATCAAAACAAAACAAAACAAAACAAAAATAGTCTGGGGACATAATTTAATATGAAGTCCCTGAGCCCAATCCCCATTACCAAACACACAAAAAAGGGAGTACAGAGCATCACTTAGGTTTCTTTATTGGCTTTCACTATATATATCTCACATACATTTTCCTACTTGATCCTTCATATACACAGAGTGGCCACTGATGGCTCTGGACGACTGGTAACAAAACTGAGGGAGGGAACTTCTACCGAAGAACTGACATTCTGTTTTCACTTCACTCTTTTGGCCTTCAAGTCAGAAAACTGTGTTTCATTATCAGTATTCTTGATACGTGAGTGGCAGAAATAAAGTGTTACACTTAACAGTAAAGAAATGGTATACAGTCTCAGCTATTCGTAGAAAAGGAGACGTGGACTTTTATGTCTTACATACAGTTTTTAGTTGGCAAAACATTAGCAACAGGGCCTAACACCTAGTGGACGATGAGCAGCATTTTCTATAGTATATCTTGAGAAAACTGTCTCTAAAGAATGTTTATGTGAAAGGGGTTTAAATAGTCTTATGGTCAATAATTTTGGGACTACTAGTCAAACAAAAAAAAAGAGATTTCATTAATATGGCTACGCTCAAAGTATTTTACACCATAGCATTTGTGAAACTCCATGACATAAGTAAATAAGCAGCTCCTGACAAATGTACTAGATCACAAAACCCTCAGAAGAGCAACTCGAATTATGTTTACCCTAATATACTTGGGAATTCCTGCACTGAGAAGCAAATACTAATAGGTTGCTGATTTTATCTACTTACAGAGTTGAGTACACAGAACACAAGCATACATGTAAAATATGGACAAGACCATTTTCTACATGGTAAGGAGACCATGAGATATAAGAATTGTATCTGGTCTTACTTTTTATCACAGATCCAGACATATAGCACTACCTGGTACAGAGCAGATGTTTGATGAAACTTGTTATATTTATGGATAAAGAAATGAAGTGACAGAGACTCATTGAGATTTCAGAATTAGTGGTCACAATTCTTCTGGCTTCAATGATTTCATTTCCATATCTAGACTTCTAGACAGTGCTTAATTTATTTTCTTAGAACAAAAGCCTGAGAATTATTCCAACAGCCTTTTGCATCATGACCCTGATCTAATCTAATAAGAGAAAGGTTATTTTGCTTTTTGTTGATGAAGAACGCATTAATGAAGTCTCCTTGAAATAATCCCATTTCTATTAGGCAGACAAAGTTACATTTTCTAGTATAATAATTGTGTCAGTCAACACCCAATTTTTTATATTGTTTCACTTGCACATCAACTTATTAGTTTGTCAAGACTATGAAATACGGTAAGCTGAGAGTTTTAAGAAATAATTACCAATCCGTACTACTCTCTTATTCTGTTCTTATGCATATTTCCCTATCAGCCAGAAGGATGGGGCAGGTTTTATTTTCTGTAATAGAGCTTAAAAACACTAATGGGTTTCCTAAAAAAAAAAAAAAAGTGTCTTTAAATTACACACCACTTACATTCCTATTACTTGAAATTCCAAAACATAAGCCCTGAATGCGAGGACCTTAGCTGTTTTGCTCACAAACGTACCCCTAGCATGAAAGCCAGTGCTGTGGAACAAAACTGCCATGTCCTACATAGTGCTGAATGAATTCTGTATTTCTCCTCTTGGAAAGTAAACCTCATCCTCCTATACAAAAGAATGCAGAGAATGCCTCCAAAAATTCCTACGGCATCTTTCCTTTGAAAAATGCACATATCATGGATGACTGAAACGATCTTATTAGAGGAGGTTTAGGCAGTTTCTCTGTATCATGTGATGCTACCAAGTCACCTCCTCGCTCAAGTTTTAATTAGCCTAAGCTACAGAAACAACTTGGGAAGTAAATCAGGTGTTGTGCTTACTCTTCCGATCAGGGCTTGAGCACAGAGCTAACTGAACTATATGCCAGACAGATTTCAAAAAAAGAACTGAACATTTTTCAATATTACTCACTCAACAATTTTTTTTGCAATTCGCTTTATTAGAAAAAATAATTTCCTTTTGATGATAAGGTGTTTATATTAATGCATGTCTTACTTTGCTTGATATTTAGTACACAATTTGCCTATTTACTTGTATAGTTCTATTTTATACGTAATAGGATAACAGGAGTCAGTACACTGGGTAACTAGCTCAGTGACCTTGGTCCTAGTACTGAACATCTCTGAGTCTACTGTGAGAAGAACAACAGTGTTAGCCTCTTAGGTTTCTGTATGAGTTAGAGGAGGCTGATGATCATTTAAGTGCGGAGCAGTTGTTTACTGACTTCATCAACACAGTCTCTGAATTACTACAACTTCTTTAAAGGACTGAGAGACTAACAGCCACAATGACCAAGTACCTAAACAAGTTGACGGCTTCTACAGTCTTCCTTTTCTTCTCACTCTTCCCATATTCCATCCACTAAAGAAAAACTTGAAAGCATGCTTTGTGGACCTTATTTTATCAAAACACAGAAATTCCTTCTGTGGCGCTCAGACAGCACTTCTGGATTACTTCTGGCTGGGTAGTGTCACGTAGGGGTCACTCATCTGGCACCTGCATTTCTTTTCACAGCATATGTAACATTCTTTTTTCCGTACGTGGTTCCTTGAGACCTAATGGGTTGGGGGGCTTGACCCTTTATTTTAACTTATCAAAAATCTGTAACCAGAGGGGATGAGCAATGAATGTCAGGGGCATGCTAGGCTGGAGCATCTGTTCCTGGCCTTTTCATCTAGGCAGCTTGCCAGTAATTGCTAAGATTTCCCTCCTGTAACAATTATCCCCCATTTCTCTCACCCCCACCCCCCACCCCAGTTAATTATCAGTTCTGGAATTAAACTGCTTGCTTCTCCTGCTGTTGCCATGGCAATGGTTGGCCTGCACCTGCCACTGGGTGAACAGCGGCTCTTTCAGAGGTGGTAACAGCAGTTTCTAGCACCACAAAAGCCAAGGAGCAAACTAATGTTTACCTGTCTGGAGAAAAAGTTCCTATTCATTCCACCTTATATGCTTTGCTGTCAAACACTCTTCAATTTTCTTCTCAAAAACTTGTTGGTACTCAACAACAACAACAAAATGAAATCAAAATAACAAAAGACTTTTTTTCCTATCAAACACATCAAATTCCTATTGGCTAGTTACAATTCTATCCATGCGTTTGACTTATTATTAGGCAACAAGTTGGAAGATACAGATCTTCATCTCCTGACACGGGCAGTATAGTACAATGGTCAAATGTACAGAATATTAAGCTTGATAGATTAGGTTCTGAGCCTAGGTGCATCGATTCCTATTTGTATGCCATGGCATAATCACTTAACCTCTTACAGTATCACTTTTCTCAAACTGTAAGAGGGGATTAACATAACTACATTTCAAAGAGCTGTTTTAAAGATTCAAGACAATATATGAATATATGTAGGTCTAGCTCTCACCTAACGTTCAGTACCTCAGCTGGTCTCACTGTTACTGCTGATTCACTATCAATCCTAGACAATCTTGAAAGTCAGAGCAAAGTTGTCTTGGTCTGCTTTAACTGTCTTGTTTGACAGTATCTAATGTGGGATAAAACGGCAGACCCAGATGTGTATAGCAGTAGAGATGGCTAGGAAATGCTTCTCTCCCCAACTTTACTGCAATTCTGTCAGTTTCTCCGTCTGTACTATTTTTCTCATGCTCCACCTCACTTCCTTAAATAGAACTGATAAAACCTGAATGTCCAGGGACATGTATTCACCAAGGAAACAAAATGCTTTTTGTTTTACTACCACAGTGCAACCTATGGAGAGCAACTGGTAGTGATACTAAGGAGCAGGAAGAAGCATTTATACTAGACAAATGTAGGTCATGGTTTTCAACAAGTACATTCTGGCCCATGGCAAAACCCCACCATTAACAGTGCCCCGGTTTACCTCAGCCTCTGTCCACCCTTCTTAAAGTTCTAAACACAACTCCCTATCATTCTAATCTTAAAGAAACTTGTGCTTATTGACTAAACTTCAGACCACTGTGAAAAGAAAAAGAAAAACCAGCTCACTAGCATGTGCTCTTAGCATCTATTACAGATGGCTACTGAAGCTTCCTGGATAAAAAGGTGAAAGGTGAACTCAGTTCAGCCACACTGAGCTTATCAAAAATATAATAAATAAATAAAATAAAAGCCTTGAAAGCTACTGGGAAAGTGGAATGATTGACCTCTTGCCTGCCTCTCCCTGAGAAAAAGCTAGAAGATGTTGGAGACAAGGAGTCAAGCAGCTTTCTCCCATTAACAATACAAAAAAGACAACACGACCAGCAATCTTGCTTTGGCTGCCCACAGGAGAGGGGGGCACAGCCGAAAAGTTCAAATTTAGCTAATCTTAAAGCACATCCTGGACTTCGGTGACTCCCTGAAATGTTTCGGCTTGGGCTACTACAAAACGCCTAGGAGTCTTAAAAAAGGTATGAAAGTAGACTGAAGCCAGGCTCTTCAGCAACAGGTCTAACTAAGGTGTTAATGAGGCATTCTTTCATATTAATTTAACTACCCGATCAGCTTATAAGTAAAACATCAATACCTTCCATGTGGAAAACACTGATACGTTAGCATTGCTTTTCTCCATTAACTTAGAAGGATTTGGACAACATTGTCCTAATGATTTTAAATTAGAGAGGAGCTGTAAAAATAAGGCTAGAAATAGAACACAAATTAAATGAATAATTTTATAACTATTTTATAATTACCAAATTATTAGCTTTTTTCTCTCTAAAATACCAATCCCCAAAGGATAATACTTTCAATGTTTCACAGCATTTTTGTCCTTCAAGTATAACGTATGAGATTTTGATGGGGAAACTGAAGCACACAGAAAGCAAACAATGTACCCATAACAAATTATGGGATGTAACTAATGGAAGAAACTCATAAGATTCAGAAATTTCCATTTCTTGGGACAGTGCTGTAGACAAACGCACAAACCTTTTGGTGCCTCAGCACAGCATACCGGATAGACTGTTTACAAGCCGGACCAACTTCCCCTTTCAGTCTCATCTCCTACACAGTACAGTCCTGCGGTGACTCTCCCCATGCAGCACAGGCATTTTCATTATTCTGAGCTTTTATAGTTGCTGGTTTATCTGTCTGAATGGCCTTCCTATCCTTTCTATCTGAAAATGCCTGGCTCTACCCACCTGTCAAGGCCCAGAAGAACTGCTACCTTTTCTGATTCTTTCTCTGAGTCACTTGTACCACGATTCCTACCCAACATATTTGTTTTACACAATAATTATGGTGACTAAGAGCTTGCACCTGGAGTCAGACTACTCAAGTTTGGCTGCTGGCTCTACCACTTTTAGTTAGGAGATCTCGTGAACGGATAACCTCTCTTCCACTCAATGTTTGCACCTCAGAGGAGAGATGAAGGTATGATATAAACAACTCACTAGAACAGCTGTGAGAAATAAATGCTCTAATATATAAAAACACTGCCTAATAAAAGGCTGGCATTCTATAAATGCTTCTTTAAAAATTACGACAAAATTTATACTATTGCACTTAAACAAAAAAAAATAGTTCATTTAGCAAACTAGACTTTCAACTAGACTTTGACATAATTAAACTCAGGGACAAAAATAAATCATTCTTATATCCATGAGGCCTAGAATAGGGCCTAGCACACACTGGGTACTCTAAGATATGCACTGAAAAAATTAATGAAAGAATTCCTCTGCAGTCTTTTCTGTATGAGAATTTAGGAAACAGAGCTGCTAGCAGGAATTACTGTTCTCGTAAGACCTAACGTCAAATATACAAACAAGATTAGCCTACCAAACATCATAACTACTGCACTGAACGATAAACAGAGGTTGATCAGAATAGAACCACAGCACGCAAAGTGCCACCCAGGGCTTTTGCAACCAGACCTTTCCTTAAGCATGATTAAACCAGAAAAGGCAGGGAGATATATTCATATGGCAGAAGGGAATTATCACAGATAAGAGATTCTCTATATTGAAGCCCACTTAGATGCTGGAACCTCACTACATAAAAAGCACCCCTCACAGTTCTAATCTATGTCACAAGTATCAGAGCCATTTTCTTCCTCAGCTCTGGATGGGTCTCCCGAGATGATAATGCAACATCCAAACCATGATTTTGCAATCACAAGGCAAAAGAAACCTAAGTGTATCTGACTTAGTCCTCTTTTATTTCTACAATCTCTAAGTAGTCAAGGAGAGAAATGTTATATCTAAGAATATTCATTCATTTAGGAGGCATTCATTTAGGAGGGGAAGGAGAACCTACTTTATAGCAGTAAGATAAACTATAAAGGGAATTAAAAAGGGAGTTAAAAATTACCAAGTTACTTAATCTATAAGATTCTATGTCATATGTAATGAAAGATTTGTCTTCCTCAACATAGCTATAGCTCCAAAATGAGGTACAGACTGGGTTGAACAGCCATGAGGCTAGAATTTACATGACAATTAACAGCAAAGTACAAGAAGGTTAAATTACTTGCCCAAGGTCACACAGTCACAGGCAGAACCAAGAATAGAAGCAAGGTCTACTGACTCCTCCAGCTCCTACTCCTTCATAACACACTTCCTGTTTGATCACAGAATCAGCATTGGGTCACATTCACACTGATCTCAGCAGGAGTGTTTTGCCTGAAAAACAGCCAGCTTTGAAGATGAAAAATTTTATAGAGCTTCTAAGTATGGCTGTTACTATTAAAAATCCATTTTCCTTTTACTTAAAAAAAATCAAATCACAGAAAACCTCAGAAATTTAATCCTGATCATGCTCCTTTCTCCTCTGAACACAAGACTTTAAGGGTCTTTCCCTCTCTGACTCCCTCCCACTACACAACTGGCTTCACACTAGCAGGTCATACTGCCACTCCCTCCCCTCAAATATATTACTTCTCAGCAGGCTCTGGCAGGAGTAGAGACGGAGTCAATCTGTGAGAGAGCGAACACAAGCTCTCCCATAATAGCACAGAGAAGACAGAAAATTGCTGCCAAACATGTAAATTGCTTTTTTGCTTGAAAAAAATCACTCCAGGTTTCAAAGACACCTTCTTACAAGATGACTCCACAATCATTAATATCCATATTCTACATATTAGGACTTTTGCTCCCCCATGCTCTCTGAGAATCCTCACCACTTATATGACTGGGTATCATGAATTTGAGGGCGAGCAATGCCAGCTATTCTGTGGGGTCAAAGGAAGACTGGGCTGGCTGCTCCCCCAAAAGCATCCCTCTTGCTGCTGATATTCTAAGGATACTGTGTAAAGATGAGTTAAAGAAATACCCCTGTTCAACGACCAAGCCTAAGAGGAAAAGCTGCTTATGGGCCACATAATTCAACAAGAAAGCGCTTCCCAGGTTAGAGAAATGGACCAAAGTGAATCCCTATTGCCCTGTGGCCTTCATACAGAGCCACAGAGAGAATTGTGCCGGCCTCTGGAGAGTTCCAAGTTGGTGGTTGAGAACTGGGCTCTGAAACCAGACTGGAATCATTTGAACTCTGCCACTTATTAGCCTTGTTACCTAGAGCAAGTTATTCTCTCCAAGCACTTTTTTCATATCTGACAAGTGGGATAACTACAAAGTAAGTTTTATAAGAGGAAAAACGTGAAAAACATCTCATTTTTGACATAAACCTTCAATAATTGGTTATTATTGTTGTTGATTGGCACGCTCAAAGTCAGGGAAAGGAACAGACCGGACCAACAGCACAGCATCTGACTACTTCATATCAAACAGCTTGGGAAGTAAAAACTAAAAAGAGAAAAGAAGTTGGCAGACTCCAACTGGGAGAAAGGGAGGACGATCTGTTACAGGTAAACATGTTTCCACAGGACAGGAATTTTTATTTGTTCCCTGCCCTGTGGAGATGGGTTTGAAGCTACTTCTCCCATGACTCTGTATGGACAGTCGGGGAAGAGCTGAGTGGAAACAATGGCAGCGAAGGTGACAAAGGCACAGTGAGCTAAGTGAGTATCACTGGAACTGAGGGTCTCTGTGTTCCTCTCTGTTCCATTCTCGGTGCAGAAAGACTCACATTTCTTTTCTGACTCCTTGCACACTAAAGTCTCAATTAATCTGTCAGCAATATAGAAACCTCTGGAAAAAAATTCAGTTTAGTTTGCTGAAATGGTGAAGTATATATCATAAATAAGAAATTTCAGATCAAAGACAATCTGCCCTGAAGTGTTAATTGGAATAAAGTAAGCCAAATGATAGTTCAATTCAAATAAACTGAATGGAATCAACAACAATGAATTTAAAAGTTTTAAAAAATGACTCCTCTTCCTTCTTTCTGCCAAATTGGAACATGTTCTTCAAGTGCTCATTGTATCAAAGAGGGCTCTGTCAAAGCCCAGTCCAAGAGAATCCTGCCGATGTCCACGGCAGACCAGCTCCAGGGAGACAGCCTGACACCACAGTTGCTAGAAAGGAAGCTCTATGCCTCTCCATTGCCTTTTCAACATGGCATGAAAGTGTCAGCAATTAAATTCTAAAACCAGTATCTCACACTAAACAGTATCTTTGAAAGAAGTGTTAATCTCTTCACAAGGTCTTTGTATCCAACCTCCTTATCAACATGATTGGTATTTGGCCATAAAGACAGCATCATGGTGTTTAGCCTCATCAGGCTCTTCCAAGACAGAAATGCCACCTGTGCCTTGTGGAACTGGCATACTACTTCTGAGGCATTTTCTCTATTGTAATCTTGCTGAACTATGTTCTTGGAAAAGAAGGTCTAGAACTGTACCTGGCTTGGATTTCATGGAGCTAAAGCTAATCTTCACAATAAAAGAGGTGCAGTACCAAGGAGAATTGGGTGTTTAAACCAATATTTTGTGCAAATTCTAAGAACCCGGTCAATAACTGAAAAAGGTACTGGTTTAGGCTTCCATCATTGTTGGCCAAATGGTATGGCCTGGATATGCTTGGAGCCCAAAAGGTTCATGTGCTAAACGCTTGGTCTTAGTGAGGTAATGTTAAGAGGCACTCCAGGGGAGCTCAACTTTTGAAAAGGATTAAGGTGGGTCTTGTGAGGTTGGATTAGTTTCCAGAAAAGGAGTTGTTATGAAGGAGCTTGGCACCTATCCTGAATCTCTTTCCTGAAAAGATCCCAACATTGTGATGCCATCCACCATGAGCCCTTCATCACAGCCAATCAGATGTTGATGCCATTCCTCTTGAATCTCTAGAACTGTGCGCTAATTAACCTCTTTTCTTTGTTAAATATCTAGCTTCTGGCATTCTGTTACAAAACACAAAACAAACTAAGACATCTAGTCTCTCAGGCTCTTGACTCACCTCCAATTCACTATCATTTTATAGGAGTAAAGACTTCCAAACCACAAACCTGCTTCACATTAATTTCTACTCAATATTCTTTAAAGGCTCCCCCACTGACTCCAGGATATAGTTCAAATACCTTAAGAAGGTCTATAAGGCACTAAATGACCTGACCTCTGCTGGGTATTTTTGGGGGATAAGAGGGGGAAGTTGGGGAGAGGGAGACATAGGCTCTCACTCTAAAGTCCAGACTGGTCCTGAATTCATTCATTATGTAGCCCAGGATGGCTTGAATCACAGCAATCCTCCTGCCTCAACCTTCTGAGTGGTAAGATTATAGGCATGTACCACTATGCCAACCTTATATGCTGCCTGGGAATCAAACTCAGGCCCTTGAGCTTGCTAGGCAAGTGCTCTAACTGCTGTGCTATTCCTCCAGCCCTCTGCTTTCTTTTTTTCACTCTTCTCTGTCTACAGCGTATCAATACAGTGTTTTCCTCTAGTTACAAGTAACCCTGCTCTTCCTTTGCCTGCCTTCTCACCATAAAGACCTCTGTTTGTGTACGGCCTCTGCTGGTAAGCCACCCATCCATCACCCAGGCCGTTTAGGAGTCCTTCATGTTGCCAGAACTCCCTTCAGCATAAATGTTCTGTTATGGGCTTGCCTCTCACTCTAAACTCAGAACCACAACAGTAGAGACCATCTCTGTCTCAGTCACCATATATACTTAGTATATAGCACAGTGCCTGATATATAGCAGGACAATTCTTCTACTATGGCACTTGAACTAGATTAATGATTTTTAAACTGAGTTCTCAGGAGCAATGGTCTCCGCAGAAGACCTCAGGGTCTATCAAGATTAAGAAGTAGATTCAACTATAGACGTGCCTCCAATTTTAAGCAGAGAAAGACAGGATTTTTCACACATTAAGGTTCTACCTAAAATTCATTAAAAAAAAAAAAAAACAAGTACTTCTGCTAAAAATAAAGTTTAAAAAGAAGTAGCCTGAAGGATTACCCTTCGAACACTCCAAGCGTTAATCGTCCTTCCACCTATGTGATGAAGGGGGTCTGTCGGAACACTACTTTTTACTTGGTACAACCACCCCCCAACTGTGTTGATGGCACAGTGGTATCACATCCTAGTCCTTTCATACTGCTTGAACTGTGACAGGAAAGACAAGCAAACCAAGTCCAGTCTCACAGCGAAGCTGAGGCAATAATGACAAGCACTTTGATTTTCAGTCAACTTAGGATACAGAGAAGCACAAAGGCACTTTTTTTTTCCTAAACAAAATTTTGTACACCCGTAACCTATGGTTCACTATATAGGTGTCTTAGGTCAGACACAGAGATGTTCCAGCTCAGAAATAAACAGCATAGCATGCAGAGCTGGAGGAACAGCACCACTGTTAAAGCACCTGCACAGCAATCTCAAGACCCTGGGTTCTAGTCTGCAACACCACATAAGCCAGGTGTGGTGGGGCATGCCTGTAATCCCAGCACTTGGGAGGCTGAGGCAGGCAGAATACCTTGAGTCCAAGGCCAGCCTGGGCTCAGATCAAGACCTTCCAAAAACAAAAAAATACTAGATACATAGCCCATTAAAATAAAGCAATCAAACACAAGTCAAAAAAGAACAATGCAAAAGTTTATTTAGTGGGACCACCAGATAGCCTAAGTACCATTCAAACATAGTGCCTGTTTTTCTTCTTTTTATAATTTTTAAGGTGTACATTTGGACAAATGGTTTTGAAAATTATAAAAATAATTCATGTATTAATCCAACTTCTATATTTACATGGTCCCTTAAAATTCTTTCATTTTATTTCCATCAAGAATGTATTTCCATCATATCCACTTCTATAATGTGATTCATTCTGATTTTTATTAAAATTGTCTTGTGTCAACTGATAACAAGTGGATATATATTTTGCACTGAAAATTTTTTATATCTCCTTTTCAGTGAAAACTGGCTTTATTTGAGTTGGTAGGCTGTAATGACTACATGTTTACAAAATGCATGAAGACTTGGAATTGTGAAGCTGAAATTCAAGTATTTTTGTTTAGTATTCAATTTAAAAGTTTTTACAATGAGATATTTTCTTCTATAAAATATTTTTGTGCTTTTTCCCTTTAATGAAAATGCCACCACTTGCGGTTGGTATAGTATGAAGATTATTCTTATGATATGTAGCATGGCAAAGCTGAGACATAATTATATTTTGAAGTGCCTGCTTTTCTTAAGGTATTCTGAATGTGCTAAAGAATAAAGCAAAGTCACTGTCACTACACACTTTCAAGTCTACCTTTATCTGAAGGTTACAGGCAGGAAATGACACAGACTGGGAAAGAGATGGGAATCTTACAAAATAAGAACTTCAAAGCCCTGGCTTAAGATGGAGATCCCTTTTCTGTGCTTTTTCCTTGGCTGTCCATATCTTGTGGAGCATTAAAAGGCCACAAATGTCACTCTATCTCAATTCTGAGAATAGACATGTAACAATGTGATCTTACCTGAGTCCTTCTTCATCGCCCTGAAAAATAACAGAAAGAAAAAGCATGAGAAATCATCACCGGTAGAAAGAGACTTAGACTTCTTTCTTCTTCTATCCCAATCTGAAATCAAAATTGTGCATTTTTTGCAATGAAGATAAACAAGGACTTATCTAAGACCTAAACAAGGGCTAATAGAATCCCTAATGTTCAAACTGCCTAGTAGAGATAAACTGATAATTTGCCCTTGAACACAGAGAAGTGAATGCTCAGACCTAGGAGGCCTGAATAATAGCCTTTCCTTTTTATTTGTATGGTTGGCAGTATTTAGTTCTGAGCAAACTGAGATTCCTAAAATAGCAGCAGGTCTTAGCAAAAGCTGGCCAGCTCCAAAAGTATCAAGCTGTTTCTTTCAAAGACTGGTTTCTACCTTGGTCTAGCATTTTATCTCTAAACATGAACACAGCAATATACAGCATACTAAGGTGGAAAAGATACTGAACCAGGATCCAGGAAATTGGGATTCTAGTCCAAGCTCTGATATTCATTAAATATGAGCCCGTGGGCAAGCTAATTAATTAATCTTGACCTAAGTTTTCTCCTAACAGGGTAAATCACCTAGCATTAGATGATTTACACCATTCTTCAGCTGAACAATGGCTTTTCTCTTTCTTGCCCATTCTTTGATTTTTCCAGGCACTGCATTCTCTTAACCTAACTTTATCAGCCACGATTACAGCAGATTCTTTCAAGTATTATGTGATCAAATGACATCTTTCAAAATGACCTTTAAGCCTTTCCCAAAAGCTCACTTATCCTTTTGGTGACAGAGTGTCTCTCACATCCTCTTCCTTAGTTATTCAGAGATAGTCTCATTAGAGAATGTACCTCTGGCTCTACTCCCCAAAAAGGGAATGAATGATTCCTACTGGTATAAAGAACTGGAACCAGAAACTCTGGGTTTACATCTAAACTCTATATATTGGTTGCTGTATTCATCTACTTGAGTTATTTTTCTCAGTTATCTTTAATTTCCCAATTTATAAAATTGAGTTTTAACTGTCCATCATAGAATGAATAAGAGGAATAAATAACTCTTATAAACATTCAGCCCAGTGCCTGCAACACAGAATACATTTAATAATAGCTATTTATTATTATCAGTAACAACTCAGTATGATTCCCTGTTTGTAGATGCTAAGGATTGAAGATATATAATCAACAATAATCTAACCTTGAAGCTCCCAACTGAGCAGGGATACAGGCAGAAAGAAAATGAACTATAACTAACCATGTTAAGGGCTGTACCAAAGACATAACAAAGCACTTTGAGAATCAAAAGGAAACAATGACAACAGCCTTTCCTGGAGAAGGTGGGGAGGGCTTCCCAGGAAAAGTGACACTTATATCCCCACTTGATAAATAAGTAGGATTTTCCAAGAGTGACAAGAGAGGAAAGCGGGAAGAGCATAGGTCTAACAACAGCAAAGACACAGAAGTTTAAAAAAACAAATACTGCTTAAGAAACCTCCAGTTCTGTGAAACTAGACAGCAGGGATGTGTATGTGTGTCCTGGGCACTGGTCATGGGAGTGGGGCTGATGGTAGTGTGTGGTTCAGGGTGCAAAAGAGAGAAAGGGAAACTTCCAGGGTACAAACCTGTGCAGTGGTCTCCAACCTTTTTGACATCAGGGACTATTTAGTTGAGGACCAATCTTCCAAGGACCAATAAAGCTAAGCTCCACTTCTCGTCAGATCAGCAGTGGCATTAGTACCTAACAGGAGCATACTCACAGGAGGCAGATCTTTCCTCATCTGGCCCTGTGGCCAGGTCCTTGCAAGGGCATGTATAGGTACTGGTCCGTGGCTATGAGGACTCAAGATCTTTGCTATAAAGAACAGCTGCAGTAAGGGAAGGGTTTAAAGCAGACCTCCGACACAGGCTGAAGGAGGGCACTTCAACAGACCACAAGGATTCACAATAGCAGTAAGGTGCTGATTATCTATACCCCAAAACAAAGAGCAGCAGGAAGAGTGAGGGAAGGGGGATACAGGGATAGTGGACATTTTGTTCACATTTTGATTGAGAGTATGTCTCGTGAGAATTATCACACAGCAAGAGAAAAAGTCACATAATTTAAATTTCTTATGAGCTACAAAACTATCTGTGACACAATTAAACCTGAACACAATTTTTTAATTATCTTTGGATGTTTAGCTGTAATTGCCTAGGAGAACTCTACAGAAAAAGTGCCTAAACTTTCTCCATGACTTAGAGCAATTTCCCTTCACAATCACAGATCGTGGTATAATGGTTAAGAGACACAATTTCTGAATTATAAAAACACGGTCTCATATTAATTTCAACAAGTAAAGCTTCTGACATTTTTCAAAGATTAATTTCCTCATCTACATATGGAGATTCTAATTTTACCTCAAAGAGTCACTATACGGATCAAAATAAATGAGAAAATATGTTTAAAAAATCCGTAGAACACTAGGCAAGTGCCTGGTACATTGCAAGTCTTCAACGAACAGTGGCTACTTTCTACGAATTATTAGCAGCATTTCTTGCAGAAAACAGAGAAGGGCAGAGAGGTAGGGCATGAGGTTTTGCTGTATAGTTATCCATCTGTGCTCCTTGTAGATGTACGCTCCTTTATAGAAACAACAGTCACTGTCACAGAACACAGGAAAGGCCAGGGTGGGAGTTTCACCATTTAAAAAAAGAATAAATCAATAAAAGAAAAACACACACATATGAACTACAAGGCCATTTTGAAGAGGTCAGCAGGCTTTCAGACAGACGCTTACTAACATATTGTTCCAAAATGTAGATGTCTATCCCCAAAATATAGCTATTTCCTATCTATCCTTAAAGATTAAGCCTTACTCTGACACTTTCTCACTTAGTTTATAGGGCGCCAATCCTACTCTGAATTCCATACTGTAGAGTTGATCCCTCTGGTCTACCACTTACAGAAGAAAATTCATGGTGAAAGCACCAGATTCTCCCTTCTTCAAATGCTCTAGAACAGAAACTGCTTTGTTCATCTCTGCATTCACTACACTAAAGGCAGCACAAGGCATATAATAAATAATTACTCAAAAAAAGGAGAGTGGGAAAGATACAGTAATATTTAAAGCTATTTTCTCATTATGAGCTAATTCTTTTTGTTTTGTTTTGTCTTGCTTTGAGACAGGTTCTTGCAAACTGAACTCACTATGAACACCAGTCTAGCCTTCTGCCTGAGCGTCCTGAGTGCTGGGATTACAGGCATATGACACCGCGCCCACCTTTATGTAGTTCTGGGCAATTGAACTCAGAGCCTTGAGCTTGTTAGGCAGGTACTTTACTGCCGAGCTATTCCTCCAGCCCCTGTGAGCTAATTCTGATTTAAGAATATTAGAAGTGAGAGTCTGACTTCCATTTAAATGGCTTGTTAGATTAAGCAGCGATTCCAGACACCCCTATAAAACATCCCGAATGCACTTAGTTGGCAGACTACACTCTAGTGACCTCCCATTTCAACTTCTACCAGTGTTTTTTGAGCCACCAAGACTCAAACAACTTTAATCCTAAATCTGTTTATTCAGTAACTTATAATTACACATTGAATTAAATAACAAGAGTATAAGAGAGGCAACTTTTATTCCTGTGAGTTGTTTTTGTAAAAATTTAAATATATCTATAGCATTCAACAAATAAGAGTTAAAGTTAGTGACAATGATAAAGAATGTCAACATACCAGAAAAATATTTTAAAATCCTAAAATTTTGCATTCAGTTTGTTCAGAATGGTATCCCCCTCATCACAAAGACAGAAAGTGAAACTGGACATTTTAAATGTTTCTGTATGAATGTGCTGGATCTTTATGCCAGGCACATGACATAACATTGAATCCAATTAACAAGCTAGTATTGTCAAGTAAAGGTCTTGACTCAGAATCTTAAAAAAAAATGTAGATATATGTTCAAGTTTAAAATAAAGACTTAAGCTATGCATACAAAATTTTTAATAATTTCTTCAAATGAAGCAACTTTTTCTAGTATTACCTTATTGTAATTCAGAATTCTTTCAAAAATTGGACAAAAGATGGATGTTTCTTGGACATATTGAGTCATTTTGGAAGACTCTGGCTCCTATTTAAAACATTTTAGCAAGTAGTCAACCTGTTTGGGTTCAGAATATTATGTCCTGGATTAATTTCATGGACCAGTTAAAATGTCAACTTAGTTTACAAAGCCTCTGCAGGGTTCTTTCTGGTCCAACTCAAATGAGAACCCTCCACTCTACAGTCTCCCTAGACCAAGCTGAGGCAAAGGAGAGGCACCAGGAGTGGGAGAGAGTTTCACCCACTGATTCAGCTGAGGAGGAGCAATACCTAGTTAAAACAAGACTGCTGAAGTTTAGATGTGCAATGTCTCCCAGAAGCCTTATATATCTGTCCGTTGTGGATTAGTTATGAATTTCATGCACTGTTAGGAGGTGAAGCCCGGTCAGGAGAGGTAGATTACAGGAATGTGGCCTACTATAGGCATGTGTTCTAGAAAGATACACATGTACTCTTGCCCTGGTTTCTTATGAGGCCCTTGATTCTACCTCTTGCAATCCTGGGAGCAGCTCTTCTCTGCCAGACCCTGTCTGCCATTGCCAGCACCCATGAATGGCCTGAGACCTTCTGAAAATGAGCTACAATAAATCTTTCCACCCTTAAGTTGGGAGTGTCACCTGTTATGTCCTGGCAATGGAAAAGTAACTAAGACAAGGGATAAGAGAAGGAGTTAAGAGCTCTATCTCCTCTCCACAGGGGGGGACACTCCCTTCTGTTAGTAGCAGGGAGGAGCAAAGGGAAGGTCCTCCTACAAGCAAATAGGAAATGAGCTCTACTTACGACTGACAGGGGCAAAAGAAAACAGAGAAGTTCAAAGATTCTCTTACAGGCTCTATGGAGAAAAATATACCTTGTTACCACAAGTGGAGATACGAAACAATTTTTAGCCCATTGGCTCCTCTATGGCAGTACCAATTAGGTTTGGGGAGGAGGGCGCTTCTTCATGTTATTCATATCCAGAACAGGCAAATATGGTCAAAAAGTGTCTTTCCAGCTAGATAGCAGGCTTTTGGGGGGGGGGGGGGGGGGGAGAGGTTCATTTTGCTTTTTTGTTTTATTTTGTTTTGTTTTTGTGAGAGGGCTGTATCCATTAGTGTTTCCAGTGTGCATAGCAGAGAGGAGAGAACATTTAGGAAGACAGGAAGAACCCAAATAATCAACCACCTTATAGTTCTTTAGCTCCTAAGGTCTACAAATAGTATGCCACTTTTTTCCATCTTTGAGAGTCTTCCTACAGGTGAATTTTGTTCTGTAATTAGTGGAAGGAATAAAATTAAATGTGTTCATGGTTCTTGTTCAGAACCAGAAATTCCATTTTTCTTTAGCACTAAATATAAAATGGACTAATGAGTGGAAGGTTGATAAGATGACTAAAAATGCAATTAAGCACATATGGCAAAATGTTAATGCATTACAATAGGTGGCAGACATAGAGGTATAATCTACAAAAATTCTGTTAACCTTGCTGTCAATTTGAAATTCTTGTGAGGAAATCTTTTGGTTAAGTTAAAAATACAGATGATCATTTTAATTCTACACTGTGCAAAGGGAAGAAAAGAATTTCTCTGTTAGGTGAAGGAGAGGCACTAAATATCTGCTCTAGCCAGTAAGTTACCAAATTTACTGGAACAAAAAAACCACTGGATGGTAACAGTTCTTTGAATACTCTCTAGCCATCTGAATGTGACTTCTTATTTTGTACCCAGCCTAGTTTAAGCTTTGTCAGCTTCTATATTCCTAACAGTAATTCTGTAAGTTGGGGTACTTAAAGGTCAGACTAAATGTTGTGAAGAACTAAATTAATTATCTGAAATGAAAAAGGGGGATATTTCACAAAGTCAGATCTTTATTTTTGAAACAACAGCCTAATTAACATATACAATAAATGTGAGGGTCCATCTTAATGGGAATTTGAGACAGAGTTAACGGTGGTAGAACTTTTTGCTTATTGTATACAAAATGACCACATCTACATTGCAAGGAGTCTTAACTATGCAAGAACACTGAATTCTTCAAATTGTTTCCACAGATACCAATGGGTTCCTTAGTATATAACACATATTAAGGAAGAATATAGGCACAGGAGTATGACAAACTTAAATCTAAATTCTGGCTGTATTTTCTGCTAGCCAAATGACAATGGGGCAGTGTCTTCAGTTCTTTGCATTTCAATCTACCATTTATAAAACAAAGTGAACAGAAGCTGATATTAGGGTTAAATAAAATGATGAATGTATTCTCTGACTATTTAGAAAATTAGTCACAGGCTATCTTAATTCTGGGGAGGGTGAAATTCAAAGAATAAGAGCTATTCTTTTCCCATACTGACAAAAATTAATTAAGGGCCCTAGATGGGTACAACAGACAATGATCTACAGTGGGCTTGATGAACACGAGCTCCTCGATTACACCGTGACTCTTGCATTAGCTGGTTTATTTTGTGGCCAGGTTCCCCCAGGCCAAGGCAAGGTTGCCAGTTAAGCTGAGTTCACTTAGACAGCAGTTGCCCTGGCTGGCATGTTCACAGGACTCTCTCAGATGTCCTCTACAAGAAGCTACCTTTAACCTATCTGGCATTCCTTTGATCAGAATTTTCACCTCCATGCTATGAAATCTGATGAACACTAACCTCACCTCTTAATTCCTGTTACCAAATAACAATGAATATAGCAATACATTAAAACTAACATTTGTATAGTGATTGAAATCTACCTTATGTCTTCCATTCATTCTGGTTTCTGTTTTTATCCTCACAAAGTCACAGTTTATTTTCTTGTTATTGTTTTTAGACAGGGTCTCAGTATGTTGCTCAGCCTGCTCTCTAACTCAGGGGTGCAAATGATCCTCCCTCCTTTGTCTCCTGAGTAGCTGGGACTACCGCTACGAGCCATCACCCATAGCTCCACATGCTACCTTAATCCAGCAGTTATGTTCCCAGTTTATATAGCTGACTCAATATAAAATCTAGCCTCAAGCACTCCACACTATTCACAGAGTAAGTCCTAAAATCCTTCATTCTAGCCTTTGTGTTCCACTTCCTGACTTTTTCTCCTTTAGACCACTTCTCATCTCTATAATGACTTTATTTATAGGCTCATTTCACAACTTGGGATGTGTCACTTTTTTCTTCTCTGGTTTTAATTTCTGGCTTCTCTCCTTTGCTGTGATTAGTATCTGTCTCATTGACTATAACCCTTTAAGTCTTGACAAATACCTCCCCAGCTTTAGCTGCTGAGTGAAGGCCCTAGTGGTCAATACTCCATACTGCTTTACATATCAGTGGAATGCTTATGCCCTAAGGGTTCAATTCATTCATGTTCAGGGACTACAGGGGACATTTTCAGCACTAATACAGTAGTCAGGTTTCTCCTATTGATCCTGCTACTAATGGTAGTGAGCACTGTCATTTACCTCTGCCTTTGGCTCAGCTGATTCGTTAGAGGTATCAAGTTGCTCCTTGGCCTGGGCCATCTGAGTCATCAACCTGTCCATGTGGGACTGGATGTCTGCCAGTATCTCAGTCACATGAGCTGTGGCCATTGCTTCCTGGATGTCTACTAGATGAAGGGCCTTCTGTTCCTCATCAGCAATCACTTTCTGAACTTTCTTAAATTCCTGCTGTATAAACACCTTCATCTGGTCCCGAGTCACCTATAGAACATGAATAAGAAGAGTGAGTTGGACATGCAAAGAAATAGAAGGGCAGCATGACTGCCATACAGTGTTCAGTGGCCCTGGCCAAATACAAACTATGGTTCCCATCTGGTTCTGAAATTTGTGGAGTATTCACTAAACAATGCTCCCATAAAGCTGCTGATAAATGTTTTGCTAATTTCTTGTGTTTCTCATCTTTCAGAATAAATTTATCCTTTTTTGCTTTCAGTTTTATACTTTCTCCTACCAGTAATATGTAACTATTCTTTAAAGACTTAATAGTTGAATGTATATAGTGAAAAACACAATTCTTCTCTCCTCAGTTGATATTAATGGTTTGGTATATATCCTCCCCATTTTTCTGTATATTTATCACATATATGTGCAGAGATCATTACATACATAGCTTTTATATACATGAATGACAGTGAACATATGGTTGTTTCTTGCTTTTCTACTTAAAATGTTAGTGCATACAGATCAGCTTGATTCTTTGCATTATTTTTACTACCTATTCAATGAAGATATATAAAATACCCTATGTCACCATTCATCTGGTTAATAAAAAATAAAGGATCTTTTCAAGTTTTTGCTATTATAAACAGCAATACAACCCTTCCATATACCTTTTAACATTTAAATATGAATTTCTTTAGAGACCTCTGGAGTCACTGAAACAATTTACATAAATTTTAAAATACTTATTAGTACTTCCAAATCATCCTCCAGAAAAGATGTAACAATTATATTCCCAAAACATTGTATAAAAGTAACCATTTTATTATATTCTCACCAATACTGAATAATACCAACCTTTTAGCTCTTTATTAGTAAGTAAAAATGTCATAGTTTTATTCTATAATAACTATGGACTATAAGTAAAATACAACTGTAAACTGTATTTGGCCAAGTCACAAGAAAGGCAAACAAAGTAAACTATCAAAGTAAGAACAATTAAACACCCTAAATGTTGTCTACAATTACAGTTATTACGGTTTCCTCACAGCCATGTATATTTAATGTTTTGACTGCTTATTGGTTTTAGTTTTTCACAGTACAGGGTAGGATTGAACCCATGGCGCTGCACATGCTAGGCAAGTTTTATCGATGCATTATGAGTCCTTTTAAACAATCATACACAAATAGCTGAGATAGGGAGCAGAGAACTATAGATTTTTTTAAAAATGAAGAAAAAGAAAAAAAGGCCAAGAGAGGATTTTTGACTTTGAAGTAGATGTCACGTAAGCCAAGTCCTTTACCTTACAGATAAGGAAACAAAGGAGACAGACACAGCTGCAATCTTGTAGGAAAAAGGAAGACTTCAATCTTGCTCCTAAGTCTGGTCTGTTGACAGAATGGTTTTTCAGAAAGGGAAACTGGGAAAAACTTAAGTAACAAGATTAAGGAAGAGAAAGACTGAGTGTGGAAAAATATGAGGATATTTTTAATTAGCCTCTTAAAAACTGGAAGAAGCTTTCTAAAGCAGCTTTTGTAACACAGCTATGTCAATGCAAAAGGAGGCCTATGTATGCACTGACATATCAAACAATGAAGTGACACAAGCCCGTGGGAATTCATATGCTCTCTGCAGGTGCTCTCCCTGGTGCTGGAAAAAAAGAAGAGAGGAAGTGCTAAATGTTATTAATGTACCTGCAAATTCTGTATTTGATTTAGACTACAATGTGCTTATGTAACTCCTTTTTATTATATATATTTCAGGGCTGTTATGCTTTATGGTGAACATTTATCAATGGATCTCTACACTTGAAGTAAATTAGGTATTAAATGATCCAGGAGACACCAAACATGGGAAATTTTCACTAAGACAAACTTTTTATGAATGGCTGAGAATCTTCACGGTTCCAAGTGATTAAAAACAGATGGTAATAAAAACTGACTGCAATCTATTTTATTAGACCTCACATACACAAATGGTTCAAAGTCAGAAGCTCACATCACAAGGAAATCATGGGCTACAAATAGGCCAATTAATCATGGGCTTTCAAAGTTAAATTCTCTAAATTCCACTGCTTTACACAAGTTTTTTTAACACAGCATTTTACTGTATGCAGAGCAGACTACAAATGAGAATTAGCAGACTCATCTATTCTCTAAAACATTTATGCCTTCTTCCCACACCTACCGTCAATTAACAAACAGGTACTCTACAACCTTCATCAAAGCTGTAAGAACAATCTTACATATGAATGAAGCACTCATTCAAATCCAGAGCCCAAAGAAGAGACTCCCTAGAAGACCAAGCCTGTGGAAGGTTGGGTCCTCTGAAGGGACTCTTGTTTTCACACTTTCTTTCAGGTTCCATTTTGCCTTTTTGTTATGAAAATTCCATCCTGACAAAAGCTTCACAGTTCTCCAAAAGTAGTAGGCTCCCAATGTCAATGCTTGCTATGTAAAGTTTCTGACATTTCCAAGGGGGTTTCTTGGGACTACTTCAGCCTGGCCTAGAATCCCTCATACGCAAGAACATAAAATTCTACACATTTGGAGAAGAAAGAGAGCTGGAAGTACTACAGAACGATGAGTTTGTGACTTTTCTTTTACACATCAATTACCAATAACCATCAAATCTTTTTTTTTAAGCCACAGACTTCCTTTACCCCAAAGTCTTAGTAAAGAACCTCAAAGAAAAATAAAGCAAGAAATGTCAACTATTCTGATTAAAAAAAAAATCTCCCTCCCTCCATCCCTCCATCTTTGAAGTATTTCCTAGAGCACTGCGTATCTCCAAGGAAATCTCATCTCTGGGACCAGGTTGCTCCTTGACACAAGTGAAATTGGTCTTTGGTCAATTGGCTGCCAAGTTGTCAAAACCTGACTCTCTCTCTCTCTCTCTCTCTCTCTCTCTCTCTCTCTCTCTCTCTCTGTAAATCTACACTGATCAAAAATTTTAGCAATATTTGTCTAACTTACTACCCAAATTTCCTACAAGGTTTAAAAAAGACCACTCCAAAAATGACTTTAATAATTGGAGACATCAAGAACTAAGAATGTGATGGCTTTTAATGCCCGTCCTACAAAACATTTTCTTTCTGTTTCTTATCTAAACATCCATTACTCTAAAATAGAAAGGAAATAAAGGGAGGTGGGAAAGTGAACTTTTTCAATCGTATAAACTGTGCTCATGGTGTCCTTCCAACTTGCCCATGTTTACAGAAACTCTTAAGTTGAGAAGCTAAAAGCTAAGGTTTCAGTAGTTTTCAACACTGACTCTTCCATTATACTCACAGACAGCTCCTTCCAAACTTCTGCCAGCCTCCAGTGAAGGCAGGCTAGGAAAAAGCTTCATCAGCAAGGTGGACTCAGGCCTTTCTGAGTAGAGACAAGATGTTCCAGGCTCTGTCTTATATATACGTGGCTAGAACAGATACTATCTGTGAACAAAACAATTGCCCAGTTTCTAGGCTAAGAAAATTACCAAGAAGCAGCAGACAGGAATTCCGGACTCCATTCCATCACCAACCAACATTCTGAGTGATATTATTTTCAGTGACCTGGTTAGAAGCCTAAATTCCTTGGGCTTTAGATGTTGATAACAGATGAAAAAAAGAAAAAGAACTAAAGTGAACTCTTCCTTAAGCCATCTTTCTCAACTTCATTAAGAGCCACCAGGCAAAAGCAGCCATTTGCATGTTCTTCATTTCTTCCAGCACCAGGAGATCTCTACCTCAGCTACTCAATTACTTCAAGTATTCACTCAGAAAATAATAATGGTATCTACTGATGCCATTGTTACTGTTTCTTAATTATAATACATGATAATAAAGACATCAAAATGATGAAGAGTAGTTATATTTGAGAAGTAAGATTATAAGTATTTTTCCCATTTTATTGATATGTATATAAATGGTACATATTTACAATGAACTTGAATATTCTGTGCCCGTATCTACTGTGTCAAAATTACAAAGTCTTCCTATAAGTATTTTCTGTTTTACTTTTCATTCAATATTTTTGGAAAAAGATGAAGAGGTGCTTGGATAGAATTCAGAGCTACATGCAAAACAAGCACACACTCTGCCACTGAGTTATTGAGCTACAATCTTATCCCTTCAGTACAAATTTTCTATAATACATGATTTTTAACATTTAAAAAAATGTAGCCTAAAAATACTCAACAAAATACAAGTAAGTCAAGTCCATCAGTGCATACAAAGAACTATATACCATAACATACATGTGGAATTTATGCCAGATATGCAGATCTCACTCAACATTAGAAAATAATATAATGCATTCATATTAATGAAGAACAATCCCAAGATTAAATCATAGTTGCAGAAAAAGCATCTGACAAAATCCAACACTCATTTATGATAATAAATCTCAGCAAATCAGGAATGGAGGGACAAAGTTGAATGTTTTCTTTTTCAAACAGCATTACTCCTAATTCTATCTCCCACTTTATGAGTGACAACCATAAGGTTTAGTGCTATTCTGATAACACTCTGACATCCTCTTGGATATGCTGTGATGATGTCTGATTTTCACTGATGAGCCTGATATTCCTTAAAATTACGTAACTTGACGTGCCAGGTCATTCCTGGGATCAGATAGTACAAATTTTTATGAGTTTTTCCCCCAGAACTAAAACTTGCTCTTCTGAGGGGGCCTCAAGATGATTGAGACCCCTAAGAACATTGAAATAACAGGGGCAGCACGTGCCACACTGTCTATGAATAATGACAATGAAAACAATATTAAGACCTATCATGTCCAGGCAGTGTTCAAGGACCACAATATCCATGCTTCTCACTTAATGTTCACAGAAGTAACAACAGAATCATTTTTTGTTAGAGAAAACCAAAGCCGAGGGTAACTGTGTCATTACTCAGTATCATGGCAGCAGGTAAGATACAGGTAAAGATACAGATCTGCCTATTCCAAAGACAGTGCTCTGACAGCCACTGCATAGTATGTCTTACTTCTCCAAAGAAAACGGAGCCTCTAAGAACCACAAACCAGACCACTAGAAAGCAATGTGGTACAAAGAAAAGCTCAGAACAGAAACTCAGAGGCCCTGAAAGTAACTCAATCTCGACCAGATGTGTAACTCAAAACAAATCATAGACTTAGGACCTAATTTTTTATTATAAAATACTGAAAGGCCAAACTTTATTTTCTTTTATCTCTAAAATGATACAATAGTATAAATTTTAGGCTCTTGGAACAACAACTCACCAATCTAGATTTGCTTCTAATCATATGTGTTCCCAAAACCAAAGGAAGGATTCAAGGGATTGAAATCTAACTTAGCAGTTGTTAGGGTAAGATAGTGAAAATAAAAACATGTAACAGCCCTTTGACAATGTTGTTCTCACCAAGTATAAAAATTACCCTCTTTCCTACCTCTAACAGCCAAGCTTTTCTCAAGCCACAAAACATTTGCTGCCCTGTCTCCAAAAACTACTAGTCACCAACTCTATCTAACTTCACTATCTGACCTATCTCTTTATCCTTTCACCCCTGAATCTTTAAATTTTCTCTTTCCACAGGTGCTGGACTTCTCTCTCGGGCTACCATCTTCACCCCTGCAAAGCCATCGATTCTTTCCAGGTGACTCTAATTAAGAAAGCTGTTTATGCCAAACTTTTCAGCCAGACCCAACAATACTGGCACTTGAAGCTGGTAATTCTCCATTATGAGGGAATGCTGGTACATTGTATGATTCTTGACAGCATCTCTGGCCTCTACATACTTATGACAATAACTTTCTGCCACCCCAACTGTGACAACTGGAAGTGTATCCAGACATTTCTGGGGGGAAAAAAAATCACTCTCCCTTGAGAACTACTTAGTAGTTCCTTCCATAAAAAGTTTATCTCATTTTGGAATATAACTTCTACCTCCATGGATATGGCTATAGGCCTGGACTTTCTCTCCTGGGAACCATTCTTAAGAATTTGTCTTAAATGAGATATCAAGAGAAAGTTTCTGCACAGCAAAGGAAATTATCAACAGAGTGAAGAGAGATTCGACAGAATGGGAAAAAATTTTCATCACCTATACCTCAGATACGAGCCTCATAACTAGAATATATAAGGAACTGAAGAACTGAAGAAAAACAGACTTCTCAGATTCAAACACTCAATTAAAAAATGGGCAATGGAAATGAATAAGCAATTTTCAGCTGAAGAAGTTCAAATGGCCAGTAAATACATGAAAAGATGTTGAACATCCTTAGTCATTAAAGAAATGCAAATCAAAACATCACTAACATATCATCTAACCCCAGAGAGTATGGTGCATAACAAGAACTTGAACAACAATCGATGCTGGCGAGGCTGTGTGGAAAAAGGAACTCTCTTACACTGCTGGGGCGAATGTAAACTGGAAATTCATCAAAAGAATGAAAGCAAATTCCTCTTGGATCCAGCAATACCACGTCTGAGAATCTTTCCAAAAGGTAAAAGCATCATATAAAAGAAATATATGTATACCTATGTTCATTCCAGCACAACTAACAACAGCTAAAATAACCATCAGCAGACCAATGGATATAAAACTTGTGGTATACGTACACAATAGAGTATTACTCGTTTATAAAGACAGTTTTGGGGCTTTTGTAAGTAAATGGATGCAACTTGAGACCATCACGCTCAGTAAAGTGAGTGAGACACAGAAGGTTAAATGTCAAATGGTTTCTCTAATATGAGAAACTCAGAACACAGTCATTTCATAGAACAAAATGGGAGAACAGCAGAAGTTAGAGGGGGGAAGGTATGCAAGGGTCGAAACAGAGAGAGGGGAAGAATTTGTAACTCTGATATGTATGTGAACAAAATACTTACGCTCAATGTAAACATTATGTGTTGCATATATACATATTAATAAAACAGAGGGAAGAATTGTCTTGGCTGATATACATCTCTACACCTGAACACTTTTCCATTATTCAAGCCATCAAGTCTCAAACTGAATTCCCACCACCCATCATTTTTATATTTTCTTAGTGCTTCACATAACAGGAGCAACTGTAAATACTTCATATGAGTTAATCATGATGACACGGTGAAGATGGCTATTATTATACCCATGTTACAGATGACAAAACTTATGGCAAGGTTAAGCAATGTATCCAACTCACACACACAATTAAGAAACAGAGATTGGAATTTGAGCCTTACGCACTTTGACC
Organism: Ctenodactylus gundi; assembly: GCA_004027205.1. Taxonomy (NCBI): domain Eukaryota; kingdom Metazoa; phylum Chordata; class Mammalia; order Rodentia; family Ctenodactylidae; genus Ctenodactylus; species Ctenodactylus gundi. The sequence continues at coordinate 5,502 of PVKB01001457.1, read as the reverse complement.
ATATAATCTGCTTCCAACCTCTTTATTCTACATTCTTGCTTCAAACTTTCACCTTCCCCTGCTTCTCCTGCTCTAACTACTAAAAACCACAATTCAGGCATTCACTGGGTTACAGACTCCAGAGCCAGTTTTATCTTCTCTTCCCAGTAACAGACCTCTTGACTTACTACAGGAAAGAAAATTGCCCAGGGCTTTGCACTGAAGATCCAGCAACTCATTCTGACTTAAAGATGGAAAACATTGCCTCATCTGCCCCTCTACCACAGTGTAACTGAAGAAATGCTTCCTCATATCTTTGAAGTCTCTTCTCTTTGTATCCCACAGTCTGGCTTACCTTGTACCTTGGACTCTTAAAAATCACATACTCTTAGACAGGAACCCCAAAGTTTCAATCAGAACACTTTTTTCTTTCCTCTGTTTCTCTCAGAGTCCTTCTTCCTGAGACCATAAATTTTGGCGCTTGAGCACAAGTATTACATTGTTCTTAATAAGCTTCATGCATACAATCCTATGCTTCTTGTGAATCTTCTTTCATACATGGTTCTCCCTCAACATACAAATGTAACTAAACATGTCCATGGACACACATGTACACACACACACACACACACACACACACACACACACACTATGAAAGACTCAGTACAATGCTTCCTGGAGACTCTGTACTTGATGGTCTGGTAAGCACTTTAATTGCATCTTCTAATCAGTTGTGAAGTGGGAGCAACTGTGCACCCATCACATAAGAAGGACATAGTCACAGCGGCTTAATGAACAGTCCTTAGTGAGAAAGAGAGTTCTACGGTTGTGGCATTGCTGCAAAGCATCCTCTCCTCCCAGGGCTGCTTGTTCATACCATCAGGCATTGGGAGATTATTTCCATGATAGCCTGATGTGGAACCCAGTGACATGGCACCGATCTGGGTATACCATAAAGCAGTTCACTGGGCCCACTGACTTGACACTATTGCTTACTCTTAAGATGCCTCTCTCTTTGCCTGAACCCAGAGTGGCAATAAAGACAGCAGTCACAAACTTCCGAGTACCACTTTTTCTGAGTAAGCAGGAAGGTGACCCACACTATAGCAATGTTAAAGAAGAAGAATGAGTCCCCAGAGATCCCTAAGACCTGTAGCCACAAGGAGTGAGAACTTCTTCTCCACCTTACTTTTTCTGTTCGCTTTCCATCTGAACCTCGCACACACTGGGAAAGACAGCTTCAGCTGCAGGAGCTGCTTGAGGGGAGGAAGAGGGAGAGAGTGACATTGCAAGTCTGAGGGGGCAACTATACAGAATTTATACTATTTTTAAACCTGTTACTCTTCAGTATGCAAAGAAAACCTACTCAATCTGCTGACGACAAAGGCAATTTTAAAATAAAACAGCTCTCAAACTCCATTCCAGTTTTCTACCCAAATACCTTTTCTGCAAGCCACAGTATTTGTACACTATTTATATTAAACTACAGTAACACCAAAATAACTGCATGTCACCAGCAACACCAGGAAAAAAATCACTGAAATGTGGGTGTTATGTCTTCTGAGTCTTCTCTGAAACGAGGGCACCGCGATATAGAACACAGAGTTTGATACAATAAAAAAAGGGGGTTTGAGGACTGGTTCTGTCAATTCCATGCTTCTAAAGCTAAGAAAGGTTAAGAATTTCTTCATCTATAAATTGGTACAATATTGTTTTCATAGATATTTTTCTAAACTTTACATAAAGTAATACATGAAAAGAACCATGTGTTCCCTCCAGGCACATCGGATCACTGTAGAAGTATTCTGGTGATGAGAGATAAAATAATCGTAACTAACAGTTAGGGTGTACTTCTCTATGGGGCTGACAGCTCACACAAAGCCCCCAACAAGCTTTCCAAGAAAAACATAGACAGCTCCACCCGAGAGTTCAGATTTTAACGTCTCAAGAAAACATAGGTATTGTATAGTAGGATCCTCTGCATTGGGATGTTCTCTCTTGGAGGGAGGAAGTGAGCTCACAAACTCAATGGGGGGCTACAGGAAGCCGTGAGAGCTGAGAGCCCTGCCAGTGCCTGGCAGGGATACACGGCCATCACGTAATTCACCACAGGTGCAGGTCATGGTAGACCTGTGGCTTGTGAGGCCACAGGGCTAGAGAAGTCTTGAAAGCAGGAAGGAGCAGGAGAGAAGCAAGTTCTGAGAAAACAACTCTAACCACCCAAAGAGAAGTTCCAGGAGGCAGCATGCAGTTTCCATGAGAAAACCTTGACTGAAGGTGACCTTTTTGATGATGGGATTGCCTCTGACTCACGTGTAGGCATGTGACGCCTCACCCATGTTTCTGAAGGTAAACCCTCATCTATGCTTCTGTAGGTAGGTCACCTTCCACCTAAACTCTTGTAAGTAGCCCCAGTAAACTCACTGTTCACCAAGGTGGACTCTGGTGTTACTTTGAACTGTCACAGTTGTACCCTATCTGGAGTGAACAGATTATGTGTGCTCATCTACCCAAGAAAAGTTTTACACACCAGGGAAGACTTTCTTATACACCCTAGGCACTGAGGATTAAGGATAATAAGGTAGAGGCTCTTTGGGACCAGAATAGCCATCTCTTCTATCCTCTCATTTGGTATGCTCTCAGTGGGTATCAACTCAGATACAGTCCACATCAATGACACAAAAGCACAGCACAGAGAGAACAGGTATGATGGGTCACATTCTACTCTTTGATACCGGGACATGGTCAGTCTATGGGAACAGCAGGTTCCTCAACTGTACAACTTTCCTCTTACCATATAACCTCCCTGTGCTGACTAAAATGCTACTCTTCCTCCTTAAGAGCTAACAACCTACTTACCCAAGAGTCACAGGACTCATTAACTAGGTGATGAAATACTTTTCAGGTCCCCAAAAGCTGTGATATCAAATGATCTACTATCATTTATCTCCTCAAAAGTTTCTATTTGGAAGGCTGGGGATGTGGCTCAGCAGTACAGTGTTTGCCTAGCATGCATGAAGTCCACGTTGAGTTTCCAGCTCCATAAAATAAAAATTTCTGTTTTGGGCACACTTATCAATAAAAATATTGTATGATTAGTTCTGCTTTATAGATAAAACTTAAATGATACAAGTAACATGTTCTAGTATGTGAACTCATGTCATCTGACTCCAATGTTAGTGATCCTCTCCCACAAAAGGAAAGCATTAATATAAAAATGCCCTAAAAACCTGAAAAAAGTCTATTGTTGGTACACTATTCCCAATAAATCCTCTCTATAGGTACCTTAATAAGGAAAAAGTCAGCAACTTCCTACTACTAATACTCTACACAGAAGTCAGAGAAAGGCCACTTATTAGCATCATAAGTATTGTAACTTTGGATAAATCACAAAAGCCTTGGCCCTCTATGCATAAAATGGGGATGACAAAACCTAACTAATGGGAGTAGATTAGGAATTAAAGAGGTACCGCAGAATCTACTTCATATGCTGCAGAAACAAAAAACGCCACGCAGTAAAGGAACAGTCACTAACTGGTCACTGAGTTAAATGGAATCCTCTGGCCATTGCAGAGGCTGATGAGTTCTTCTATCAGAACAGAGACAATCACCTCAAACGTTATATTTATAAATGCATTTATGCGTCTACACACAGAACTCAAATAGATGGCAACCCTCCTTTCTCAGCACTTCTCAGCCTCAAGTGCTGGGAGTACAGACATTTGCCGTTTATGAAGGGCAAAGCTTATGTAGTGCTCAGTAACTGAACTCAGGGCCCTGCACTTGCTAGGCAAGCACTCTAACTGCTGAGCTACATCCCCAGCCCTGAAAACCCACAATCTGTAGGTGTTACTAATTCTGGGAAGTGTTGAATGATCAAAATACAAAATCTTGGAGGTTCTCCTGAACTTTGTAGGGATAAGCTGCCTCCACATCCCAGGGTTTTTCTTGCGGAAATATTAGTAGTTTTCAGCACTAGGAGAGAGCCTGAAGCAGTCACAACTTATCCACGATGTGATACTACACACTTTATATGGATTACCTCGTGTTATTTTCCCAGTGATCTATGAAGTATGTACTATTCTCCCCTATTTTACAGACAGACAAAAAAGAACCCTGAGAAACGGAGGAGCAGAGCATAGGATTTGTCCACAGTTGCACAGCTATCAATGCTGATGCTGACTGAGGGAAGGAATGCTGACTGAGCAACCTAAGCTTTTTAACAACTACAGTGTACTGCCTCTTCCTGCCCAAGGCTAACCTTGGGTTTGTGACCCTTATAGCTGTCTGTAAGAGAACGGAAAAAAGAAAGATACTACTCACTACTGAAATCTCACGTGAAGGGTCAAAAAACAGTGATGCAAGTAGTAATCTCTCTCTCTCTCTCTCTCTCTCTCTCTCTCTCTCTCTCTCTCTATCTCTCTCTCTCTCTCAAGCTGTGTGGAGGTACAATTCACACATCTTACAGTCTGCCCATTTAAATTATACAAGGCAGTTTTCTTACTATATTTGGAGTTGTGCAATTATCATAATCAATTTTAGAGTTATTTCTACCAACCTAAAAAGAAACCTTGTACCCATCAGCAGTCACACCCTCTTCCTTTGCCTCAGCCCTAACCAACACTGAGTGTAGTTTCTAAGTTCTAGGCACTTCACATTCAGTGAAACCACTCTTTAAGCTACTCTTTTTAAGAGCAGCTTCTTTCACTTATCTGTGGGATTAGGATCATGATAACCCAAAATATGATTTACAGGGCACCAGTCTATGCCATCCCAAAATGCGTCTCATTAGTAGATTATTTTTAGTGGCTTACTTCACACAAGAATAGTTGCCCTTTTTAAGTGAAATTTATATCTATAGAGAAAATCTCCCCTTGTTAAGGGTATTTCTCTGTCTCTCTTGGTACCTGGAAGGGAAGGATGACATTAAGTCACTAGAAATTCTTACAGAGAAGATACCAACTTAGATCTGCAAACAAACTTATCCATTTATCAAGTCTGTCTTCACCCCATAAGAAGCAGCCCACTGTGGTTAAATTAAGCCTGCACTCAAGGCCCACCTTTGATATTTACTCATTCTTCTCCAGGTACACAGTGGATTATATAAATTAATAAAATCCTGGGGTTTTTTCTCATTAATCTGTCTTTTGGAAAGGGGTAAATTCCAACTAAGAACTCTAAGGAATAGAAAATACTTTTCTTTCTTACACTGTATTTCAAAGGGGTATCTACGCTACAGCATATACCTGTACTGTTCCCTTATTAATTAATACTCTACTGTACAGATACACCATCGTTTACTTATTATGGGCAGAATGACTAGCCATGCATGAACACTGGCATATGCATATCTTTATGTGAATACACTGATCAGCTGGGAGCTCAACACTGTGAAATAGGCGGTCTGAGCTAGTTATATACCTAGAAACCCAACATTACATTACCTCAGTTTCCCCTGTGCCTGACTACCTATAGACAAGACTGTCATGAGACTGTCCTTTCTAAAAAAAAAAAAAAAAAAAA